>CM057008.1:600000-965583 GCA_029891345.1 Dryococelus australis | reverse complement strand
ATTTTCCCTCGTTATTATCGACCTCGCTTGCCGCACAACATTTGGTACATCCGTTAAAATACATGCAGGTAGAGTTGTGAGATTTAGGTGGCTCTTAACAACGAGGTCTCGAGAGCCTACAGCGGTTATTGAGGTGAGAATAGAGCAGCACCGGAATGCAATGGGTGGGAAAAGAGGGATACACTAGTGGAAACCCGCCAACCAGCGGCATTGTCCGGCACGATTCCTATTTGCGAAAACCAGGAAGTGACCGGAGGTAGTTGAACCCGGTTCACTTCGGTGGGAGGCGAGCAGTTTAACCGTGGCCACATGTGCTGTTGGTGGTTGGTGAGGTGGGATGGTGACATTATCCACAGGTTGGTTTCACGATCTCCCGCTTTATCGTGAACATCGCCTTAGCTTGATAACGAAACACATAGCACTCGGATCTCAAGCCGGCGAGCGTCTCACGAGAAGTCGGCTTGTCGGATGTGTAGAGTAAACTCCCCGGCCTGACGTCACGCCCAGCGCGACAAACAAATGAGTACGGCGACTAACTTCTCCCGGCGTTTTCATTCGTCATAATTAACGAAGGGCATCATTAGAGTCGGCTCTGGGAGTTGGCGTGCAATTAGTCTGTGTCGCTTCGTGATCCTGGAGGCAGATGTTCGAGCTGGAGAGAGTTCGTCGCTGACTTGTCTCCGAGCGACACGTGACAGCAACAGCACGTGTCAACGTCGCTTACCTGAGACGTAGCCCCCACCCCCTTCACCCCTTCAATCACCCCTCCGTCTCCTTCACTCAAGTACGCACCATTTACTTTCAACATTTCCACAGCGATCTTGTAAAAGCCAAGGAACTCAGCTTCACTTGAAACTAGCCGCCCACATACAAGATTGTACAATTTATAGTTTAGCACTTTCAGTCTCATGTTAATTTTTAATATATGGTGTTTGAATTTATGAATATTTTGTGCCGTGCTGTACTTAAGCTGCCAAATAATTTGTTTCTATATCACAACCAATAAGCTGTACGCTTTGTGTTCGGTGATCAGTGATATGAACCAGTCATATCGTAGAGAAGCAGCGCAGTTTAGGAATCAGTTACACACAGGTAAGATGATTGGCTCACTGAGTCTCGCAGATTACAGTACCGGTCAAATATAATCTTCCTGTTGAACATGTTGGCGATTGTCTACAATGGGCATGGGAGGGTTAAGTCAATTTCTAATATATATATATATATATATATATATTTGTGTGTGTGTTTGTGTGCCGTATGTTTATAGATAATATTATTTATAAAATTTAGAATTATTGCAATATTTATGTCTTAGTAAACTACAACACATATTCACTCTAACAAGAACGCGTGGTATATAATCAGAACTGCATACAACATTATTAAGTATATAAACAAATGAAAATGTTTGTCTCGTATTAAAAATACCTGTAAAATAAATAAATGTCGTTTCTATAGAATTGTTTAAAACCACAGAAAAAGGTAATGTTTCAGCTTATGTAAAAGTTAGTTTAAGTGCATTTGCTACAGCAATTGAAATATTTACCAACGTAATTATGTGGTAACTATACTCATCGCATAACAATTACCCCGAAACAAGTATCTCCATATTTCCCAAATAAATGTTATTAGTTAAATGGTGCATGTTGAAAAATTGATTACTTTACAAATGCATCTGGAAAGCGTTCGTCCATCTACGTCACAGAAAGGCACATATGACGCCTCATAGGGCTGACTCGTGCTTAGGAACATGTGTCGACGTCGAATAAAACCAACTATGTTTGCTATCACGCTGCAATGTTGCCTACTATTATATTGTAAAATTATTATGCATAATGACTACTTCGACAATGGGGAAGGGGCCGTGGTGATTGAGCGGTTAGCCTGCTCACCTCCCACGAAGGAGAACAGGGTTCAATATCCGGCCGGGCCACTCCTGGATTTTCGCATATGGGAATCGTGGACAATGCCGCTGGGCGGAGGTTTTTCTCGGGGATCTCCCGTTTCCCCCTCCCCT
Organism: Dryococelus australis; assembly: GCA_029891345.1. Taxonomy (NCBI): domain Eukaryota; kingdom Metazoa; phylum Arthropoda; class Insecta; order Phasmatodea; family Phasmatidae; genus Dryococelus; species Dryococelus australis. The sequence continues at coordinate 963,566 of CM057008.1, read as the reverse complement.
TATTACGGTATTGCTCCATACTCATCTCAATCACCCTAATCGGCTCTCAAGACATCACTGTTAAAAACCGCCGAAATCTCTTCACTCACATTTACACTGGGGAAGTCGGCGTGAAATAAAGTCTCCTAGTGGTGTGTGGTACATGAACTAATCCTAAATACTGTAAAAATCTACCGGTTTTTGGAAGCAAATATACCACGTGTTTCTAAAAACATGGCTACTAACGTCAACAGTGTACTCCTGACACAAATATACGACTAAAATGTGAGTACTCTTTTTCCCCGTCAGGTGGTTATTAAGAGAGCTGCGCGCCGCTGAAAAATACTCGTCTAAATTGCCTTACTCTGTATTTTGGTTTGCCTACCTCGTACTCAACACATCTTCTGTTTTGATAGCTCAACATGAATGATCTAACGGTTCGCACGAGAGAGTTCCTACAAGACGGCCATCTTTCTTAATTTCTACGTTCTAATTCACAAGTTGTCTTTAAAAATTGCCTTTTAGCGTAGTGTTACAAAGTGTGGTGCAAACATAGGGGGCCAATAGCTGATTCCAAAATGAATGAGAATGATATTACCGACCGCAATATTAGAGGTGAGATGTCTCCTTTATGCAATACACAATTCATCGGTTTGTTCCTTAATCACATGTTGTTTCTGATATTTTCAAATAAACGCATTTTAGTATGAAATATTGGGGTCACATATGTCTCTTAATCCCTTTAGGGGATACGTCATGTATTAATTTTCGTCATATATTTCCGTAAATAAATTGCCTACTGAACTGTGTCCCATGTTTTAAAAACACGTGGTGAATACCTACTAAGAAACATAAATTCTATATAATATTTGTGTAATGTTTTTGAGCAATGCATTTCGCTTCATTAACAAATGAGATCTTTACCAAGTGATTTAAACAGTGGGTCGAAATCTTCATGGCATTAGCAACGCTGGAATGTGCACACTTCTGAATTAAATTTTCCCATTTAGTTCACTCTTTAATACAGGCTCCTCAGACAATCTACGAATCATCACCCAAATTTTTTAGATCCACCAGCGTCAATTATTTATAAGATCATAAACAGTAGTAGGATTTGTGTAAGTAGGGCACAAGGGCATCGGGAATAATATTCGGATGCATCCGGCTGCCATGTTGTTACGTCACCGTCCACCATTTTCCCCTTTTTTCCCTCAAAAAAGTTAGAAGCTGCCAATAATGGTAGACGTTCCCATAGTGTAGAATAAAGCCCCTGATGTCCAATTTTTTTTCCAATTTAATCAATTTGAGGGGATTCCTTAGGATCTACAGAGCAGTGGCTGCCATATTGGTTTAATAGGCATACCCTATTCCAAATCGATACAAGGTATACAGGATAGGACTCAGACATAAGCATCTGTCATCTTGCACCCACTTTGTATGTAGATGATCTTTGTCCTTTGAACTTAAAAAACGTAGAAAAAAAAAAGACTAAAATTTCAAAAAATCCCAAAAATGTTGCAAATAACCCGAAACTAATTATAATTAGAAATTAAATATTTAGAATCATTAAAAAATTATTAAAAACCATTTTTAAAACTTATATATATTTTAAACTTTAATTTACAAAGGCCTCCGAGCATCACCAGTAGTCACGTTCGTTCCTTCCCCAGCAGACGACTGACTCCATCGCCCCCACTCCCCTGGCCCATACTCATTCCTCAATCTTGATTTTTTTCGTTCGTCATTTGTTTATTCATTACTGGACATCGCCATCTAGGTAAACGTCCACCATTTTTGTAGATTACCACAATTTTGGTACAAATCACTTGTACCCATGACCCCTGATCTATGACCGTGACCACATGACCTTGAGTACAAAAACTCGAGAAAAAGTACATAAAAAGTCCACAACAAGCATAATACATTACATGCTATTACAACCATATTAGATGCAGACTACCTCGACCTTGACCCCATTACCTTGAATGACATTGAAAACAAAAATTCGGGGGAAAATACATAAAAGTTAGCAAGCATATTACACTACAGACTACCGCCATCATATAAGATGCAGACTATCTCTACCTTTACCCATAACCTTGAATGACCTAGAAAAATAAAACACAGGGAAAAAATTATTTCAAAAATCGACGAACATATAACATTAGATCCCTACCCTTGCTGACCATACCACCACCCCCCACACCCCTTCACACTTTTCCGTGACAGATGACCAACACATCTTTCCCCACTGCTCTTACTCAGCAGGCCTGGCTCAACCTTTTACCTCCTGTTGTCTGTTGCATCTAACCTGCTCAGAATGTATTAATGTATTACAATAATAACACATACTCTAATATTGTGTACAGTTCATTTCAACACATTCCTCTGTTACCATATCATTTATTATGCACATGCAGTGATAGACCATTGCAGCAATTATAAAAAAAATACACTATAATTTGACACATAATATGATTTTTAATTATTGGGCTCCCTTGCAGTATCGGCTTGTAGTGACATCTGAAAACCAAGACCATCATATTATAGATATCAGGGAAAGTGAACATGCTAGGAGAAGGTACATTGACAATAGCCATAAATAAAACATATTTGTTTATTAATTGAAAATACATTTTTTTTGTACCTCAGACTACAGGCATAAAAAAATCAAAATCTCTATAGTTTCCATACATTCATGTAAAATATTTCCAGAAATAATCTCACTTTACATGTGGTGAATATAATCTGCTTATACGTATCTCAAACAAGCGTCCAACCAGAACCCTTTTTCCATATATTCTTGTTCTTCACGGCAAAGTTTTTTTCAAGCCTCTACATTGTACAATGCTTGATTGGAATTCTTGAATGCATGCTGGCTGATTCCTTCATCAACAGGTTGAGGCTTTTCGTAGGTACACTGCAGCCAAACATTATACTTTATGAGACATTCTTCGACTTTCTCAGTTAATTGATTGATTATCCTTTGCTTAACATGGTCTGGGTATGTACATATGTCTTTCGTACCAGCAAAGTTATTCCCAATCACGTTATCGTTTAAAATTCTCTTGAATGCTGAATTTTTTAGCTAGAATCCATTCGATCTGGTATCACCAACAGCTAGTACAGGATGTTTCTTAGCTGCAGGAACTCAACCTTTACAGTTATTGATATGTCTCTTCAGCTTATCACCTCGTTCGAACAGCCGTTTGCACTTAACACATTGTTGCATAACACAGGAAGGACACTTCACACAAGCAGTTCTTTCATGCTTCCTCGCACCATGGCTGTAGGCAAATATCTTATCACAGTCGCATCAACGAAGTGTTGACGAAGTAGTTGACGGCGCTGCTATACGTGGCTCACCCGAAGAGGTCGATGACTCTGTCAACGTCATGTCTGATGTCGCCAATGGCGGCACTGCCGTAGGTGACCCACTTGGAGAAGTTGCTGGTGCTGTTGGCGTCATGCCTGAAGAAGTTGATGGAACTGCTGGTACCACTCCCGAAGAACACTATGACACTACCGTAGCTACCATTAGCTCTGGAGTACCAGAAGACATCGCAGATGCAGAATTAGTCTTTGATGCGAAGAGGCACAAGCTAGTCAAGACAATCCACCTTTCACAGGAGCTGCTGTTAAACTAAGATTCTCAGCTGACCTCACTGCGGCTTATATACGAGTGTGCGGGACCTATGACGTCATACTGAAGTTGAACCAATCGTATTACGAACGCCATTCAGTCAATCACAGACCAGCTAATCACCGAGTTGTCATGTGATTGCATCTGGCCAATCACGTGCAAGCACTGAGATATTACATGAGGTGGAGGTGGTGATGGTGGTGGTGGTGATTCGAACAAGAAAATATGCAGGTATTATCGCAACAATACGTTATTTACATATACTCTTAGGCACATGTATATATCTAAATATAGATGTTTATATACATTTTATAACCCCAAATTTATAGGTACATACTTATATATAATTATATATATTTATTTATATGTATTTAAATTAATTTTATATTTACAAATCTATATGAACATCATTGTGTATAAAATAAATTGAAAATAATTATACATATTTCATAGTTCATGTTCATAACTATATACTAATTAAATTAATATAAGTTTACATTTACAGCCATATATACGTATAACTAAACATATAAATTACATTGAAAATAATTTTATATTTACATAACTATGTGTTTATAACTATATATAAATTTAATCCAAAATAACTTTTTATTTGCGTACTTATATGTTAAAAAACATAGTTATATATATTGTGACGGGCTGGACCACGTCGCCAATCGTCCTCAAATAATCAACACTTATCACTAATTAGTAACTATTTAATCAGCGGGCTGGGCCACTATCGCCATAATCATCCATTAGAATAATTGCTGTATTTTGGTTACCTCACATTTTTGTGAGACAGTGCCACGCGCAGTAATGTTAAGTCTGTACTCGATTTCCGTCCATGCCCGGAGAAACGGTGCGGATTGCTTCCACAATCCTGGAACGGAGGTGTTGAAGATCTCGCGCTATCGGGTCGTGAACTGCACCAGGAACATGGAAGGTTGCTTCGTCGGAAAATACAACCTTGATTAGACAGACGTTGTCTCCGTTGATTCGCTCCAGCACCTCACAAGCAAACTGGCATCTACGTGGTTTGTCTTCGGGTGTCAGCTCCTGGAGAATCTGCATCTCGTAGTCATGCAGAAACTACCACTTTCGAAGCACCTTGTGGATAGTCGATGTTGGCATCTGCAGTTCCCAGGAAGCATGAAGTGTTGACTAGCTCGGGCTGCGGGAGAATGATCGCCTCATGTTCTGTTCTCGACGTGTTCGTCGGAAACATGTTTCCGCCCTCCGCCTGTGCCTTACAACCCGCACGTGGCTAGAAAATTGCCGTGTCATTCCTTCAACCTCTTTGCATCAGGTGCTACCGTCTGGATAACACGTCGGAACTATCTTTGCACCCTCGCAATAGACTTACAACTCTGACAACAACACAACTAGCTGCGCATTTTTCTGAACCGACGCCATCTTGGAACAAACTAACTGCAGTGCTCCTGGTCATTTGAACACAATCAGTACACAGAAGAACGGTTAAAACTGAGAATAATTCATTTACCGATTTTTGCAAGACGTCTGAACTTAGGGCGTTTCATAGTGTACATCCTCTATTTTTAATATGGTTAGAACACTTATTTAATTCAAGTAATTCTTGATCTAATATCAAAACTCGCATATTTAACAGTGAAGAAAGCGAAAAACTTGTGATTCCTTTCCGAAAAAGCAAGTTATTAGAAGCTACAGTCATCATTGTTAAATTTTCGTCCATAACACCTTCAAAAGGCAAATGACAACATAACACTTTAGTAATTGGTTTCCCGTAAGCAGAAAATTTAATTCCTAAACTAGCATCAAACTAATATATTATGTCAGAGTAGTTATAGCTCTTGCGGGGAATTCAATATTGCTGAAGGAGTTCTGTTGACATATCTACTAAATGTGTAGTGTAGAAACTCATTCCTACGCTTCACAAAATGTATATACAATGAAGACACAATTACAAACAGGAAAACTACAAACAATTCCATTGATATTAGTAACAGGATTGGCAATATTTAGATATTACCAAACTCTGAACACGGTGCCTGTATTTTCAGTTTCAGTGGGTTCACAAACGATAAGAAACCGGCAAATCAAAGTGCTTCTATCAGTAAATCATTTTTCCACATTCGACATTTTGATACGAGTGTCTTTTTTGCTAATTCGTTCTCCTGTTTCTTGGTGGCTGTGTCGTTTCACAGTAAATTTCTCCATTGAAACAGTTTATTATGAATGTTTGTTTTTACCACTTTGAACGTTTTTGTTTTTGTAGCCGTGTTGTTCGGAATTTGTTGCAGTTATCTGCATGTACTATACCCTTTGTTTGATTAATTAAAACTCCAGGTGTTTTTGTTTGTTTTGTGTCATAATTTCTTATGCGGAAATCTACACGTAATTTATTCATATTTTTTGACTACAGCAAATCTTGTTTTGGATTATGCTGTCTTTGTTTTGTTTTTATATCTCGCTACGTTTTTGTTATATACAACAAAGCTCCTATGTAGCATTTATCCGGAGTAATATTTATTTAAAATTAAAATTTTAAAATATGATTATACGACTTTGAACGAGTATGCTACTGCAAATTCTCTGTAATTTTAATCTTTTATAATGGTTTTAAAACTTTATTAAAATTAATGTCTAGACTGAAATAAATATTTAAGATTTACATCAGTATTCAAAATTGCGATCAATTTATAAATCTAAATTGGGACAATACAAATAATTTATGTAACTCGGGTATACTATTAGAAAGTAAACCGTAAAGAAATTTTGGGTACAGTTGAATGTGAACCATGTGGATAACTTACTGGTTTTACGGCAAAATAATACAATCACAAATAAGTTGAAAGAATCTGGTTTTCTCTAGCTTTCTTCATCCCCTAATTAATAAAGGTTTTCAGCTTTCTGTCCTAACAAACTGTACTCTCTTTTCTACTAATATGTAATATAATTCCGTTTTATGACGAATATGTTCAGTTATATTATTTTTTCTACATGGGACAGTTATTTGTGATGACATGATAAAGTTACTTTATATTTTGATATCTTTGTTACATTTATTTACTTATTTCTTTTTAAAAATAATGCCAATTAATTTTATAATCTTCGGGGGAAAGAATAATCTACAGTTCTTTCCCATGTAGCAGACCGACGTGTAAAAACGATATATGAAATTTTTCCAAAAAGAAAAAGACATCGAAATATTGTTTCTAAATGCGAAATTATGTAAACATGCTGAACATTCCACCTGAGAGAAATAAAATCTCGTATGATAAACATTTTCTTCCACTTTTTTCAGTTAGTTCTTCATGGCAAAACAGCCCGATAACATTTATGATTTTTAGTTATAAAATTACGTGCATTACCATACCATTAATCATATTATGTTGAGATAGCCAACCTCCCAAAATATAGATGATTTTGGTAACAGTAACATTATTTAGCTGCAAACTTTAGACATAATAACTTCCAGTTTTTGAAAAATGTTTCCAACTTACCCGATCATACACTATTCCACTTCATGTATGACTTAATGCAATATGCAGTTGACGTGTTCTCTCTTCTTTCATCATATCACCTGCTTACGTAGCATTAGAGCAAAACATTCTTTGACAGCTTATAGATCTGGGATGTGTACATACCAGTGGACAGTAAAATTTTAAAATAGCGAAAACAAATGTAACTGTCATTTATACACAGACAGTTATAAACAATACATAAAACCTGGGGTGACATGCTAGGCATACGTAACAAAATAACCAAACCATAGCGAGAATTAGAGTTCGTACGGGACACTACAGTGGGTTCAAATTCTCTGCCGACGTGCAATGGTGCTAACTCAATTAAACCCCAATAAAAGTAAATACAGGACATGATTTCACAACACTCGCAAAAAAAATTAATATTTCTTTCCATTTAATCAAAAACGTTATTTTATTTTAGTTAGAATAGTTTGACAAGTGCTATGGCAGCAGAAATCCCCCCGAACATACCCTCGTTTCACTGCAGATTTCAAAGATATGAAGCCTACTGGAAAAGGGAATTGGAATATTATATTTTTTAAACATCGAAAATGTTTAACGTGTCACAAAAACAAAAAAAAGAACTTCATGTTACCAGTGTGGTCCAGAACTATTTCTCATGAGAAATGTTGCCAAAACTAATCGTTTAAATTAATTAATTTCGCCAGAGGTTATTGTTTTACTAATGTTATATGAACATTTTTCAAAGAGTCCTACATGATGAGTAAATTAAATCCACTCATTAGGGGATTTTTTCTGAAATATAAAATACAACGAATTGTTAAATAGTACATTTATTATTCATGAATATAGAGACATTTATAATTGTTAAGAAAACATTCACGTATTGCATACCGTACACAAATTTCATATAATACAGAAATCATAATGAAGTTGGTGCATTGGCTTGAATAAATATAGATATTTTGTCACTTGCTACAATTTTATATTTATTTTCAAAACAAAAAGTACAAGGTTAAGATGTTATACATGCTGATTATCACAAACTAATTAAATACATGTACAATTATCTATAGCTAGCCCAAAAGTGGATAATAAGCATAGTGATATTAATAATTTTTATAAATTGTAAAATTCTGTGCGTTACTTTAACTCCGATGCTATAACCATTATCTGATGTAATCCAAATGATGAAAGTGTTCACTCTCTTTCACTTCGCACCCGGCCGATACGTAACATATAGCAGTGCAGCGAATATGGAAGTGTATGATATACTCACCATAATGAAAACTTTGTTTGACTAGTTGTTTTGAATGATGCCATGCTTTTACGATAGATATATCATGTCCAGTGATTGTCTTGGCGTGTCTATTTGCTAGCCATTAAATTTAATTATTTAATTTATGAAAACACAAGATCAACATAGTAAAAAAAAATTAAATTATTTAATAAAAAAAAAAAAAGACCAACATAATTGAACATTACGTGGACAGGTGTAAATTAAATTCTTCTAATTATTTTTTCCCTAAAACCGCTCCATTTCCTTTTATGGAGGCAATATTTAACCTAACATCTTCTTGAGGTATTTGAAGGCTGTAACTTGAATCATTATTCCAAAGTGGTGTGAGTTAGTATTTTATTTTCAACGAACATATGAAACGTACACTGACGGGATAGAAGAAATGGTATAAGGGTCTAGTATCGTACAGGCCCTCCTCAAGCCCGGGGAAATGCAGCGACTCGTCGTGGCATCAATTCTACAAGTGGACGAAACACCTGTGAAGAGATGTTGACCCATACCATCTGGATATAGCTAAACACAGCTCCTTGCTGTCTGTAGATGCGGGATCGTGGGTGCTTGATGAGGTTCGTATCAGGCGAACGTGGTGGCCACAAGAGCAGTTGAAACTCTCCAGAATGTCCCTCGAACCTATGTTGGATAACTTGCGCAGTCTCAGTACTTGCTGGAACATACCATCGTTGTGGAGGTACGTGAAGTACACGAAGGGCTGCAATGCAATAGCAAGACTTGCACACACTCACTCACCTCACGAGATGTCAGAGTACAACTGATACAGGTCCGACCACTTACAAGACGGAACTGTACTGTGGCAACACCGACTATTACTTGTCCTATGTTGGATAACTTGCGCAGTCTCAGTACTTGCTGGAACATACCATCGTTGTGGAGGTACGTGAAGTACACGAAGGGCTGCAATGTAATACCAAGACCTGCACACACTCACTCACCTCACGAGATGTCAGAGTACAAATGATACAGGTCCGACCACTTACAAGACGGAACTGTACTGTGGCAACACCGACTATTACTTGTCCTATGTTGGATAACTGGCGCAGTCTCAGTACTTGCTGGAACATACCATCGTTGTGGAGGTACGTGAAGTACACGAAGGGCTGCAATGCAATACCAAGACCTGCACACACTCACTCACCTCACGTGATGTCAGAGTGCAACTGATACAGGCCAGGCCACTTACAAGACATAACTGCAATGTGGCAACACCGACTATTACTTTTACATACTCATTGCCCATTACTTCTGGTGGCATGCCAGTATAGGTTTCGGTATTAACTGCGTCAAAGAGTACTAGTGAAAAAAGTATCATATAGGAAGTACAGAAATATTATAATTTTCCGTCCAACTGCCAGTCATAACGTACACTTTTGTGCAGAGAAGCTAATAACAATATGCAATTTATTAATTTAAAATAAGAATGGTAATGACACTTAACACGTACTTTTGTCGAATTTATTATTAAATTAAGCTTGTGTGTTCACATCTTTTTAAAAAAGGTGTTTGTCCTTAACCTTTTCATTCGAACATTAATTTGTAATATCTAGTGTTGCAAATTAGCAATATTTTGAATGAGTGTTGTACTTAACTGGCAAACAACTTGTTTCATTATAACAACCAATAAGCTGTAGTCATTGCGCTTGGTGATAAGTGATATGGACCAGTCATAATATAGAGAAGTAGCATGTTTTACTAACAGGGGAGACCATTGGTCACTAAGTCTCGCACAGTACAGCACCTGTAAAATATAACCTTCCTGTTCCACGTATGTTTACGATTATCATCAGTGAGCTTGAAACGGTTAGTCAGGTTTATTTAAGTTCTCATTACCTTTCAACTTGTGTACAACACGGGAGAAATGAGATACGCTACTCGAGTTCAGTGAAAAGTAATTGCATGTTATATGGAAGGCGTAGGGCTTGACGTCACATTTTGTTATCATAATAAATATTAGATAATGCAAATTTTTCTTAAAAGAAAAAAATTTGTGTCAAACAAGAGTAACAATCGTATCGCAAAACCTCTGAGATCAAGGTCTGATTGCAACTCGCGATAAACCTCGCACGGTAATTTTTCTGAATTTCACTACAAAGATTCGCACGTAAGCATTTTTTTACTTAAGTTATGAGTATCATAATTTTATAACAACTTTAAATAGCACATAAACAACAAGTTTGGTGAATTAAACCAATAATTCTAGTTATTACTATGCCGCCTCGTTGGCTGAGCGGTTAGCCTGCTCGCCTCCCACCAAGGGGAACGGGTTCAATGCACGGCCGGGTCACTCCCGGATTTTCGCATGTGGGATTTTCGTCGGACGATGTCGCTGGTCCACAGGTTTGCTTGGGGATCTCCCGTTTACCCCGATCTTTCATTCTGGCACTGTTCTCAAGTCCTCGCTTTTTAGAGCCTCCCAAATCTCTTCACTTCACTTCTGTTATTACTACGGTCTTCTGTTATTACTACGGACGTCTGTTATTACTACGGACACATGATCTTCGCCGACAGAGTGTTTCAAATCTCTTTGCCTCCCATCCACTTTCGTGAAATAACCGCTTTAATCGATGCTCGTGTATATTAGTTCCGTGCCTGCGAATAACAGACGTTCAGCAGCGGAGAAATGTATTTCTGATTGGCCCTGTCAATTACCGAAATGTCTACTCACACAGATACTTGGCCAATCATTGGTTGAAATCGGCAGATGCGCAAGTAGGAGATTGAAATATAACTTGAGTGTAACTATTTTCTCGAAATTCAGGTGTGCCAAATGATTACTCTAACGGTATGCTGCGTATCAAATAATTCTGAAAATTTACTTAACTGTAAAACAATAAACACCCCGCTTCATTGGCTGTCAGCCAGTCAATAGCTAACGTTGTGTGGCGTGAGTCAACAAGACGCAGTGAGCGGGAATAGAAAGATATAGTCCATTCACGGTTGATACCATCTTTTCCGAAGTTCTGGTAAAGTTCCTCTTGCAGGACATTCCTCCACCCCGTTCAAATAAAGCATAACCGGGTGTAGAAAATTACATCGCAGTCGTGGGCTCCCAGTGTAATAATATTCAGCACTAATTTATGACAATTTAATTAGATATGAAATATTATAATTACTTGTATGTTACGACAAGTACAGAACGCTTGTGATTCATGCTATGTTTAGGAAATTATCTCACACGTCATATATGGGGTGACTTTCCGAAGGTTCAATTATAAAAGTGTAAAGAATTGCCGAATTATCAGAAATGTAGTTCTTGCAATGGCTTATACATACAGGCGATTCAGATGTAGTTCTTGCAATGGCTTGTACATATAGGCGATTCAGATGTAGTTCTTGCAATGGCTTATACATACAGGCGATTCAGATGTAGTTCTTGCAATGGCTTATACATACAGGCGATTCAGATGTAGTTCTTGCAATGGCTTATACATATAGGCGATTCAGATGTACCATTTCTTGAATTCAATAAATACGTACTGACCTCGAAATATTACGGAGAGCAAATTATCTACAAAGCTTTTCCTGCAGGAAATCAGCACCAAAGAGGGGTACATAACAGAAGACGCTATAAGTTTAGACGACATATCAAGGTCAAGTACACACACAAAACAAGTACAGATGTGTTCACAGTGTGTTTCGTTCTTACACAATGGAGTATGAGCAGGAATCCATTACACCGTTAAAACCAACAAGCTTTTCCTGCAGGAAATCAGCACCAAAGAGGGGTACATAACAGAAGACGCTATAAGTTTAGACGACATATCAAGGTCAAGTACACACACAAAACAAGTACAGATGTGTTCACAGTGTGGGTTTCGTTCTTACACAATGAAGCATGAGCAGGAATCCATTACACCGTTAAAACCAACAAGCTTTGCGTGAAGTAAGTAATTGTTGCAGCTTTATCGGACATCTACCATGAATTGTTTTTGTTGGTTGTGTGTATTACGATTTGATTTCCAGTGGTTTTTCCATTACTTATTATCTTTGACGTCACACGCGAATGCCTTCGTTGTAATTCACAAAATTTCCCTGCTCAATATCCTACCCGTTTAATGTAAAGTACACATAAACTTAACAAAAAAGTGAAAAATGTAATTCCCGTTGTTTTATCTAAATTGCCATTCTGCTGCGATGAGAGCATCTATGAGATTAGAAATGAAAAATGGCCGTAGTACGTTACGTCACGCCCGCCTGGCACGGCGAAACTGTATTCATTTGTTCGTGCGACAAGTTACATGGCCGTGAAGCGTGTTGTTTTTTGCTCAAGTTATCTGTGGATTACAGATCACGTTGACAGTCGCTATGTAGTGGAGTGTGTGTATGGGCGTGAATAGCTGCCAGCTCTGTCAAAGCGAAACAATCTGTACTATCTGCATTTTCCAATGAAGCTTTTTAAATAATCGTGTGTTTTTGGAGGCTACCTCTCCGCTTGACTACTTCAGAACCGTTCTTATTTCTTACTGCTGAAAATATATTTCTTTTAAAAGTAGCAATATATTTTTTTTCGACTTAGACGAATCGTTGTTGATAATAACGAATAATGAAATGTTTGCCGTATATAAATAAGAAAATTAAATGTCACAAAATCTACGGACAAAAAGCACGAACCTTAAATAAAGAGACATAATGAAATATTCCAATACATTTATAAGTAAATGCACATAAGTGATAAATATAATAAAATTAACTAATAAAACCTGGTTTAATGGTACAAACTTAATAATGCCGATTATACTAACGATTAGTTTTTAATATTCTTCTTTGTTGTAACACTAGGTTGGTTTACTTGCTGCTGAGCCATCTGTTTGTATGTCTACAGGATAAATAATTACATTAATATGAGTATACATTTAAGTACACATTCAGGTTATTAGAGTTTTATTTTAATCAAATAAATAGCAATGATAAACGTTGATGTCCCTATCAGTTAACTCTCCTGAAACTCAATTCGTTAAATAATCTAAACAATATAAAACAAGTGGTTACTGATGCTTGATATCTGATTTGGTATCTCGTTAAAAGCTATATCGTTAGGAACGAATCCAGAAACAAGTGCAACAATAATGAGACAATTACAATTATATACCCACCTTACCCGGTACTCGAGCACAGAAAATCTTCTACAATAAGCTAGCGTGCAGTCAACTGCATTACGAAGGTCAGATTAGAAGCATCAACTGTGGATGTAATCAGTGTAGTGTTTCGAATGATAAGGTGTACATACCAACAATATTTGTAAGATAGTCATTTTGAAAATAAGTGACAGAGCCGCTTAAAAAAGGAAGTTTACGTAGACTGCCGTACCGCTTCTTGTATGAAGACTTGAGTGGAAATCGATTGGTACGTCCATGAGATATGGCATAAAATAATGTATTCCCTTTTTTGGTGCTATAACACGAAATTGCCGAAAAAGGGGTTTTTTAAATGACGCTTCTAATATATACTGTCAACATACAAAGTTTGGTTTAAATCGTTAAATTATTTAATATATGCAGCAAACTAATCTAAATTGTTTATGAAGCCGCCATTTTAACATCTTTGTATGATCCACTCAAATCATGTGAGTTTATATGGACCTCTGTAGCATTTATGGTTTACACAATTAGATGCTTATTAGTTTAAATGTTACAGAAATATAGCAAAATATCCAGTTACTCCAACTGCCACTAATATTGCAAATATATTGGAGAAATTTGATATCTGGGTTTATAATTGATGTTTGTAATGAATACTATTAGTGAACAAAATTTGGCTGTATATTGTTTCATAGTTACAACATACTGAACTAAATGACTAATATCACCACACTATTAACAAAATTTGGCTGTATATTGTTTCATAGTTACAACATACTGAACTAAATGATAATGTCACCACACTATTAGTGAACAAAATTTGGCTGTATATTGTTTCATAGTTACAACATACTGAACTAAATGACTAATATCACCACACTATTAACAAAATTGACTCCGACACACGTGAAACAGGTTATAATGCAGCTCATCTAATGTGTAACATTTGGTGAGAATCGTTTGTTTGGTCCTCGAGATAGGGCATAAACCATCCATATTTTTCGGGTTACGATTTTCATAAATGGAGGATAAAAGGGTTATGTATTAGCACATTCGTTTATTGTATATTTTAAAAACACCAAGTTAAATTTAAATCAATTAGATAACTAAGATGATTTTATAGGTCCCATTCTGAAAAAAAAGTGCCTGTCATGCTTTCAAAACACGTATCAATATTGCCTACCATAGTACAATTTCATCGCCAAATTTGGGAACAAATTATTGATTGTTTCCCGAGACATGACGTGGAATATTATTTTATTAGTGCGGGGATATCTCACAAAATGCAGAGAAATGAGTATCTGTATAGAGAAATTTGATGGTTGAATAGAAACTGCCAGCATACAAAGATAAGTTGGAATTATTTACATGATTTCGACGATATAGAATTCCAAGCTAAAATAGCTAAATGCCAGCCATTTTTTAAATAATTGCCCAGCGTACTTATGACAAATAATTTTACATCATCTGCCGCAGCACTAATTGGTTGCCAAATTTGATACAAATCGGTAGGGACACCAGAATTTCGCGAAAAAATTTCACGACCAGTTGTATTTCATAACACTTTAAGTTAGATGCACTTTCCGTGTTAAGCGTCTTAAGTATTTACGCATGAATGACAGACGTACAATATTGCAGTAGCGTAATTCTGATTGGCCAGTCAGGTAGGAAAATGCCTTTACACAGACACACAACCAATAAGTTCATACCTGAAGAATTCGCAGATTCATTTTGGGACAAGCTGGAATTCGAAACATGTGTGTTTATATAACTTTAGCCATTGGTGTACACGGTGCTTGAGACCTCCTGGAGAATGCTGGCCCAATCGTATCCTTCCACCCACTGGGACAGCAGACAACCAATGTGCAGTTGATATCGGCATATTTGTATATAAGACGGTTGATTCTAGCCTGCAGGTCATTTAACTCGCAAACATTTCAGGTTCCTACCAATAAGTAAAAGAATACTTCAAGTATGCCTGTATACTATAGAAGTCTATAGACTACTCCTCACATGCTATAGCATGTGCGAGGTTATTTTCGAAATACGGGCGTCCCTAGGAATCGGTCATTTGTTTCTCTAGATATGACATTAAAACTTTATTTATTCGTGTGGTCGCTGTCTTACAAAATGACCGACATAAGTGAATATGTGTTGGCATATATGATGCTTCTAATATATACTTCGGCATAGAAAATTTGGTCTACTGATTAAACGGTATGGTAGCTATACAATTAAACCAAATATTTCTGTGGGTGTCCTATAAAATATTAACTCTCTTAAGCTCAATCGCACATTTACCTGACTTCTTACAGTATCTGTTATGTATCAAATTGGTTGAGAATTGGTTTAATAGTTTTTGAAATATAATGTAATAAATTTCATTTTTCTTTGGTGCAATCTTCCAAACGGCGGATCGACAACCATATTCATTTTTGAATTTAATGCTTACAATCCGCGCTATCAGAATACAAATTTTGGTTAAATCGGTTGAATGGTTACGGAGATTTGTATTATCACCCTAAATATTAAAATATCCGCCATTTTGAAACTAAATGCCCGGCGTTTTAGAAAAGTATGAAAGTCAGTTGTCCTAAGTAATATATTGTACCGAGGTTGGTGAATTTAGGTTGATGCACTCAAAAATTGAAAAGTGGGGACACACAAACGCTCAGAAACACACACGCACACACACACACATACACGTACAGTCAGGAAAGAGATCTCATGACCCGTTCTTCCCTTCCGGAAGTAAGCTAATATGAAAACAGTATCCAATATGTATACAACCGGAAATATAACGTATTCATATGAGGACAAGTAAACCTTCAATCACGTGTACAATTGAGCATATTGTGTATGCTGACAGTAGATATTACAACTATCAACTGTGTCAACACAAAGTCTAGCATTTGCCACACAAATCTGTGGAATTTCTGGACCTCTACCAAGAAGGAGAACTATTCACATAGGAGATGTCTATCGTTATTTATATTGTAGTGTGACGTTCGCAAACAACTTCTGCAAATAACACTAAACTATATTCACACTCCTTATTCATCTAGATATTCAAGAAAGATTCGAGTGGAGTAGAATCCCGAAAAACAATAAGTTTGTTGCAGCCCTCAAAATGGTGACAAGTGATTAAACTACCAGATTGTGGAGAGTTTTGGGTCCCCTCTAAACATCGAGGTCTTGAGAGCTGTTGATGGTGAAGCTAGGTAGAGAGCATCATCATAATGCAAGTGTGGAGTATACAGGAGATCACGGAGAAAACCCGCTAACCAGCCGTATCATCCGGCGCGATTACCACTCGTGGAAAATCGGGAGCGAATCCACCAGAAATCGAGTTCGATGCGCCTTAGTGGGAGGCGAGCGCTCTAGCAGCTGCGCTACCGCGGCCGCTATAGTTAAAAAAGAATTCTGAGTTGTGAATATAGCAACTATAAGACATTGTATATTGAAACTGCGATGGGAATGAAGCAGTACAGTAATTGTACATTTGAGCACTTCTTATAAACACCGTTGTGTATAGGCATCTCATGAAATTCCACGGCCATAATTGCCAGTGCCTCTGTCATATTTATTAAAGTGCCAAATGCCAAGTTAAAATCTCGATAAATACAAAACATTTATAACGAATGTCTTTTATCAAAATAATTTCTCGGTCAAATTACAACATATTTATCAAACCTTGTTATACCTTATCAGTATAACAATATGATCGTGTAAAGAATAAATTAAAGAAAATCTTTGTAGTTCTTGTGTGAAAAATGACATTTAAGACAAAGGGTTATAGGAATAGCTATATTTCATATTTGGCGGAGAGCTACTACGTGTAGGATATAGGCCTAGCTGTAATACGAGTTAGAGTATATATAATACAATGAGAAGTATCAACGAAATTAGTTCTTGAACACAACATTTTTAAATATGGAAAACATAAAGTTTACTTAGCAATGTGAAGATATTTGCTATTTACGTAAGTATACTTCATGAAAACTTAATGTTAAGAGGGAAGTTTTAATTAAAGTGAGGTTACCACAAAGTGTTATGTGCAAAGTTTGCATTCGCCTGGATGAAAAAAAAGCGCTTTGGACAAGCTTAGGAAAGCCGATTAAAAATAATGAGGAATTTTAATGCCTCCCTTCGTGGATAAAGGAAGTTCGCAAGAAGGCTTGCAGTGGTAAAGGGATCCGATAAAGCCCATTTGACGCACCTGCAGAGAAAAATGTAGAAAGTTAAAGAGTTACTTGTGAATCTAGTTTGGACCTTACCGCCAAGGTGAAACACGCTACACACTGAGCGTTCGGCCTGCAGTTTCATTTCTGTTAGATATTTTATCGAACTGGCTGAAATGAAAGTAAAAAAAAAAAAAAGAAACCGAAATAAAATAAAATTACTGTATTTAATCATGTAAAGTGATAGTAGAATTGTTAATAAGTTTAAGAAAATGAAGGGGTGAGTATCATCTCGCTCGCATAGGAAGAGAGGAAACTGACTGTAGTGTATACGCAGTTTCTTCACACCTTTGAATAAAACCTTTGAAAATCGCTCCATGTTTGATGTGGTTCGTTCTTTCCTAGATATAATATTATGTATCGCAAGTATTTCTTACTTATGTTATCATAAAAGTACCTTATTTTCGTTCAATTGAATTTTTTTTTGTATATTATTCATTGATTTTTATATTGAATACATAATAACTATTAACAAAAATAGCGAGAAAAAGGTAGGTTGTTAATGACTAGTAAGAAATAGTTCTCAAGGAAAATATTATTACACTGAGGGCGCATGAATTTGGTGCATTTTTCCTTTGGTGTAATCTTCTGGTATAGGCTAAGCTTTGTTTGCATGGTACGAAGAATTATCCTGGAAGTAGAACTTTCGAAGGGCACAAAAAGTAGAAAGTATTTGTGAATGTACTATATAAAGAATATTCTACATAAACAAAGAAGCAGTTACGGGCCGTTTGCGGTAAACAAAGAAATTATGTAATCTAACTTTGAAATAAGACCTTGCCAACTGTTTATATTTTAAAAGACCCACACAGTGACAGGATCTGAATAAAGTTGTAAGCGGTGTATGTCAGTAGTTCCATTTGTAAATGGGGGAGTGTGACGCAGTGGCTAGAGCGCTCGCCTTCCACTCAGGCGAACCAGGCTCGTTTCCCAGTGCGGTGGCTCCCGGATTATCACACGTGGGAATTGTGCCACTTGTCGATCAGTTTTCAAGGATAACTCCCGTTTCCCTCGCTCTTGCATTCCGGCACTGCTTCATACTCACCCCACTTCACCCTCATCGGCTCACAAGACCTCGACGTTAACAGCCACCCAAATCTGTACACTCAAACACTCAGTCGGCGTGTCCATGACTGAGAAGATGTTGCACGTGGAGGACGCTTATTGTCGGCACCGTACTTTACACAGTGGGACTGCACTACACACAGTGGCACTGTACTCCACACAGTGGCACTGTACTCCACACAGCGGCACTGTACTCATACAGCGGCACTTTAATCCACACAGTGGCACTGTACTCCACACAGCGACACTCTACTTCACAGAGTGGCACTCTACTTAAGAGAGTAGCACTGTACTCCACACAGTAGCCTTGTATTTCACACAGTGAAACTGTACTTCACACAGTGGCATTGTACTCCACACAGTGGAGCTGTAGTACACAGAGTAGCACTGTACACCACACAGTACCACTGTACTTCACATAGCGGAAGTGAACTCCGCACAGCGGCACTGTACTCCACACAGCGGCAGTGTACTAAACATAATAGCACAGGTCAAAACACATCGGCACTGAACTCACCACAGCGGAAGTGTACTAAACATAATAGCACTGTACAAAACACAGCGTCACTGTACTCCACAGAGCGGAACTGTATTCAACACAGTAGCACTGTCCATCACACAGTGGCACTGTACGCCACACAGTGGCACTGTACTCTACACAATGACACTGTACTCCACAAAGTGGCACTGTAATACACACAGTGGCACTGTACTACACACAGCAACACCATACTTCACACAACAGTACTGTATTCGACACAGTAGCACTGTACTCCACACATCTGCACTGTACTCCACACACCGGCACTGTACTCCACACAATAGCACTGTACCCCATACAGTGGCAATGTACTCCACACAGTGGCACTGTACTCAATACAGCGGTACTGTACTTCACACAGCGGCACTGTACTTCACACAGCGGCATTGTACTCTCTACAGTGGCACTGTACTCCACACTGTAGCACTGCACACCACACAGTGGCACTGTACTACACACAGCGGTACTGAACTCCACACAGCAGCTTTATACTCCACACAATAGCACTGCATTCAACACAATAGCACTGTACACCACACAGTGGCACCGTAATCCATACAGTATCACTGTATTACACAAAGTGGCTCTGTACTCAACACAGCGGCGTCGTACTCTATTCAGCAGCACTGTGCTCCACACAATGGCACCATAATCCACACAGCAGCACCATACTGCACTCAGTTGCACTGTATTACACACTGTGGCACTGTATTTCACACAGAGGCGCTTTACTCCACATAGCTGCACTATACTCAACACAGTAACACTGCACTCCACACAGTGGCTTCGTTCTTCACAAAGAGGCATTTTACTCCACACAGTGGCACCGTATTCCACACTGGGGCACTCTACTCCACACACCGGCACTGCACTCTACACAGCGGTACTGTACTGCGCACAGCGGCACTGCACTCCGCACAGCAGCACTGGACTCCACACAGCGGCACTGTACTTCGTACAGCAGCACAGTACTTAACACATGAGCACTGTAGCCCACACAGCGGCATCGTACTCCACACAGTGTTACCGTACTCCACACAGTGTCACCGTACTCCACACGCCTCTCAGCTCTGATTGTTTATTAAAGAACACATGATGCATACACGCTTTGCCCGAGTACACCGACGAAAATTCATAAAGATAAACAATTGCAACACTTTATCTCAGAAATAAATTTGGAACTGAAGGATTTAACACATTCAGACCTAGTGACCACAGTTGTGTACATGATGCAAAGGAATACATTGCAAGGCTCATTACCCATCATCTTCTCTGTTGGTAAGTGATGCCGAAACCGTGCAATTGATCTACGTCATGATTGGCTCATTCTCCACATTTGAACACAAAAGCTACAATTTACTGTATATAATATAAAATATAAATCTGTTATTTAAGTACAGTATTCATAAATATCTCGTATTTGTATTCCATTAAACCACACATTTATTAAGTTATGAAATACTTAATATGTTCTTTAGAGGATACTTACAGTATAGGTATATAATAGAGAAATTCTTATGTAGGATGTACGGTAGAGAAGAGCTTTGCTTTTTTCAGCAGAATAAATATAGCGTAATACGAAAGCCACTCGTGTACATGAAACAAGCGTCGATTAATTGTGAGCAACACAAATGTAAACAACATACAAATATTCCCACAGGAATTAGGTCAGTAATAACAAACTGGACGAGGTAAAAATTGAACAGAACAAGCAATTAAGTAGACGACTAATGAGGGAAATATATAAGGAAATATGCACCTATGTTTAGATGACACTACAAAAATCACACTTCTTAATAGAGGCATGCATATGAACCACATGGACAAATGTTTTCTGCGGTGAATCGTTACGGAAATTGATGCAGGATATATAATAGGACGTAAGGGAGGGACGTGTTTTTTTTAAATTGCGAATTATATTTACAAAAAGTTAGAACAACTATGTTAGTTCGATATATGCATCTGATCGCTTTACACCAAGGCAAATTTTTGCGCTCCTTTAATTTACGTATTGTTATGATAACAAACGATGGATTTGCTATCTAATTACGACTACTCATTTTCGCCTATAACAACCTTTCCATAATATTGACGTTTATTAACAATAAAACATCACGCTACTGATAGGTGTCTGCATTTTTCTACACTTTTGAATTTGTTAGGTTACACACATTTGATGGTAAATGCAGCTATCCAGAACAATAATTGCCAGTAGTGAGTACCTAGCCCATCCTTCAAATGTCCACATGGCAACCGAACTAAACCACATCTTTCTTCTATTAGCAACACATGACATATCGTCTACAAGTCACGGGTCGCTCAACGATCGCGCGAATAGCAGTTCACCGTAAGTTTCACGAACAACAAACTTAGTATTCATAATGGTATGCGCCAACTTCCCCTGCTAGACAGATGTACGCAAGAACATTGCACTCGAGTGACTCGGCTCGTTAAGTGACTGCTGCAGTCACTTACTTTTATAATGGTATGCGCCAACTTCCCCTGCTAGACAGATGTACGCAAGAACATTGCACTCGAGTGACTAGGCTCGTTAAGTGACTGCTGCAGTCACTTACTTTTATAATGGTATGCGCCAACTTCCCCTGCTAGACAGATGTACGCAAGAACATTGCACTCGAGTGACTAGGCTCGTTAAGTGACTGCTACAGTCACTTACTTTTATAATGGTATGCGCCAACTTCCCCTGCTAGACAGATGTACGCAAGAACATTGCACTCGAGTGACTAGGCTCGTTAAGTGACTGCTGCAGTCACTTACTTTTATAATGGTATGCGCCAACTTCCCCTGCTAGACAGATGTACGCAAGAACATTGCACTCGAGTGACTAGGCTCGTTAAGTGACTGCTACAGTCACTTACTTTTATAATGGTATGCGCCAACTTCCCCTGCTAGACAGATGTACGCAAGAACATTGCACTCGAGTGACTCGGCTCGTTAAGTGACTGCTTACTTTTATAATGCATTCACAATTACTTCAAACATTTCTCAAGGCCTGCTGAAGTTCTACTTTTAGGATATAACTCCGTCTCGTGCAAACTAAGTATAACGAAGTCTAGATAATAACACCATACGTCAACCTACCGAATTCGTGCGCTCTCAGTTTTAATGATATTCTGCATAACAACTGTATGTTCGTAGGCACTACCAAAACACATGTTTCTCATTGGTGTTATTCATATTTATTAAAATTTAACTATTTAAATTTATAAATGAAATACATGTAAAACTTCAATTAAATTGTATATATATCAGTACCACTGGCTTGCATTGCATGCAGTACTTCCAATCTCAGACCACACATCGCCGCCTCATGACGGCAAGCAAAGCTCTTGGTAACTTCCCGGAAAAGCTTTCTATATTACTTACGTTCCTTATCACTCGTCACAAAACCCAATACTATAGTAGTTAATTGAAACTGCCTTTTTATCTAAACCAACTCAAATTAATGTGACAGTTGCGCAAAATAACTTATTCGTTTAACAATTTAATTATATAGTGAGCTCATTTAACAATTATCCGTCTGAATCCCTTGCGATGCAGCGTTCCTAAAATTTTCCTTAATTGTTCTCATTAAATGCACTACGTAATCGGCTGGCAGGTGCGAAATTTGAAAGGAAATCCCACATTAAGGAAATTTCAAATCAATGCGTTAACTTGAAAGATAGCCGTCAGTAGTAGGCACATGGGGAGACGGGCGCACAGGCTTCAGGTAGTGGCTCGGTTGCTCCAGGGAGCCATTTTATAATTTCCCGTTTTTCTCTAATAATCGCTTTTTAACCCCAAAAACCGGTCACTTTCACCTTGAGAAGAGCATTTTCCAATCAAAATTAACTTTTTTCCCCTTACAAAGTCCCATTTATTCCAAAAATTTGTGACAAAATATCTATGTGCCAAAGCAAAACGAAGACACCAGAAACAAATTTTCCAGCAAATTTTCTGTGTTTCGGGGCCTTCCTTAATGCTTCCAGATCAAACAATGACAAACAATCTGAGAAGCCGTCAAAATAAAATAATTTTAATACTCATTTTTTAAATTTAAATATATATTGATAATTGAACAATTTAAAGCCATAATTATTAAGTGTTACATATCACTAGACTCGTTTTTTCAATGTGCATACGATCGTGATGTCATGCCGCAATTCTGTCTTGTTTTTTCATGCTCTATCATTCCATGTCGTCTCTCTGTCTTTCACTTTCTCTCTTGTCGCTCTCTTTCCATCTCTTTCTCTCTTGTCTGCACATTCGTTCGACGACCATTTTGGTTTTATTTTTTCCATTTGTCTCTCTGTCATTTCATCGCTTTCCTTTCTTTCTTGTTGCCTTCTTCGCATGCAATATATGTAGTTCCTTCAACGCCTGCTAGAGTGCGCGAATCGCCAGTGTGTGTAATTATTTACGAATTTTAAGATGTAATTTTCCATACACGAGAAGGTATACAAAAATTATTTTAAATTATCGGGATTTTGTCAAAACTATTTGAATTTTAATACCTTATTTTATAAAAATCTATATTTTTATAAAATCACTTTATTCAATTAGTTTCGACTGTTGTACGAAAGTTAAGTCTTCTAGCCTTGTAACCACGCGCGCGCACACATGCAAACCCACGCACACACACGCACACGCACACGCACACACTGGCAGGCACGCGAGCTAGACGCAACTGTTGTGACAGACTAAGAGTGCTAGCGACTTCAGTAAGATACCACTGGAAGAAGGGACCAATGATCGTGATCGCTCGAGCTTTGTCCAGCCTTGTCCAGTCAATCGTGGGTTTATGAGACTCCTAGAAATCGATGCATAATACGTAAGTAGAATTATTGTATTTAGATTTATCATTTGAAAAATGCAGAAATCTGTAAATATATATATATAAATATAAAGTGAAATATACCGAAAATATATTGTTTATGCAAGTCCTGTTAAAAAAATTTCAATTATGTAAATTTCTTATATTGCCATGACAGCTGCTAACATAAAAAAAAGAGAAAAACTTCGTATGTACAGTATTCGAACTTGAGATCTCTCGAATAGCAGCCAAGGCACTTTGACAACTGAACCACCACATTCACAGCAAAACAAGTGCTTAAAAGGGATTTACAGCAAACAAACGAAGAAGCTGCATTCCCCTGGTAAAAATTCATTAATTTACTAAATATTTTGTTATAATTCTTTTCAATCAGTGTATATATGGTTTACGAATACTAATATTTTGAAGTGGGTTTGGTTTAATTTATTTAAAGGCAAGCGATGTACTGTACTATAACACTTCGTTATATTATTACTCCGGGTCTGAATATTAAATTGCATTACGTTCATATACCAATATTGATTGTTTTTATATAATGTTTTTTTTTAAATTATGCAGCAGGCTGCATTTTTTTCACAAGTCGGACTTTAAGCGAACAAATATTTATAGTTACAGGCGAATGTAATTTACGAACTCTTAGGAGAAATGCAGTCTCGTAAAATTCAGTATGCAATCAACGTTTATAGGTCCAGGAATGTATGTCTGTTTATGGTTACCATGTTATTTTTCGTAGACATAGGGGTATGTAAAAAGAAATGTATTTATTATTCGATTTTAAAATTTATTAAATTTAAATTGTTTTAAGTTGTACTGAAATTGTACTTATAGTGGAGCATAACAATGCAAAAAGTTCTCCCAACTTCATTTCCAGGCTTCCTCTCTAGACAATAACAATATCTCTTAGTTATTCATTATTTCGATTGTATTGTAGGCATAACTATCCTACTTGGCTTTTTAAAATACATGTTTATGTGACTAAACTAAGCACCACCATATTCTCTATAGCAGGGGAAGTAAGCAGGATACAACACCAGCGAGAAATTAAACAATGAGTTTACCTCTCATTTATACTTACATACTTCAGACTACAATCATAAAACAGAATTATTAAATTTTCCGCACCATTCATATAGTTTCTTTACAGCAGTAAGCTCACTTTTAACATAGCTTATATAATATTGTCACATGCAGATCCAGGCAGTCTACACTATCAAGCATCCAACCAGAACCCTCAACCATATATTCTTCTTTTTCACAACAAAGATTTTCTATCAAGGCCTCTATATCCACTGGGATATTATCAACATTGTACATTGCTTGATTAGCAGTCTTAAAAGCTAGGCGATTGATGGCTTCATCCTAAGGCCGAGGCTTTTTGTAGGTACACTGCAGCCAAACATTGTTTATTATGGGACCCACTTCAACTTCTTCTGTTAATTAACTGATTATAATTTGCTTAAAGTGGTACAGGTTATTTGCAATCACGTAATCCTTTAAAGTTCCTTTCAATAATGATTGATTCCGGTATAATCCAAACAATGTGGTTTCACCAACAGCTAGTACAAGCTGTTTCTTAGCTGCTGAAACTCTACATTTACAGTTCTTGCTATGTCTCGTCAGCTTGTCGCCGAATTTGAACAGATGCTTGGATCTAATGCGTTGCTGCATATCACAGGAAGATCCATTCACACGAGACGTTCGTTCATTCTTCCTAGCACCGTGGCTGTAGGCAAATATCTTGTCAGAGTAACAGCAACTAAGCCTTGTCGAATTCTTTTATAATGGAACTTCTGTACGTGTTCCATACGAATAAATCGATAGCACTGTGCTAACCTCAGGCGTTAACGGATCAGCAACCTTTGGCTACATAATATATTCCAGCTGCTTACACGAGCTGAGATGAAGTTTCTTTCATAACTGCCACTGTTTAGCTAAGCTTCCTAACTGAAACCTGGCTGCTTACATATTCGCAAAAAGGCACTTAACCATTCAATTTTCCACCCACTGTAACTCATAAATGTCATCTTCTCTACCAACTAACACAAGACTAAAAGTACTCATCGTTCATACCTCTTACTATAACTCGAGCATACCTCAACAATTCAGTCAACACTGACCTTATCAAAAATATACTTACTGCTCATTCTTCCTACTCTACTGGTCGACACCTGCCAAACATATACTAGCCATTATAACAACGAACCACCAATTATAACCCAAGTCATACCAGACCACCCAAAATCCCCACCTCCTATAACTAAAAAAAAAAAATGAATTCAACCAGGCCACCCAATACACCAAGTAAAACATCCATCATAACTCGAGCAACTATACAGCTGAGGCTAGCCCATAACCTAACACCTATTCAACATGTTCTATTAACTAATGCCACTTATACCTATTAACTATAGCACCCACTATAACTCTAGCATACCTCCATCATTCGCCCACACAGATCATACAAAGTATACATTCAGCCCCATACCAGTGACACAGTCAGCTTCTTCCCGTACCATGCACCATGCCGATTGACAGAAGTCAAAATTCACTGACCCCATACCTCTTACTATAACTCAAAAATACCTTAGCATTACAGGACTCGCCGACACACACATACTGTCCACAACATTCGATATACAACAACGATCGCAATACCGATATACAGAAAAAACATATCACCCAACATACCATCTATGTTAACCCAAGTGTACCAAGCAAATTTTATAGTCCAAAACAACCCTGCAACACGAACATTCTTACCATCTGTAAAACTAACGTAAGTTAACCTACTAAAAACCGAAAATAACTAAGCTACCTTAATCTACCAAAGACCAGGAAAAAATCATAAACAACCTTCCATTCTCCAGATAAAATTATACTTACCCTAAGCACACACATTTCCAACATGTCTAGCATTATTTCAGCCACCTAAGAAGATTTGACATGTCTAAACATCAGAAACACACTTCAAACAGTCTGTGGCCAATCAGCACTACAAGTAATATTCACCTTACACTTACAAATAAACATTCGGATAAAACAGACTTATATTAAAAATCCAATGTAGCCAAACATAAATACAGACACTATAATGTTTACCAAAGCAGCCATACATTCAAGAACAGCACATATCACTATAATCCTTACCATCTGTCAACATAACATAATCGAATGATAACAATCATCACCCAGTAACCAATCAGCACCACAACTAGCACCACAGTCACAATCAGCACCATAATCACAATCAGCACCATAATCACAATCACAATCAGCACCACAACCAGCACCACAGTCACACTCAGCACCATAATCACAATCACAATCAGCACCACCAGCTGATCTTGAAGAGAGGAGACCAGAAATTATGTTAAGTTAACTTTTTGCTTTTTTCCTGTGTTATCTACATACTATTGCAGTACAGCATATCAAAAAATAAATTAAAATACATTTTAAAATCGAATAATAAATACAGTGTTCGCAAATAACATTCACTTGTGACTATAAATATTTGTTTGCTTACAGCCCCACTTGAGAAAAAAAATACTGTCTGCTGCACAATTATTTTTAAATAATATATAAAAACCAATCAATGTGGGTATATGTACATAATGTAATTTAATATTCAGACCCCGACTGAAAAAATAACAAAATGTTATAATATTTTACATCGTTTCCATTTAAACAAATTAAACCAAAAAATAATAATATTAGTATTTATGAACTATATATACACTGATTGAAAACAAGTATAATATAATGTTTAATAAATTAATGAACGTTTACCAGGGGGATGCTGCTTCTTTGTTTGGATGCTATATACCACTTTTAAGCACGTATTTTGGTGGGAGTTCTACGGTTTAGTGCTCAAAGTGCCTGACTGTCCAAGATATCAAAGGTTCGAATCCTTTACCTGCATGAGAATTATTTCTTTTTAAAAATGTTAGCAGCTCTCATGGCGAGGTGTGAAATTTACATAATTTAAATTTTTAATCGATTTTGAAATTAAATTAAATTCCAATATATTTTACTGTTTTGTTACGATTATTTCTGCACATGGAACGAAAGCTAATACCGATGAGAAAATGTAGGCCATATGCGACGGCTTACCTTCGCTGGGGGGGGGGGGGTGTGATTGACGAGCTCCATGCCTCACGTCCGCTGGTCGGGCCTGCTCGTCTGCAAGTATGGGCGCCGCAGGGCTGTACTGCCTGCGAAATATATGACTGCCTTCCCCTCCGTCGTATGTCACCTTGACCACGTGATGCCAACCTGCTAGTCATGTACCACCAGGGTGCCCTTCTAGGACTTCTGGATATCGACGGAGTGAAGATATTTTTGTATTGTTCTCGATGGTTTTAAATCAAATATAAATACAGGTGTCTCGCCCAGATTCGGGGGGACGGCACAGGGTATTTACTTGGGCAGGAACTGCTGTTCTGTCAACATTTTAAAAGGGTGCGGAGGGATGGAGGAGCTTGCTGCTATTTGACTTAAGTTAAGTATCATTTAAATAATTGGCAATGCCATATTTTAATATATCATGTAAATTTGCAAAGGTATATTTTATACATCATGTAAATACTTGGGGAACTAACTATTTTTATACCAAATATAATCCATGAGAAAATTGGATATTTATATTTTTACACAATTTTTTTGTGTTATTGGGGGAAAAACTATGTAAATGTTTATATTATTAAACAAAAGCAAGGCAGCGAATATTTCAGACCTTTTTCACTGGAACTGACCCATTTCCCTTTTTTGACATCATTGGGAAGCCCTCAGCTGTTTTCCAAATTAAAACACCTACGTTCAGGAAGCAGTTGAGACAAAGACATCGTCCTGTGTGTGTTGGCAAACATCTTCACATACACTATAGAGAAAGCTGCGCCACTCTGCTTCCTCAATGCAGAGAAGTAAAAAAGGGAAATCAAGTTACGAATTTTGTAATGTTACGAAACAGTACAAACTATTTTGGGTTTCTCCAGTGGCCGTGAGAGTGACAAAATGACTTCTACAGGTATCCGTACATCGTGGATCCAGCGCCTCACGAAAGAGTCTCTCCAGAAAAGTTTGACCGACGCCGGGGTGTCATTCAATGCAGACGACGGAATAGATATCCTCCATCAACATATGAGGGAGCAAGTTAAGAAATGTGGCGTAGCTGCTCAACACGTGGGTGAGTCCGACGCAGTTAGCTTCTTAAAAAATATAAAACATTTGCCACCTATGTGGTGGATAGTATCGAGACAGTGCGCAGCCTGAATTTAAAGTTCGTATTAAATCTGCTGGCGCAAATGGCTTGAAACACATCTTCAATATTTGTCCGATCGTGTTTTTGAATGCCACTACAATGTTCAAAGTGCCATAGGCTTTGCTAAATGTAGTGGGGCAGGCAATGAATGAACGTATGCCATTTAGTAAGTTTAGTCAGGCAATGTTGAGACAGGTGGGTTCATCAGTATCTCTAGCACACCAGCATTTTAAAACACTGGAAAGATTTAAAAGTCCCAATGAGGAAATGCAGCAGTAAGTCAGCGAGATTATTAGATGGCTTGAAGTGTTAGGTTTGCCGTGTGCAGAAGAGGATTAGAAGGAAATACTATTTTTTAATCTGTTGCTGGAAAATAGTAAATATTTCACATTTCCTTCAAAGCCGAAAACATTTAATGAATTATAAGATGTAGTAATTCAAATGGAATTTACGATTGGTGATTGTAAGCAAAGAGAGCCTAAAGTAGTTGAGACACACACGTATAAAATACGTGCGTGGTCTCTATATAATCCCTGTAAGCCGCCATTTTAGCAGCATTGCAACATGGTCTACCTGCAACTCGGCGCTGCACAACACACAAAAACCCTTAAAATCTATTTAAATGTATGATGGTACTTACAATGTATGCCTTTGAAACACTTACATATGCTTGAAGATCATTGTTGAAGTTGAATCACAGCCTGATGTAGCACACGAACATAAAATATAAACGAACGATGAGTAGCAGTGTGTTGTTTCGCCCAGCTCATGGAACATTGTGTAGAGACTGTCGTGTCCTCGTAAAGTGGAGCTTTAGCGTGTGCCCGATAGGGCGGGTATTGGTTTTCTCCATAGAAATCAATGCATTTTCATGCTACCAGATTGTTCGGTAACATGTGGGAGTTGTTGGACTCCCTCTATGGATTAACGTTGTCATCACGCCTTGGTTCGCTATTGGTGGATGGATGTGTGACCCCTATAGCCAGGCAATGGTTGTTTTCTCTATTTATACGGCCTGCAAATCGAAGAAATTTGTCAGACGCTTGGAATCGAGGGAGGGCTTCCCATGGAAAAACAGGTCAGGTAGCTTCGTTATTTGTTATTTCGTAATGTAATACCGTTCAGAATGCAGGAACACCGCTTTGACGTTTTTGGTAGGAATGTTAAAAATAATTAATGTGGCTTCGGCCAGATTAAATTTTTCTATTTATTTTCGTTGCAATAATATATGGATTTGCAGGTGCGAGTTAAAAATAAACTAAGTTAACCTAAAAATATTACGGACCTGTTGTAGTGGTCATGAACACCTGAATTGGCTAGGAGGAATTCCCTATGTCGGGTGACAATGAGTTTTTTTATTGCGAGCTTTTAATTTGTGTAATTGAAGTAATGGTCTCAAAGATAGGCACAGATTTTCTTGGTGGTAAAATCATGGTAATTGAAATATCCTTCTTTATGGAGGTGTAGAAAAATGTGCATTTCTGCATGTAAATTTTCGAAATATTTGTATGTGCACAAATTCCTCAACACTGTGGCTGATGTTTAAGTGTAATCCGATATTGTATTCAAAAGTAAAATAGCGTGAGGAGATGCCAATATACTATAAAGGAGTAAATTTATGGTGACACATGGAATCGAATTTTCATAAACTGGAGTTGGTGCCAGAGGACAGACAACAAGATATGATTATATTTAGATAACCACATGGTCATAAAATTATACAAAAGGGTAAAGTGTCTTAAGAGTTAAAGACATTGAATACATATGTTGTGTCACGTATCTTTGCACGTGCATTAAAGATTTTACGTAAATTCATAGTTGAACTCATTGAGTACATTTTGTGATGCTACGTGCGTTTAAGATTTTCTATATACAATATTAACGTTGTGTAATTTGTGTGATATGAGAAAAGATAAGCCAAAGTATTGAATAAATTGGAATTATTGAAAGTTGGTTTTTCATCTGTGTAGAGTAGCGTTAGCTTTGTTTATTTTCGGGTGAATTTCACTGGGCTTGTTGTATGAATGACTACAATATTTTGATTCTGTTGGTTTCTCCTTATCTGTCTTATGCAAGAAAACTCCTGGACAGTTTCTAGTTATCTGTGATTACAGGAAGATAAATTAAAAACTATATGTGAATTCCTGTCGGTACCCGTCATGGAAACTGTATCTCAACATTTGCGAAACGCAAAGAATGTTGGATTCCATTTCGGCATTCTTACAGTGTGAGCTACATCCCAATAGCAGAGCAACGTTAACGCTTTGTACACCGTGGGGTTTCTATCAGTGGACTCGTTTATCGGTGGGAGTACATTCCGGAGCCCAGTGCATGTCTAGAATGTTAACTCACTTATTAGGCAAATATCTATATGTATTAGTATTTATGTACAAGTGTGCATATACAGTAATACGTTACAGGAACATCTCCAACCCTTGCCGCTGGTATTACGTGTTTTGCTAGACTGAGAGTAAGCCCGGAAAAGATCAGTTGGACACAATAACACGTGCGTTATTTGGGATTCATAATGTGCGAAGGAAGTTTGCGAACATATCCGGAAAAAGTAAAATCAGTCATAAATTTCCCACAGCATAAAATTTTAAGAGGAGTGAAAAGATTTTTACTTATGGTAGTATTGTATAGTAAGGTTATTCCAAAATTTTCCGATCTTGCAGGGTCGTAAAAAAAAAAAAAAAAAAAAAAAAAAAAAAAAAAAAAAAAAAAAATTAAAGCGCCATATCAGTGGAACGATCAGGAAAATGCTTTTCAAAAATTGAAAACTATGTTAGAAAATCCTCCCGTTTGGCATTTACCGAATTTTTCTGAAGAGTTCTTTTTGCACTGCCATGCCATTTCTGTAGCAATAGGAACGTGTTTAACTCAAAAGCCCAAATGGGTATTTTTTTTACGATAGCGGACGCCAGTAAATTATTTACTCAAGCAGAACGTAAATGTACTATTTATGAAAAAGAATGCTTAAGTTGTATTTGGGTATGGAAAAGTTCGCAGATTATTTGAATCACGCACTGTTCACGTTGTACACGGACAATCAAGCGCTCAGCTGGTTATTAAAATCGCAAAAGCCCTGAGGCAGGTTGGCCCATTTCAAATTGAATGTGCAACACATTGGCGGGGTTGATAATTCGGTAGCAGACACGTTGTCGCGCATGTATTGCTCCGAAGAGTTTGAACAATGCGACGAACAGGTGAAGAATGGGGCACCTGTAGAGAGTGTAGCGTGCGTCGATAGTCACCTGTCAAGGCCAGCAGCAGGAAACACAGACGTTTCACAATTGAATACGTTACAAAAATTCCCAAGCGTGTTCACTGACGTTAAAGATTACCTAAATTATGATCAAGAATGTAAGCAGATTTGGTCTGAAATTAAGAATGGAACTTGGCCGTATGTTATCCATAACGGTTTTCTAGGCGAATGGACGAGACAAGGAATATTCAGAGTTTTTGTACCTGAAAATTTGAGGGCGATGGTATTTAAAATTACCATGAATCTTATTACGGAGTACACGTAGGGCGAGATAAAACCATCTGTCGCGTGTTATAAATTATTACGTGTCCGGGAGCCCGCACCGACCTTGAAAACTGGGTAAAAGGTTGTGACGCGTACCAACATGCTAAAACGAAGAATAAAAAACCAGAAGGCCAGTATGCGGGTACGGTAGCCACGTATCCTTGGGAACGTGTGTATATAGACGCCATTGGTCCGTTGCCCCGGAGTACATCGGGTTATGTCTATGTCCTATTAATAATAGATTGTTTCAGCAATATTTTATCTATTTTTCCCGTCACGCACCATAAAGGCAGTTGAAATCTGTAAAGTTGTGATGCAACGGTTGTATTATGGTTTTTGGCGCTCCCGTATGTGTAGTAACAGATAACGAGAATTCAGAGATGTGAATTTTATATGGGGAGAAAAAATGTTTCAAACTGCCCCGTACCATCCACAGGCAAATGTAGTAGAACGAGTTAACCGTAATATTAATATTGCCTAATGCAGTTTTCAGTCAGATACGCAACGTCACTGGGATGACGTATTATAACTACTGTTTTTGTGCTTAATTAATTTGGTTCGTAGTGGACACAAATATGCACAGGCTGAAATGTTTTTGGGGCGGAGATTGATGCATCCGTTAATAAATGTGTGGTCACTCCACGGTGTTTGATTGGAACACGTGAATAATAAAAAACTGGAAGAAATATGGGTGGAGGTGACACGAAATTTAATTACGTATCACTAGAAAATGGAACAAAAAAGCAATGTAGTTTACAAAGATGTAACTTTGAATCCCGGTGATTTAATTTTAGTCGAGGTTCACAACCTCAGTTCAAAAATTGATTATTTTAGTGTTAAGTTGGTCATGACATGGCGAAGGCTGTTTAAAATAGTGAGGTTCCTTTCGCCCATGACAGTATTGATTGAAGTTCCTCATTCTCCGAACAAATACGAAAAGGTTCATATCTCCCAATGTAAAATATATCATGTACCCACAACATAAGAGGGCTGTCCCCCGCCCATCCCTTTTTGTGAAATCCTCACTGTCTTGATTGAAGGATGTCAGACTGCTTTCTTAAACATTATAAGATTTTAAGATTATTGTATTTTTAAAAGATATATTAGTTTTCCAGCGTATATTGGAGAAAATTTTTAGAGAGTATTAAAATTTTATAAGCAATTATACTCTACTCACAAGTTAAATTAGTACATACTTAAAACGTGTACAAACATGTAAAGTTATATGAGTATATAAGTTAAAATGTACGAATATGTAAAATCCTAAATATTTTAAGGTATACCTGCATATACTGGGTGAATTATTAAGTCATAAATATTTAAAGGTATACCTGTATATAATGAATGAAAAATTATTCTATAAATATTTAAAAAGTATACCTATATATAATACGTATTAGATATTTTATGTGTAAATGGATAAAATGGATCGAAATTAAAGCAAGACTACCCAAAATTAAATATGAAAAGGTGTTATGGTTTATTGTACGTCTTCGTCGAGTAAGCTATAGTGCCTGTGTGTTTTATGGTTGCTGCTTACAACGTGACCCGTGTTCCATGCGGAAAGGAGTCTTGAGTAAGGGCCTGGCCAGCCTACGCCTTATGTTCTGTACGCGTGTTCGATACCTACTTCGTGGGTCTTCTTCAGGGGAGGAGGGATGTGATGGCTAACCCTGCACATTGTACGAAAGCTAATATCGATGGTGCCATATAAAGTTGAGAAAATGTCGGCTGTTTGGAACGGCTTACCTTCGCTGCGACAGGGGTGTGTTTGACGAGCTCCACGCCTTACGTCCGCTGGGCGGGCCTGCTGGTCTGCAAGTATGGGCGCCGCGGGGCCGCTTCCCCTCACGAAATCTGTGACTTCCTTCCCCTCCATCGTACATCACCTTGACCACGTGACGCCAACCTGCCAGTCCCGCTCCACCAGGGTGCCTCTTCCAGGACTTCTGGATATCGACGAGAGAAGATCATTTTGTATTGTTCTCAATGGTTTTAAATAAAATATAAATACAGGTGTCTCGCCCAGATTCGGGGTGACATCACAGGGTATTCACTTGGGCAGGGACTGCTGTTCCATCAACATTTCAAAGGGAGAGGTGTGGGATGGCTTACTGCCATTTTACTTAAGTTAAGTACCATGTAAATAATTGGTAAATCCATATTTTTATATAATGAAAATTTTGGCAAAGGCATATTTTGTCTATCATGTAAATACTTAGGCAAGTAACTATTTTTATACCAAATCTAATCCGTGGGAAAAACTATGTAAACGTTTACATTATTATACAAAAGGAAGGCAGCGAATATTTCAAACCTTTTTTACTGGAACCGATCGAAATCCCTTTTGATATCGTTGGGGGGCTCTCAGCTGTTTTCCAGTTATAAGCACCTACATTCAGGAAGCAGTTGAGACAAAGATCTCCTCCTGTGTGTGTTGGCAACACCGTCACAGATACGATTTATTGGACAAGGCTGCACAGCGATGGCTGTCGTTGGCCGTCCTTCCAGTGTTGTCGTACGGACGTTGCCAGCTCTTGGCTCACGTGCCTACCAGTGTGTGTGTGTGTGTGTGTGTGCGTCGTTACAAGGCTAAAAGACTTAACTTCTCTATAACAGTATAAACAAATTTTAAAAAGTAATAATTTTAAAAAATTTGATTTAAAAAAAGTATTAAATTTTGAATGTTTTATGCAAATTTCTACTTGAAATGTACTTTATTTTATTTTTATATGCCATTTCGTGTATGGAAAATTACATACTTAAATTTGTTAATTAATATACACACTGGCGATTCAAGCACTTTAGCAGGCGATGAAGCAACTACATAGATGATATGCGAAGAAGGCTATAAGAGAGAAAGGAAAGCGATGAAATGAGAGAGAGAGAGAGACAAACGAAAAAAACCAAAATGGTGGTCGAACGATGTGAGAGACAAGAGAGAAAGAGATGGAATGAGAGAGACAGAGATAAAGTAAAAGAGAAATATATGACATGGAACGATAGCGCATGAAAAACAAGACAGAATGGCGGTATATCATGATCGCATGTGCCTTCTAAAGAGGAGTCCGGTGATATATTACGCCTTAAACTTACGCTTCCAAATGTTTTAATTATGAAAATACATTTAAATTTAAAAAAAATTATAAAAATTAAATAATTTTATAGGCTGCTCAGATAACCCATTGTTTGGTCTAGAAGCATTAAGTAAGCCACCCAAATAGAGTTAAATTTCCCGAAAATTCGTTTCTGGTTGATTAAGTTTACAATACTGGCACATGGCTCTTTTTGCAATAATTTTTGGAAGAATGGGAAATTATTTCGTGAAAAAAGTAAATTCTGAGAGGAAAAGGGGAGATTACAAGATGGCTCCCTGGAGCAACTGAGCCACTACCTGAAGCCTGTGCGCCCCTTTCCCCATGTGCCTACTTCTGATGCTTCAAACAAAATTTATTTTCAACGAGTTTTTTTTTTGAGAAGATCGCTACGAGTGTATATTTCCAATATAGTAACTGTTTAAACATAAATTTAAAAATTCCTTGCAAACAAACTATAGGTGTCATGGAAACATCTTCGTATTAGGGAACTTCTCCTAAACATTTCGTCAAGAATACATGTTATTTGAAACGCTTATCTTTAAAATTAAAGCACTCAGGCGAAATTTTCTTAATATGGGTTTTCCTGTTTAAATTTTGCAGCTGCCAGCCTGTTGGCTAAGTAGACAAATCTATACAAATAAATAATAGAAGTGCCTATCTGTGATTTTCGAATTTTTCACTTTTAAATATTTTTATATAGTATGATTGATTACTAAGCCATATCTAGCGTTAATTTTTTTTCATGTCTGTCTGTCCGACTGGATTTAGCTCAAAAATCACTGAACGTATTGACATAAAATTCACATACTCTATAGTGGATGATAACACCCGGACTAACTTAGTCTTTGTTTTATCGAGATATCTTAAATGGTTCCGAAGATATGATGGTGATCAGGGATGTACATATGTACTTAATTAACTTTTTCTTAGGTTTACTGAATAAAATATCGTTTTTAAAAGATTTAATTCATTTCTCCTTTCTTTTTTGTCTATAGGCTGTCGTCTTTTCCTTCCCAAAAGCCGTAGTGGCCCAGTGGATAGATCTATTCAAAGTGGGGCCGTAGTTGCTCAGTGGCTAGAGCTATTCAAAGTGGGGCCGCAGTGTCCCAGAGGCTAGAGCGATACCAATTGGGGCAGCAGTGGCTAAGTGTCTAGAGCTATTCAATAACAAGAAAAAAAATCCTAAATTTCATGCGAACGAAGTCACAGAGTCAGTCAGTATACTTAAAAACCATACAAATACGTAACACTTTTATTTATTACAATAGAGACACAAAAGACAATACTATAATAACTTTCTACCATGAATATAAATTATTACTTAGATTTGAAATATTTGTAATCGTCTTATATATTATTAAGATAAATATTAGCATAAGAATGATTAGCAAATGACATAGACTATAGAATTAAAGCTCAGAAAAGCGTCCAAGTGTGTGTTATATATAATTAGTCGAAATAACAAAGAATAGAGCCAAAATAGTGTGACAGGCGGTGCCATATCACAGCACATCTGTGAATAATTATCAACTTGCAACTATTAAGAACACTCTTAAGATGAATGGGGTGGATCACGCCGCACACACCTTCGACTACTTACTGTGTGTGCTTGCTTGGTTACCTGTAAAATTTAGCGGCGTACTGGTCGATACACACGAACACTTTCACACGTTGTTTTTGTGGTTTAAAAATCTCTGATGTGACTTGAAACACTAATAAAACCTACCTGTAAGGCTCTCGCCAGCATCACGTCATTTTAAAAAATATTTTGAAACATATGACGTATTCGGAAAGTAACTCTCAATGACCGTGTTTATTTTCATGTGCAGCATTTAGACCAGTCTGAGAAGTGTGGAGTGGACTAATGTTTCAGTGATTCATCACCGGAGTGCAGCACAGTCGCCGGCAAGCTTGGTGACCAGCTTGTGCTGGTGCGCGCGCCACCCAAAAACGTAACGATTCGTTACGTTGTTTCCGGCAACTTGGTCAAGAGGACTGAAGTTGAGGGCATACTGCAATATTATTGGTGTCCGCTGCGTCGGTCACCATATTTGGTAATGTCAAACGCTATTGATTGTGATTAGCTTTATACCTCCCAGTAGTAATTGAAAACCCTAACGATTTATTGGAAACTCGGGTTTTGAGGGTAAAATTAATTTGATTGATAGCACAGGAAAAGGGAGGGGGGAGGGGGACCTGTGAATTTAATGTACGTACACGCTGCCATCAGGGTTAGTCAGCGACCTCGATGGGGCAAGCTTCTACCAGAGATAAGTAGCACTCTTATTGATTTACAAATGTAGGCTTATAAAGCAAACAGGTCATTTTGACGTTAGGCGAGGACCATGCTGGCCGGAAATCTTTAAAGGTTTGAAAGTTTTGCAAAATGTTGGTCTTTTAACCAAAATCCGATAATGTTACTTTCTGTAACCAGTGAACATGTTCTCACCGAGAAATAGACACTGGTAACCACTTGCAAATATTCTTAACCACTTGCAAACAATGGTAAACACTTGTAAACAATTGAAAACATTTGTAACCACTTGCAAACAATGGTAAACACTTGTAACTACTTGCAAACAATTGTAACTCAGGCATTAAATATGGTCTTAGCTTTTTGTATCATGTAGGAGATATGCGAAACTCCTTATTTTTATGACAGTTTAGGAAAAACTTTACGAAGTTTACGGATTTTGCAAAAATCATATTTATTCGCGGGAGTTAAGGCTGGTATTGCTCCCATCCAATTGGGATCGCGAGTAAGTTAGGAAATAACCATTGCGGTTTTAATGGTTCTGTGATTAATGACCGGTAAGGTGTTACCAAAATGGGTTTTATTGGTATAGGAACTAAAAATTACGTTATAATGTCAAGAATATAATGTAGGTGCGATAGAAATAAAGCACCATTTTGTAACGATGGTAATTTGGGGTCACTTGTTCATTATATTTTGTGATGGGCTTTTGCATTTTGTATTTAGTTATTAAAATGGCCAGTAAGGGCATAACTACAATCTGTATGAAAAAATGGACAAGTGTTATCTGTCTGAATACCAGCGAATGTATTGGTATCGGAAGAATCTGGTTGAATTTTACTCGAATTTTTTTTGGCAACTTGGCTTTTTATGTAAATGCTTTAAATAAATTGTTATATATAGGAAGCAAAATATTAATGTTCTCGTTTCAACATGAAATGTAAGAACGAAAATGAATAGAAGTTTCCCACTTCTAATATTTATGAAATATGAAAAAAAATAATTGAAAGAATAGACTCAAAATAAAGAATATTATCACACTTCTTTGTTTCTGTTATAAAGCGTTTATAACTATCAACTTAACCTTACACTGTACAGAAAAATATTTTCTTTTTTTTGCATGGCTTGTGCCATTTGTGTTGTTCTGATGGTTTTGCTATGACTTATGCAAATCCTGCCTTGTCACGCCCTTGGTTTAGGACGCGGCAAGGTCAGAAGGGCTGCTTGCACTCTGCTTATGTGCAGCGTGTCTCGGGTTGTGAATTTTGAGAACAAGAAATATTGAAATGTGTTATTTCATATATTGAATGATCATAGTAGTGATAGGTTATGGTAACAGTGGTAGGACTATTAATAGGATTTATATTAATTTCAACCATGGCTACTGCATAGATTCAGAAACTCTCAAAAACTGCCCTAGTGCAGATGGTAGGAGAGGCTGGGGTTGTGGTAGATGATAGTGACGGCATAGAGGAACTGAGGGCAAAAGTTCGGGCCCTGGCGAGGAAGGAAGCGAATCAGGTTAGTGCTGGGAATTCGGCAGTTTCTATTGAGGCAACTCCGATTTATAAATTATTAAAGCTTGTGCCTACAAAGTTGGTAACTAAAATTCCCAAATTCGGGAAATTCGGTATTGAACCAGTGGTGAATTTTTTCACAAATTTTATTCAGTTATTAATCTGCAGTTGTGCGAGCAACAGGTGTTGTGTGGAATTGCACTCTTTAGAGTTCCCAATAATTTACAATCAGTCTTTGGACAAGCCAGGGAGGAAAACTGGGAGGTGACCCAGTAGATCAAGGAATGTTTAAGGGAGTGTTCTAGTGAATTAAATATTGATAAATTTCGGTTGAAATTGTTGGAATATAGGTAGGCGCCCGTCAGACTATGCAAGGGTTTGTGAAGTATATATTGGGAATAGCGTAAGTGGTGGGATATCCTTATGAAGAAGCGCAATTTACACAAATAATTATTTATAACTTCCACCCGCGGTATAGTCGGTTCTTTTGTTTTGCCAATAAACCTGTGACTTTGAATGAGTTGCTAAAGCTGATAACTGAAGTTGAGAGGACCCTTACATATTGTATAGTAGATGTGGTACCGAAGTTAAGTCTCTGGATAAGGAAAAGGGGGTGAGTTAGGTAACTAAATATTGTGTTATCTGTGGATTGAACAACCGTCTTGCTAAGGACTGCTATCGTAAACAAGAATCGTATGCTGTGATACCTCAAGGTGAGGCAGTGAGAAGTTAGAATGTACACAAAAGATCGTAGTATTCGCAGACCCAACCTGTGCATGGATGGCAAAGGGAATTTCAGGCGGGGAAGTCAACTCCCGGGAAAGAGTATCGTTTTAAGGAATACACTTGTTTCAGTTGCCATCAGAAGGGGCACATTAAAATCAATTGTCCGATAGGAAAAAGTCAGGTTATGGGATAGTCGGCAGTACAGGTTATGTTATTTGAGCGCCAGCATGGTTTATTGTACATCCTAGTAGCAATAGCAGGGCAGGTTGTTGTTTCTGCACTATTTGATTCAGGAGCATCATGTTCATTGATTGATCAGGAGTTTTGTAATTTTTTGCTCAGGTCGCTACCCAAAGGGCTCATTAGGCTATATAAGGGGGAAGAAATAGGATTTTCCATGGCCATGGCGTCGCAATAGTTAAGATGAAAAATTCACAGTTTTCTTGGAAATTTACTTTTGGATTTTGGCTAGCCTTTCGCATGAGCTTATACTTGGAATTGATTACTTTGGCAAAACTCAAGCCAATAAAGAGTTAAAATTTTCCTTTTGCAGTTCTGAAGTAATAGACGTATTATCAAAGCAGTTTCACACTGTTGATCTGTCGGTAAAGACACTTCAGTCAGAGGAGAGTAACCATGAGGAAAGCTTGAAATTATTGCTCCAGGAATTTAGTGATGTCATTACCAGTAAATCGGGTCACTATAGTAACCAACCCATAGTGTCGAGGTTAAAGAATCAGGAGCCTGTGTCATCAGCACCTTATAGAGTAGCTCCCCCAAAATTAAGGATATTTAAGAAAATTATCCAAGAATTACAGGAAGATGATGTGGTTGAGCCCTCGGAAAGTAATTTCTCTAGTCCAGCATTTTTGATTCCTAAGAAC
The DNA here is from genome assembly GCA_029891345.1 of Dryococelus australis. Classification (NCBI taxonomy): domain Eukaryota; kingdom Metazoa; phylum Arthropoda; class Insecta; order Phasmatodea; family Phasmatidae; genus Dryococelus; species Dryococelus australis. Next base: position 922,135 of record CM057008.1, on the reverse strand, counting down.
ACACCTGGGGATTATCGCGTTATATGCGACTATAGAAAGGTAAATAAACAGATATTTTCGGATCCTTATCCATTATCTAGAATGGAGATTGTTTCCCAGTATGTGGGGCCGGTTCGGTAATTTTCCATTTTTGAACTTAATTCAGTCTTTTTGCAAGTAGATGTGCATCCTGACTCTCGAGGAGTTTGGGTATTTGTCATCCCTGGGGCAGTTTCAATGGGAGAGACTTCCGATTGGTGTGAAATGTGGCTCACAAGCGATGTCTAGAGTACTTTTCAGGAATTGGGTAAATCTCAGTACAATTTTCTGTTCACTTACATCGACGATGTCTGTGTGTACAGTAATACCTTTGAGGATCATTTACAACATCTGAGGCTGTTTTTAACAGCATTAAGAGAGGCTGGACTGACTGTGAATCCCGACAAAGTTACGTGTTCGAAGACCTACATGAGATATCTGGGATTCGTTATTTTTGAAGGTACTTTGTTAATGGTGCCTGAAAAGATTGATCGTGTTGTAAATTTCCCTGCTCCTTAGAACTTGTGAGGTGTTCGCAGATTTCTTGGTATGGCTGGATTTTATTCAAAATTCATTCTAAATTTTTCCGAAATAGCTGAGCCTCTTAATGCCTTAAAGAGGAAAGGGGCTGAGTTTGTTTGGGGAGATGCTTCGAAGCATGTCTTTTGCTTTCTGAAAGAGAAAATTGCTGCTCTTCCTACGCTTAAATTGCCACGTTTTTACCAATGGTTTATTTTGCAAGTTGACGCTAGCTCAAAAGCGTTGGTGGCTGTTTTATGCCAAGAGGTTGAAGGGAATATACGCGCCTATTACTTATGCTAGTCGACTCCTAAAGCCAGCCGAGCAAATATACTCGGCCTACGAGAAGGAAGTGTTGGCTGCCATATATGGTATGGAAAAGTATAAAGATTATCTGGAAGGTGCAGAGTTCACCTTGCACACAGATAACCAGGCTCTCAGCTGGTTTTTCTCAGCCAATAAACTAGTTGAACAGTTAGCTCGTTGGTTAGTGCGACTCATACGTTTCTTGTTTTCTGTACAGCACATAAAGGGAGTAGACAATGGGGTAGCCGATGTTCTATCCCGGATATTTGACTCGGGCGAATTTTGTGTGGAACCACCAGATCCGTTAATACTGTTCTTCCTGTGTTGCGTTCTGCAAACTCGTCTAGTGTTTTTTTGTCATTCAGATAGGGTTATTGATGTTTCCAATATTTCTAGTGTTTTTCCTGTGTTGCCTTCTGCAAACAGGGCTAATGTTTTTTGCCAAACCGATCTTGTCTGCGATAGTGTTTCTAATGTTATTGATAATGTTCTCCTAGTGATTCTGGAGCCAATCCAGTAAGTAAAAGGGTATTTGGTGGGAATACACTTGGGGATAACAGTATTGAAAGGGAATCAGGCCTTTTGGTGTCCACCAATAATGGAACTAGGAATGTGGATGTTACTGATGGAGGACAAGTTGGGACTCTCCAAAATTTCCCTCATGCGTACCTTAGTTTGCAACACTATCAGGGAATTGAGCCTGAATGTAAGCAGATCAAGGTAGATATTACAGTTGGTAAAGGTGATCCTTTTGAAGTTGAAAAATGGCTGATAGGCTTTGTGGACGGCAAAACTGGGAACTTAAGCATATTTGTTCCTTCAGTTTTGCGGGGGCAAATCTTCCAATATTATCATAATACGTTCTTTGGAGCACAATCGTGACAGGATTAAACAGTATCCAGGATAAGGGAGATGTTTCACTGGCCTAGGATGACCAGTGAAATTGAAGATCTGGTAAAGTCATGTCTAGATTATCAGAGGGCGAAGCCCCATAATGCCAAGAATATCTACCCAAATAGTTCAAAGGTTGCCACGTACCCTTGGGAGCGATTATACCTGGATGTGTTTGGTCCTTTGCCCCGCACAACTTCATGGTTTACTTCCATACTTGTTGCTGTCGATAGTTTCAGTAAATTTGTGTTATTTTTTTCCTTTGCATGCCATGAAATCCGTAGAAATCGGTAGGATATTGAGTTAGCGCCTCTTCCCAGTATTTGGATGTCCTATGAATATTATAACCGACAATGCCACTTACTTTGTGTAGGTGGAGGTGAAAAATTTAGCCTTTGCTTCGGGCATTAAGTCGGTACAGACCACCCCTTATTATCCACAAGCCAATCTGGTGGAAAGATATAAACGGAATTTGAAGGTAGCTCTGAGAGCTTTTCAAACCGGAACGCATAAGGAATGGGATTTGGTTTTGTACCAACTCTCTCTTGTATTCAACAATGTTGTAAGTGATGCGACCCAGAATGTTCCTTCTAAGGAATTTTTTGGCCGAAGGCCACTTAGTCATGCGTGAGGCTTGCACAGATTTTGCTGGGATGTCGGGAGTAAGAAGTGCTTAGAGGAAGTATTGACAGAGGCTACGCAGAGTCTGCATAAGTATTATATATAATAGATGTATTGGTAATTAATGGATAGTAATAAATACTTCTTCTGCAAAATATTGTTACATTGAGTGCGCATGCGGGTGCGATACACTGGCTCTTTGGTATAATTTTCTGGACTTTATTAAACTTATTTATAATAGGCGGAGAAATAGCTTTGAAAGTAGAACTGTAGCAATGCTTCACAAAAGTTGGAAGTAACCGTGAATGGATTTTAAATAGTCTGTGTTATGCAATGCAAAGTTCCACACTACAATTTAGCTCGACAGACAGAAACATCGTTGTAAACAAGTGACTACTGACAGAGTTACAATTGAACCGTACTTATTATTAATTACTTAAAGTTTCGTCACTCACTGGAAATGATGCCCTATTGTGGAGGTCCAGCGTGGATTTGACAAGGTTGTTGACACACTTCGAGAAGAAGACTTGCTAGGAACATTCCAAAAGTTACAGGAAAGCACTGTGTAGCTGCTGAAGGAAACTATTTTGAAAATGATAGTGTGTAGACAAAGATAAATGAAGTACTTTCTTGTAAACAAAGCTAGTCTCGAGACTTTTTGATAACAACTCGTAAATAATCAAATATTGATATTTTAAGTGCGTTCTCTTAATTTATAATATGCTACACATACTTGTAATCGATATGCTCAAGTAACTAAAATATTTTTTAAAAGTCTGTCAACTAGTAATATTCTTAAGAACATTTTTTCATACATTAGAAATTATATGATCCCTTGCCATAGCATGCTACTTGTGAATATCTACAGTCCCTCGCTTTCCTAAATAACCCGACAGTATTTAACTACGCTTAATAAATTAATGTTTATAAAAGTTTTCTACAGTGTATTTTAACACAAGTTTGACATGAATTGTGGGTAAAAGCTTTGTGAGCTGATACAATATGGATATTATTATAAAATCATGACACCACCTGTGACATAACGTGATTAGTAACTGAGAAAAACTTCTTAGAAAATAAAAGATTAAATTGTTTGAAAAAATATAGAGAAGTAATATAAAAAACAAATTCGTGAATACTAACAACGTGATAAGATACATGTAATGTGTGAACATTTGGTGGTTGATAAGAATCGATAAACACACGTGGTTAATACACATCTCGATACCTCGAAAGAACAGTGTTGCAACTCCAAGAATCTGATTCTCTAAATAATTTCCTTACAATATGCAATATGCGCACACAGAAACCTCTGTTCTTGAGACGAAAAAGTTCCTCCTGAATAACTGCGTATTTTCAGTTGTAATACTGTTGATGGTTAACAGCATAACAGACGCATGATTTCATTATGTCAGGTGAGGTTAGCACCTGTCAAATGTACGCAGATTGCAGATATCAAAACGAGCTATAGCTATTCCCGAATTGGTTTTATAATCTCACACATTTTCTAACATTTTGCCAACTACCTCATTTTAACTCCCAGATTCTAAAGGTGTGTTTCTTCTTTTTCCTACTCACGTTTAGCTAAAGATTGCATCTTGTGTTTAATAGCATGTTCTGTATATAATCATTTTACAAAGTCTGTACCTGAATGTAGGTGAACACGATATTTCCGTCTTCGTAGTTTATTCGCATCAAAAGCGCGCAGGTTTGAGAACACGTGATCCTGTGCCCGTTTTTGTAACGTGAACTCCTGAAGTCTTCTCGTTGAACCTCTGTAAAGAGCTGCTCGTCATAGTTAGGTTCCACGTGATTACCGGAAGGAATCTTCCAAAGTCACTGCTCGTTATCTGCAAGCTCGTCTTAGCTCGAGCTACGACGCAAGAGAGCCGGTCCTCAAAGACTCCGCCCTAACTGAATAATGGTAATAGTGAGGAGCACGCAGCCATCTTAACATTCCACCTTCGCTCTTCGTTAAAACTCTCCTCTTAACTGTTATTTCGTTACTGTGAGTTTCCGCCTTTTATTCTTCCACTGCTCGTTCCTTCAACTAATCCAGGCTCATTTTAAAGGCGAGGACGGACATTTTCGGTTCGCCAGCAATAATTTGATTCATTGTTAATTTCGTTTTACATTTTGGTAGTGTATCCGTATTGCAAATTACTGTTTTCTCTCCTCGAATTTACAGCTTTCTGAAAAATAAAAACGTTGTTGGGAATGTAGCTCACAGAAAAATCCCAATTGTATCTTGATCGACATTAGTATAATATTTTTTCTAGTCGGGAAAATAACATTTCACTCTAGATGGGGAGTACATAGGCACATCCATCGGGCGCAAATTTCTGGGTTTGGAACTAGATCATGCTTCCACTTTACTTATGACTAGCAGACCGCCATCGCTTCGCTCAGGTTTTATGGAGTTATTAAAATACATATCTATAGCCTATATGGTTTGTAATATTTTTACTTTTTAATAGGAAATAGTTTTATCGTCGCGTTATTGTCAGTGTTTTGGTAGAATGTATTTTACTATGCTTTTTCAAAAACGAAGTTACCTTTTTCTATGATGTATAAACAATAAATGATTATCTCAAAAAATATTGCCGTTTCGACTACCTGCGACTACCCGCGACTGCTTGCAACTACTTGCGAATATAATTTACATTGAGATCCACAATTTCTTTTAACAGTGTTTCAATTTATCTTAAATAATGGTATTGGCGCATGCTTAGAATGCAGCCACGTAGCTCATTTTTCTCTGACTTCGTGCACAAATTTTGAAATTTGTCAAGGATTTTTTTTGCAGTTTGTATTGCAGGGTTGGTCTGGCCTACAAAATTAGCTTGGTTCACTTGGGCTAACACGGATGGTATGGTTCGGGGATAGCTATTCCAAGTATATCTGTCATGCGATTGTTGGCGTATGTCAAATGGCGTCGAGAGTGTGTGTGTCGGCGAGTCTTGTAATGCCGAGGTGTGCTTGAGTTATAGCAAGAGGTATGGGTGCTTAGTGTATTTTGAATGGTGTCAATCATTTCCTCCAGGATTGAGCATTTACCAGAACGTGTGACTTGCAAGAATTTGAAGTAGTATTTGGAGTGGAATTTTGTTGCTATTTAAATTGTATATCAGGATATCTCCTAAATATTAGTGCTATCAGGAGGAAGAGAAGGAAAATGAGCTCAATATTCGAAAATCCTCAGCTTTAACTGAGATATTAACATCTTTTAATGGATGTTTAATTGACGGGCGAGAATTTGAGAGCAAGTGTTCGAGTCATGAAAAATAAAAAATAAATATAATTAATTAGTATCGGCAGGACAAACGCTTTTCTCAGCATATGAAATTGTCTTCCTTTAATATCTTCATAGAGATAAAGGAAAGAAAAATATACATTATAATATAAAAATTTCCTCAGACACTAAGGAATTAATTTAATAATAATGAAGTTCGATCTCTAGGATTGTTACGGTAGTTTGAAAAACATTTCTATCACTGATAAAATAATATAATATTTATGTGAGGTGTTAGGTTTCAAACATAATTCCAGACGTTCATCAAACAGTGGATATTCCTCCCAAGTCACGTTTGTTACTAAGGATGGAGTAAAGGAAGTGTTTTCACTGTCCATGCAATATATCGCGACAAACCACATAGGCACGAGAGAGACCAGCTTCGACCGTAGTTATAAAGCGACCCTTCCATAATAACTCTACTAGTTAGAGTTTTATAAAAGCTCTCAAATATTTTGGGTTAACTACAAATTTTTATGTGCTTGTCAGTTATCAGAGTGATTAATTAACCAGTCCCAAGTTCAAAACTTAGATACGGCGTGTAGCACTTTCCATCTACAATGATTCCGAAATGATTCTGATATATTTATAATATTTTCATATGACAAGGACTACGATGAGGATACACTTTCTGGTATTTAAAAGTACTCATGCTAGTATTGTAATCATAGAATAAGAAAAATCTAACGATGTTCACCAAACACACAAATCTTAAACACAAATGTATTCTGTGGCGGGAATGTCCTACACCTTAAGGAATTCTTAAATCCTGCTCAGAAACCTAACATAACGCAATACTATATCATTGACAAATAGTTATTTACGATGGATCACAGATATAACGACTCAAATTGCAAAGAAGGATACTTAATATTCTTTGTTACGCACAGCACAGATAATAAAATATACTTCTGGAGCACTGCTCCACATATAGAATGAGTCTAAAAAACGACAAACTCTACTTGGATGCTACTTATCAAACAATAAGTCTAGTACATATAAACGACATGTGGTAGGCTATGCTTCATAAGGGTTGTGAGAACACTTGAAGGTAGATCTTAAATACAGGTTTATTGTGGACAATGACACTAAACTGTCCATTGAATTTGATGGCAGGCACTTCGAACAAATCCTCTAAATAATACGCCATGTTCGATGTTTGTTTGTTGTTTGCTCGCTGCTTGTTGTAACGCAATGGTTTCAAACTTATTACTCGGAAATGGCGCGGTTGAGTATCATAACGCAAGACGACCTCTTCCGTCAATTTTAACGTGCTCATTCATAATCCACCATTAGAAAACAAATAAAGTTTCGGCATCACAGACATTTATGCGACAACATGATTGAAAACTTTATTTGTTCTTATGGTGTAACTTTATGGCAGTGATGGGTTTTGCAGTGGTGGCGGATCTTGGTTTAACTTTATATTATCCTGGATGTTATCGATGCATTTCAAAAACTTTCTGTAGTATTGACAGTAAACTTGTGTTTCAGCTGCATATTAGGTACCGCCTTTACGAAACATTGTCGACCATATGTCACATGTATGTCTTAGATTTGTTTTTTCATAAGGAATATGCAGGCGGAGTTCATCTGTGTTTTTCAAAATGATCCTGTATAGGACATGGTTCCTAAAGGGTTGACGTAAAATTCTTTATACATTTTATGAAGCAAATGCTATTAATTTATGTTTTAAATTATTGTGAAACATATTCTGCTATTCTAAATATATATTTTAAATTATTGTGAAACATATTCTGCTATTCTAAAAATATATATATATACATACATATATATATATATATATAATCTGCTATTATATATATATATAATATTCACATCAGCCACCTGACGTCTTTGCAGAGTACCTCCTTGGTAGTTGAGGATTAGTACAATCGAAACTGAACTGAGTGTATTATTGCCTAACTGCATTACACATTAGAAAATTTGGCGAACGCTCTTCGACGACCCTTTCCTTATGCATTTATGTGCAATTCCGAATCCCACGCACACATTGTATATTCTAGACGTACGTAAAAACCACCAGATAATCAGTTCTGTACACCGCTCGTATTCTGTAAACCGCTGGTACCAGTCGTAATGAAGGCTTTGCTGACATTTAGCACGCAGTAATAAAACGGAAATCGAGCCCATTCCATGTAAATTTACAACTTTTATTTGGCTCTAATGTTTCATTAGTCTTCTCGCAGGGTTATTGTGCGTGCTCCGCTATTTCCCTCCTCCATTTCCTGCAATCAAAACATCCAGCAGTTCGTTATCATTAAATTTCAAATTTTCACTATAACATTTCGTTTGCAATAACTGGGTGCGAATGGGTACGGACGGAAATAACACGTTTATTATGAAAAATAGTTCAGGTCCAAAATGAAATAATATATAATCATGTGGCAGAATTTAGTAATATTTATTCACATATTTTGAAATAATGATATAGTTTGAACAATGCTGACTGAACGAATATCTTATAATTAAAACCCTTGATGTAATACTAATCACAATGCAATATTCTGTTAGCTGACGGGATGATAGTAAAAATATGTTGTTTCTATTTCTCAGAGTCAGTAAAGTTACCCGCGTTCTCTAAGGTATGGACATATCAATTAAATATATGAGTTAAAAATAATTCCCTAAATTATTAACAAACATGACAAAAAATAATATCGTATTAACGTATAAAACCATATGGGCGTGTCTCGCTATTTACATTTTATCAAATAAATTAATATAATATATAACAATCTCAAAGAAATTAATGCAATCAAGTAACTAAAATCAGTCCCATTAACCAGTGTATCAAAACCTATTGAAATATTTTACAAAATATTCGTCCATATTTGACAGTTTAATATTTACAACAAAGTCCGTATCACATATTAACACAGCCCCACCTTAATTCAGTCCAGATGTCACCAGTGTTGATATCTCCAAGTGCAGCGCCCCCTTCCTCAGTCGGGTATCATTCCCTCACCCTTTCTTCCGTCCACACCGCACAAACACTCATCTGACGTCATCCGTCCTCACCGCTGATATCCTACGCTGCACCAGACTTCTCTTAGTAACCAAACTTCAGCCAGATGGCTACTAGAAAAACAAACTGCTCTCGTGCTGCGAAGGGTGCCTGTAGGGTACTTATAATGACGTCGGCTCTGGTCCCAAATCTTCAAATTTCGCCTTGCGCCGAACAAAGAGGATTACTGGAAAATTCCTTCTCATCCTCTCAAGTTGTCGACTTCTCCGGTAGGAGGCTGTGGTGACTGAGCGGTTAGCCCGCTCATCTCCCACCAGGGCGAACCAGGTTCAATCCCCGGCTGGGTCAACCACCGAATTTTTGCATGTGGGAATAGTGTAGGACGATGCCACTGGTCTGCAAGTTCTCCCAGTGATCTCCCATTTCCACCGCCCCTTCATTCTGGAGATGCTCCATACTCAGCTTCAGCTCGCTTCACCCTCATCGACTCTGAAGACAGCGCTGCCACATCTCTTTCTTCAGTGCCTCACTACTCCGGAAGGGAAGGAGGGATTGTGGCACCAGCCAGGACGGCTACCAATCATTCCTCCCGCCGCGCCGCTGGGTGACGTACGCATGAGGGTCTGCAAGTTCGAGGTGGTTTACTCCCCATCGCTACTGGCCCGTGCGTAACTAGTAATAGGCGCCCGCGTTCAATATGTGTATCAGCGAATATCACTGCCTCCACCTGAAGTCTGTTTGTCCTGAAGAGACTCTCTGGCTTCAGGACCTTCGTATAGCACCAGTCAATCGATGTGGACAAACTTAAACATTTCCTCCAGGTAGTCGTTACCACATATCTGGAAGGAGGTACCACTTATTCACTTAATAATTTGATAAGGGACTTCCCAACATCCTTGGAATCGAGATGTGTTGCCCAAAGCGAATCCCTTTCATACAGCCACACTAACAGTCCTTCCCTGAATGCATGGCATACTACTATCGTGTCACATCGAGTGTTCCTCTCTATACCAGTAGACACTGGGATATGTTCGTCTCATGCCCGTTGGCTGTCTTCCTAATTCTGATGATGTATGTGTGCAACTTTGACTGTTTACTGGACGTATCTCGTGACCTCGCCTTAATTAACTGTGTGGCGACTTCTCAAGTGTTCTGACTCAAGTACCCTAGTTCTTCGTACTGGCTCGCCCGTTGACGAGGGACAGGTGTCGCTGGCTCAGCGGAGCTCGGACGTTACCGTAACGCCGTCTTCAGCTTCCTCAACAAATTCTTGGTCATATTCACGTCTGGCTGTCGCTGTCGGGTCCTGCAGTTTCATTGCAGATATCGGACACTTAAATGTCCTGTTCGGTCACACTTCCGACATTGCAAACACTCATGTGGACAAAAACGGTATTTCCTAGCAGACACTCTGGCAGCGATGTCTGCCGTTATGGTCTCCAAATTCCGCTAGACGTCCAGGATGCTATCTGCATCGTCGCCACAGCACATGGTAGCTGCCTGTACTGCATACCCAAGCGACGGCTCCTGCTTCGCCGAATTCGTCGCCAATGCACGGTCCAGGGCATCCTGCATGCTGTGTGGCAATGCCATGCATAAAGCTGGCAGCACATCCGCATCGGCTATAGCATCCACGAGAAAATAAACTGTGCTTCCTCAGAGCATCCATTCAGAGACAGGCGTGTGAGCCGCATGATGTCCTGCCACAGCTCCTGCAGTGGTTCCTCTGGTCGCTGGGTGCGGCTTCGCAGTTGGACGTGGTGGACACGTTGCAGATGTCAATAGCTGAACCGCAGCTCCAAGGCTAACACTACTGTGAAGTACTCGAGTCGATGTATTTCTGGCAGGAACTGCAGTTGGCTCAGTGTAGGTCCATTCAGCACAAATTTTGAGGCAGTACTCTCGCTGCTCGTCATTTCAGCCATTCAGGGCGGTGCTGGTACTGACGCCAAGGTGTCTGTCCATCACATAGGACTGGCTTAATTGTGATGCCTTAAACCATTTCTGGCTGAGGCGTAACAATACTGCTGTTCCTCTTTTGCGATATCTGTATTGTTGGGGACTACGTTCTTCTCGCTGTCCGCGTTCGTCGGCTAGGTGAGGGTCGATCTTAGTTCCTCCTCAGCCAATGGCCCCGAGTATCTTCTTTCTTGTTGCTGTAATAATGTTCGCCATTCCTTGTTGACGGCGCTCACCTCCTGGTCTAGACTATATTACAATCTACACTCCCAATCCTTTCACTAACTCCGTTATTTCACTCCCATTGTCAGTTTTATTGTCCACACAGCCAATTTTATGATTCACTAGTTCGCTGATTCCTCCAATCTTTCGGTCCAAATTTTCAATTCGCTCAATTATATTTTCTTTCACACTGTCTATTTTCTGATATACATTTTCATTCACGCTTTATGCCTTTCTATCATTTCATGAATACTGCTAATTTTCTTTTTACAGATTCACTAACACCACCAATTTCACATTTTATATTTTCATTAGCGCTGCCTATCTCTTTTACTAATTTAATTATTGTCAATATTATCTACAATACATTTAATAAGAGTTTTTTACATTTCCATTAAAACTATCTACAAAACTATTTAATTTACTTTTGGTATTCTCTTTAACATTAGTAATTCGGCTACCGAGTCCGCATATTAACACACGGAATGCTCCCATGTCTGTCGACAGTTTCCTGGTTAGCATGTTACGCCCTTTAGGGCGTAGCGGGGCTAAAGGAAAACAAGGAGAAGGACGCACACCATTAAAAAATCAAGAAAGCATGAACACAAAGATTCCAAAATCAATACAAATATATCGAAGTCCATCTATACATTATCGCCGAGAACAACAGCTTTGCAACTTGATTTGAAAAAATATAAATTGCATCTGTAAATTTTTGTTGTTTGCTACCAATAGGTGTACTAGAGAAAGGAGAGAACACACATGCACTGGAACAAACAGAAAAACTACAATAATAATATATCCTGAGAAATCACCCAACCTGAATAAATACTTGTGAAATCCCATTAAAAAAGGTAAAATGGTTCCCTGAGTAAAGCAAGCACCATCACACATTTGAAAGTAAAGTACGCATTATAATTCACTAAAAAGTACAACACGCAATACTAATTTCAAGAATACCATTGGGAAGCAGCAAACACCCTCAATACACTTTACCATGAGCATAAAGGCACGCCATAAAATATCCACTAAACTGCTTGGCATTAAAATTAGAATTCTTTTGGCAAATCGTAGTCCAGGAGACCACCTCTTACAAACATTCCCATAAAATATCACATTGAAAATTCCCACACGCAAAACAGTAAATAAAATTTTCCGTACAAAAATCCATATACACAAAAATCGCTATTAAAAAAAACTACTAAATAGGAGAATTCTACCCCCAGCATAACAACAACTACTTTGCTATACTTGACTTGATTAGTACTCATATTACGCGAAAACCCGTCTAGCATGCTGAAGTACGAAGTGGTGTAGACATGATCTATCGTAGGCCAGCCCGCGCAACTCTAAGAGGAACACTGCACACTTGCTCGGGCTGGGGACGAACATTAATACGCGAAAACACGGCTCGGGAAGGTTAAGGATGCGACAGGAATAGAGGAGAGGCGTATGGAAGGTGCCAGAGTGTGCGAGGCTGAACTCGTTACCAATAGTAGCCACCGGACAGCGCTCGGCCGCGCCAGGAGCGCCGCACGCCTCTCTTCAGTATAGCTCAGCGCTTAGAAACGTTCAGACGTGATCCACGCCGAAGTGGAAAAAGGGGTGTTGGGGGTGTAGGCGAAGGAAAAACAAATTCTCTTTTTCTGCAGCAAAAATATTGCCTCTTCAAAAAAAATAACAGTTTATTAATCTGGGCTACCAAATACAGACGTGGCAAATAACCAAGCAGACTTGTTAACCAAGTTCATTAACATCATGTAGTTCTGTAAAACCACAAACCTCATAATAGCAACATTTGATCGTACTCCAGAAAATTATAGTTGTTACTATACAATTATAGTTGCTTGAGTTCGCTGACTGACACGCGTGTCAGACAGCATTCACAAATTTCTTAATAATGCTTGGGCCTTATACTACAACTATTATTATAAATCTTATTATCGTATCACGACTGCAGATATAGATATAAATATATACACATAGATGTATGTATACACTCACTCGACACACACATATAACATATACACACACATACATACAGATATATATATATATATATATATGTGTGTGTGTATATATGTGTGTTATATATATATATATATATATATGATCGTCGAAAAAAATGGTACAATTTAAAAAAAAAACCATAGCTTCGAATCTATTTGACCGATTTGGTTGGCTCTTGCACCAAAATGTACAGGAGGAATCAAAGCTTTGCTTCCTTTAAAATGTTTATACTTTCGGTCCATTTGTAGCACTGCATATGTCCAGCCGTTATTCGACCTCCAGCCACATATTCCGGAGCATTGTCGACGAAATGGTCTCAATGGTAGCAGTGATTCTCCGATGCAATTGTTCCAAATCTCAAATCTTCACAGCGTTGACAATGTTCGTGACATATCCCCAAAAGAAAAAGTCTAAAGGGATAAGTAAGATCGGCGCTTCTAAGAGGTCAAAGGATAGGGCCACCCCTTCCGATTCAACTGTTTGGAAACCTCGCGTGTAGGGTATTGCGCACGGCTAGGCTCCAAAGAGGCAGTGGGACATCTTGCTTGTAGATTACACTGTTTCCACTTTGTCGTTCAATATCCTCAATCTGAGAGAACACATACAACTCTAGCACGTCCAGATAAATGTTACCTGTGTTACGTGCCAACACTGGTTTTCAGGCTGTTTTACTGAGGAACCAACTTAAGGTCGCCTCCTGCCTGGCGCCTCAACTGCAGTTCAGAGTTATTGGAATATTCGTCCTCCTCGAAACTATTAAACGTGCGTCCAGTGTGCTGACCTACGACAAGAACACACATTTCAGACGAGGGCTGTTAGTGTTTTCAAGATGTCATGCACATTAGAATCGCTAGTTGAGAGTACTCCAACATTGCTAAGAATGGGGTTTTCAAAGCGATGTATCGCAAACTATATGAGCTAGATAAATATATATCTACTCGAGAGTCCTGCATTGAAGCGTGTTACAGACATTCCGCCAATAAATTCATGGAGTTACCGCCGAAGTCATATATGTACACACAGTACGGCGAGAACACTGCAGGCCAATTCACAGCCTCGCGCATAGCGGCGACGGCGCACTCAATGCTTGTGGCAATGTCGCCCTTATCGCCTCCTACGCTTCTGTGCTTTAAATAAAATCAAAAGGGTCCAACAATAAATTATTTTATATTTGTACCAAACAATGTGCAATTTTTAAACATTGCACGTGATGCCATTTTCCTCGAATAAAAAAAAATACACAGTATATTTTTGAAAAATTTGTTTTGCTGCAGTTATAAAAACAAATACTAACAAAGTTTTACAAATTAAATCATTCAAAATGTAAATTAACGATTGGGCTAATGCGTACGACATATGTATTCACCAAATAACAAACGATATAGATATAAAAAAAGCTTGTATATAAAAAAAATGTTGCATATTCATAACACTTTTTAAAATGCATGAACTGTTATTTTGTTATTGCACACATTTAAAAAGATAGCCCACGCCATAAGTTTTCGTTGGGAATTTTGTAGGTAGTACATTCATTGTAGTTGGTATGTATTACAATAGCTGCAGGGAAACAAAAAAAAATTGATTTTAAATCATATTTATTTAAAAAATATTAATTGTAAAATATTTACTCGAAGAAATCAATATTACGAGCAATGGTTACAAGTTGAACAATGTTTTCTAAAATTATAAAGTAATAAATGGTTAGGCATCCAACATCTTTAAGGCCAATATTTTTCTGTGTTACTAATATATATATATTTTTTTGTTTTGTGATATATCACTTATAAATTAAAATGTTATAAAAAAACATCAGTTTAAATATATAACGTTTAACAGCAATTTGAGTAGAATTTAAAAAACCTTTAATATAAATTATACGCACCCAAATTGCGAAATGTTATACGAGCATAATACGTCAAGGAACGCCATAAAGAATTTTTTTTTTTTAAGTCTGGTACTTTCTTGCACGTGACTAGGGTTTAATTTATAAATATTTTGGTCCAAAATTTTATTGCAGAATTTAAATAAATGTATGGTCGACCCTCTTACAGAATTTCCACGAAATTTCTTCATCTTATACTAATAATATCAACAACGTATTTAATATGTACCAAAATATGCTAATAATGCACAAGTTTGAAATTTGTATGGCAAAACATATAAATTAGATATTTTCATAACTTCCATTTTGTAAATTTAATTTATGTACAATGGTTTTTTTTTTTTTTTTTTTTTTTTTTTTACTTGTCAGACTACTGCTAGATGTAACACACATAAAATATAGAAAGTCACTTTAACTTCGTATGAAAACAGAGAGTGAGTGAGTGAAGAGATTTGGGTGGCTTTTAGCAGTGAGGTCTTGGGAACCAATGAGGGTGATCAAGATGAGAATGGCGCAGCGCTTTGATGAAGGGGCGGGGAAACGGGAGATCACCGAGAAAAAACCGCTGGCCAGCAGCATCGTCCAGTGCGATTCCCACATGTGGAAATCCAGGGAGTGACCCGACCAGGGATCGAACCCAGTTCGCGTTGGTGGGAGGCGAGCAGTCTAACCGTGGGCCCTGTAAAGACAATGTAAAGTTATATAACAGGGCGCGTGATGTGTATCCAGTGTGACATGCAGGGAGACTGGTAGGGAGCGTACCTGCACTCGGGGAGGGTAAAAAATTGATCCGCAGCAGCAGTTTGCGGGAGCAGGATTATGGAGGGGGAAGGGAGGGTTGGGAGGTTGTACATGGCGCTTGAAGAGACTCTCGAGGGCTGGCAAGCAGGCGCCGAGAGCCGAGGCTGGCGCCCGCCCGCACAAAGAAACTGGCGAGAAATAACGTTAGAGACGACAAGAGCCGTCGACACTCCACACTCCCCTTCCTCCTGGTTAGCAGGCACCCCGCTCGACAACGGCGCAAGCGACCTGCTGCTGATAGAGATGGAAATAGCAGGCAAATAACACGCAAACGTTTTCCCAAAAACCTTCACAAATAGGAGCAAATTTTTATCTTTTCAGATCTCTATAAATAAATAAGCACGTGTCTTATTTTTAAACAACTTAAAGCACTATTGTAACAGACTGCAGTTAATTTATTTCTTACTAGAAGTTTCATAAACAATAATACAGTAAATTATTTTAAAACGCAAGGCGCTTGATGTGTTTTGAGTGGCAGCGAAGATAAACTGCTAGTCTCAACAAGTTTCACAAACAAAATAAAAATTAACACATTATTTTAGTCCTCATCTTACAAATAGAGTGCATTCACATTCCTTTTCTGATTTGCAATATATTTAATGTTTAAAGCCAATAATTTTACAATTAGTTTTTTTCATTACTCTGGTGTGAAATATTTTTTAACATATTAAAAAACCTCAGTGTGTTCTTTTAAAATATCGTTGAAACACTTTTTTATATAGTTAACTTACCACAGTAGTTAGTGCAAGTTTTAGAAACAAAAGTATAAAAGCACTACAATTTATTTTAAATTCTACGTTTATTTATGTTTGCAATTTTACCCAAATTTCCATTTTCTCCAAAACAAAAAAAAAACCGAAATAAAACTGTTTCTTTTTCTGTCACAGAAATTATCTGGAAAACATTCATGTGTAACTGCCGACCTCCAGTACACGTCCATTCCTCACAGTAGGTAAGTGCAGTCTCTCGCTCGTAGCTCGAGTAGGGGAAACGAAGTCTTACCGAAGATACACGAAGTCCGCCCGAAGTCGAGGTTATGTGCTCTCACAACTTCGGTATTTAAAAACATAATTACATATTTAAACCAATTATATACTATATTCACATGGTATATACAATAAACAATCATGTAATTTATTTATTAAGATATTGTTTATATACATGATTAATTTATATATATTCATTTTCATGGTGGTAGCACAGACTGCATTGTTAAATCGCCGTTCACGTCTGTTTATTCGTGTCATGGATATTTTCATGAATATATGCATTAAGTGTTTTTTTTTTGTTTCGTGGCCAGTTACAAGTTACCCCCGCGTCTATGCCGTTTCTGGGTAGTGCAGGGGTGTAATTATTTCCTTTATCATATCACTTTCTTATAACTTTTGGCTCTCTCGGGCTACGTAATTTTTTAGTTTTTATTACTTTTCATACCATTGCCTTTTGATTGATTATTGTTGTATGAATACAAACTATATTTTATTTAAATGCCAAGCTGCCCGGAGGGTGAGCGTGGCGCGGTTAATTCTGTCATCCACCCTGACTCTCCCAGTAACCTGCATAGGGATTATTCTCTCTTTATTCTAATGTGGGCTATATAATTCTACTCTACTTTTCTAAGCAATTGTATAGCGGCTATACAATATATTAACTATATCCATCCCTTCGTTAGGTAGCAGTCTGGAGGGGGGTTTTGGGCCTCTTTTCGATTCCCCTCCTCCCGCATATACCATCCTTTAGAATGGATTCTCGTCATTTAATCCTCCTTTTCCATGTTGCATTGCAAAGTCCGGATATTTGCACTCTCTATTATCCTGATTTCTTGCTTAGGTCATTGTTCATCAGTAGTTCATTTTCCTTGTACGTTGCCAGAACTTCATAATGTCCTAACTTCTTCAAACAGGGCGGGTGGGGGGACAAAGCCCCCCAAACTCACCAATTGCGTTCTAACGAATCCTTTGAAAGTTCTACGTATTCGCACTGGGATTACGCATACTGTGTAGAGGGACCGCTCTCACTGCAAACTATATTATCGGTTTTACGTTAGTTCACCTTAGTTCAGCAGGTCCGCTCACAGTATCAATGTTTTTATATTGGCTTACTTTGTAAGTATTAGGGTGTGGTGTCATTTTCTGGGAGAATTATCTTCCAATTATTGTGAATTAATTTGTACCCACAGATCAAACTCTTCTAGTCTCAAATAGATTTTCCTTACACATTCCTCCGTTATTTTGGCCTTTCCCTTGTTGAACATTATATCACATAAGTCACATTCATTTTCTTCAATACCAAGTCTTCTACAGTATTAAATACGTAGTTCTCAATTTTAGGACAATATTGAAATATATGTAACATTGTGTCTTCAGTGTTGCATATCCTACAGAGAGAGGAGTCTACCAAATTAAACCTGTAAATATTTGCTTTGTAATTTCCATGTCCTGTTGATATATGTGACAGGTGATAATCAATCGTGATCCAGTAATGACAGACTCTATCCTTTATGTCAGGGAATATTCTGTATGTCGTTCTCCTCTTCTCTAAGGCATCCCATCTCTTCTGCCAGAGGTCCCGTATCTCTCGTGACTTCAATCTTTCTCGCCGCATCAGTTTCATTCATAAAATTCCTCGTCCTATTACTAACATATTGAGGGCGATCATTCCAGCTATCACTTTCAATGCTTCAGATGTTATCCTGTAAGCATTTATATTCGCAAGCAACGCAACTCTCTGCATCTTCAGTAGAGGTCTCTGTGTATGCACTAATCTTGCTTTATATACCACACTGCAGATCCATTCAGTGCAATTTCTAGGAAGACACTCTTGTACAATGCTATCATGGTTTTAAATCCAGGTTCCCATGATGATGTAGTTACTGATCTCATCTTCGTGAAAAATACTTTCAGCTTTATCCACTCCAAGATATGCAACTGTGCTCTTTTATCTTCACTGGTCTTCCCTTAAATCTTATCGTTGGCGATCTTTCAATTCTTCCCTGGTTTCCTCAACAGAGAATTCGAACTTGACTATCTTTCCCCATCTCTTAATCTTCTGTAAATATTCTTCTGGTTTGTGTTTCAATTGAGCTCGTCTCCATGCTGAAATTATTACAATAGCATAATCGGAGTAGGCAAATATCTCACTTTCTTCTGTCAGCTGCAAATGCAGTAGTGAGTCGAAAAGGATGTTTCACGAAAAATGCCCTAGACCCGATCCCTGGGGACATTCCTTAGACATTGCCTTCCGTTCACATATGTTGTTCACTTTGTATTGACTTATTTTGTTTGCAAAGTAAATCATTAATATCATATAAATATTAGCTGGATACCCCTCTCTCAGCTGCCAAAGCACTCCTGACCTCCATGCATTATCGAAGGCTCCACTTATATCATATAAATATTAGCTGGATACCCATCTCTCAGCTGCCAAAGCACTCCTGACCACCATGCATTATCGAAGGCTCCACTTATATCAAGGAAAACTCCCACGACGTAATATTGTCGACAGGATTGTACCTTTCGAACCACATGAAGCACAGATCTTTTTGTGCCTCTGCCTCCTTTCCGAAAACCCCCAATAGTTGCTTATGGAGACTTTCAGTTTCTTCTAGAAACCCTAGTAATCTTTGGTTTACTAACATTTCCAGAATTGTTTCGAGTACCGGCAATAATCTAAGGGGTCTGTATGTTTATGGGTTTGTTTCCCCTTTTATACAAGAACTTCAGAATTACATTTTTTTTTCAGATATTAGGAAAACATCCATTATGTACACAATCGTTCATCTGTGCAAGTAGGTTCATTCGTACCCAGGGATACACTCTCATAACTAATTTAGCAGCTATCCCATCATGTCCAGGCACCTTCTGGTTTTTCAGTTCATTCACTATTCTGTCAAGTTCTTCTAAATCAAAATATGTGGTATTTGGAGTGTCTGGTAACTGTGTCATTTTCTCTCTCTTCATGCGATGTAATTCTTCTTCACCTCCATTGCTGTTATCTGGCAGGAAAGGCTAGATGAGTTATTCTGCATTTTTCTGCTGACAAATCATTACTCATCCCTGGATTCTTAGGCTCTTCATTACCTGGTTACGCTTTACTTAATGTGCAATTTCCCCTTACCCGCATGGATTTTCATTACCTTTCTTCGTGACAACACTTCTGCAAAATTGTCTTTGCTTATTCTTCAGCGATCTTGCATGTGTCCTCTTCTGATATTTGTATTCATCAGCCATAATTAAGTATTCAGTCTCATCTCTGATTCTTTTCATGCTCCTTTTTAACTTCCACTCTTTTCTTTCCATATCTTCTAGTTCTTCATCCCACCATATATTTAGTGGAATGACAGGGTTGGAAGTTTGTAGTGTTCCATTATATGTGTCTTGCATAACTTTTGTACCTGTAATGCCCTTTAGTGCATATCTTCGCATATTATAATACTTAGTACCTCTGGAAATTATCCATCACTACCTCATCGAATCTCATTCAATCTGCACTCCTACGAATGTATCTTGTTTGTGGTACTTCGCCGCCTTCTTTGAGGCTAAGTGTATAGTTAATCTCGTTCATAATAAATTATGATCACTTGATGAGTCCTCAGTTAATGTCCAATTCGTAATCAGTCTGGCTGCCTTTCTTGATGTCAGAGTAACGTCCAGGAAAAATTCTGTATTGTACACATGATAAACATAAATGAGGAGGGATCCAGGTTCATTGGCGACATGGAGGTCGTTCGTCGATAAAAAGCGATCGATTGCCATGCCTCGATCGTCTGTGACATGTGAATTCCAAGATGAACTCTGAGATCATCCGAGTACTGCAAGTAGGAGCTGGCCAAATATATACTAGTTGCTCTCATTTCTAAATGAACACATACATGATTATTGCTGGATAAATTGTCCATTGTCGTTATACCCCAATTACTTCTCATCCATATAGCTGACATTAGGTTATCACAAAATCTGATAACCATTCCTGGTAATGATGTCGAGATTTCTTTCATTGCCAATGATCATTACTTCAAATGTTACAACCGCAGATATTTGCATGTTAATTAGTCCGATGTAAATTTTCATTCGAGAAGTTATTGCACTCATTAGTAAGTCCTTTCCAGTTCCATTGAGAACGCTGCCTTGTATTTTGGTTTCTTAGAATCGATTCGTTGGTTGTACTCCTTTTTGTCTAGAAGGCAATTTGCCCTTACATTTCTCTTTATCGTTGTATTTGTTCCCTCCCATTCCACATGCCAAATATCTTACCATTATTTTGCAATGTTTGCTCTGATGTTCATATTGTTGGTACTTATAGTACCACATTGGAAATATAAAATCTTTGACCTTGCATGCTGCATAACCAATATAGATAGTTTATTAGCTGATCAGTAAATTCCTGTATACACAACAATGTTGACATTCTCCTGGTTTGTTCCAGTCCGAAGGTAGACTGTCACCGAAATCATTTTATTTCCGAAGTATAGCTATATCTCATAGTAGTAGATGCTCGTTTGCGATATCACTTCTGCGATGTACATTAGATACATCGATTGTGTCAACTTTCCTATTCTTACTACATATTGAAACGGAAATGTTTTTTTTTCCGCGTATTTAACACATGTATTGTTTCTCGCGAGGTGTGTTATTTTTCGCGAGAAACTGCGTATTTCGTGTTTATTTCGCGATTTCGCATGCCACGAACATGTGTCTCTAGTTATGCTCTAAAGCGTTCATAGAGTAATTGATTATCTCGGGTACTGTCTCACACCTAACGTCTCGAAAAAAACGAGAAAAAAAATGGTTGCAGTACGTGCATGGTATAGTAACAACTAAACAAATATTTTGAATTTCACGAGGACTGGAATGGTTTCGGTTCGGCGAAAAATTCCATATTATATGTACATGTGTTATACATGATGATATTTCTAGAATGAAAACCTTATTTTTGTTTACAATATCGATCTTACAGTGTCGATTTTTTGCTTCTGAGTGTTTCTGGATACGTAGTATTTAATAAAATGTAATTTAGGTCGACCAAATACGGGCACTGGGTCAGTTATGGGCACTGCATGGAAGCTCGTGTAAATGACACAATGATCACTAGAATGCAGCACAATGTAATGCTATACTGTAAGTGGTGTGTGTTGGTACCAACAGCGTTAGATACGAAGCATTGCGCATTCAGAGAAAGATGCAGTTGTATTGAGGTGTGTTGAAAGACGCAACACTTCTAATATTCGTGTCGTGGTTATTATTGTAAGGCAAGTACGTTGTAAATGTTTAATTTATCTTTATATGTATATGTGCAGTGGAATTTAATGTATTTAAACAATAATATGTGTTATACATGTAACTGTCTTGGTCTAGTTGCAATTCGCATGTATTAATGTCGGTGTGAAAGGCCTCAATATGGGCATGTTGAGCGCCCATATAAAGTATGCAATGCCCATAGAAAGTACGCGGTGCCCATAATAAGTAACTCTGCTGTGTCTTCCAAGCAAGCACACATGGACTTCAGCCGATGGACAAAGCTGTCTTCAGATCCTTCGAGTACCACTAGTACAGAGAACTTTAATTGTTTTGGGAGAAAATTGCAGGCAGGAATTCGAGCAGCTCTAGTTTTGGTACATGTTTCCACGTATTTGGCCGAAAGATCTTTCGCCATCGAACATTATTTCACGCTTCCATGCGAGTGGAATTTCCCCCTAAGATCCAAATATAATTTCGAAAGTCCCCTTCGTTACTTCCACTCTTACACTAAGCCTAAACAGTACACAAGAACATGTAACCATGCCCTCTACCCAAGCACCAAATGAACATTGAGCTCAGTATTTATCCACAGTAACATCCAAAAATATGACAAATGCGACAGTATCAACCTCTCCGAAGCTTATGTCTTCAGACTATACTCCAGGGCCCTCAGGCACACAAAAGAAGCAACGTAGGCGGCCAAGTACGAATGCAAGTATGGTTGACTCGGATGATGACGATAGTGATGATATAACTTAACGTGATTTAGATTCATTACTAGGATCACTTGAATCATATGACAATGGTGATGTAACTACTGAAACTACACCTAAGTCCAACAAACAGTTTACACGAGATATAGAGAACACGTCAAACACGACCACTGGCAGAGACAAAATGTCGCAGGAAGTCCAAAACTTACAAAGCTGTCAAGATTAATAGGAGTTTATTTACAGAACTAAGGAAGGAAATAATATGAAAGAAGCAACGTCCAACCAAGATGCTCCACACCACAAACGATATTCGTCTTCTGAGTGAGAAGGGAAAGGGAGCAAAACATCGAGATATCGATTTAACATTGTTACTTGTCAATGAAAATAGGAAGATTATCATGACACGATGCAAGGTTTGGTTTCTTTTGGTTCGTGATGAATGAGTCGGTTTGGTTCCTGAAGCAGATCTGAGGTATTGTTAACTATCGGGCGTAATTCTTGTGAATAGATCATTCCTTTGTGACAAAATGTAATGAAATAACTGTTGACTGTAAATAGTACAAAGGCATAGTTCCTCTTGGTGCAGAATCCAGGAGCAGGGATTCGGGATTTTGGCTCCATCCTGAATTTTCGCTATTTTTGAATTTTTCCCTCAAAATCACATGTTTTAGACCAAAAAAGCCTTTAGAAATCGATTTATTTTACCCAAAAGTCGATCTTTTTTTTTTAGATAAAAATTCACTTTTTTCTTTTAAAAATTCCCTATTTTGCCCAGCTGCAAAAAAAGGGCTACCCCAGAAATATCCAAGAATGGATTCTGCCCTCCATCTTGAATTCCCCGTTTTTTCTCAGAACCGCATGTTTTATCTCATAATTTCCCTTTTAACTAAAAAAAATTTTTCCTAAAATATTTCCTTTTTCCCTAAAAATAATTGGTGATTTTCACCTTGAAATCAAGTGTTTTACCTTAAAAATTCACTTTTTTCCCTAAAAATTTCCCTAGAATGTATTATTTCAAATTAATTTTAAAAATTTAACAAAAAGTAAACAAAAATTATTTTAAGAAATCTCTAAAATACAAAAAATAACAAAATATGTAAAAAATTTAAGAAAATTTACCACTATTGACCTCAATGCGGTATATCATAAAATATCTTTGGCAAAATATTGAAAACCCATGACTAGTTTCTGTATACCATGGAACCTTGATCAATTCACACGAGTACCATTTGGCTTTGCCACTGATGTACAAGTACTCACCAGACGTCTGGGGCGAATTTTTCATGACATAAAATTTTAATATATGTATAATTATTTTGATGATATGGTTGTTTATTCCGAATATTTTGATCAGTTTCTTTGTCATCTTAAAGGTGTACTAACCAGGTTAGAAAAGGCTAGTCTTGCTGTCAATCCAGAAAAATTAAAGTTCGCAGTTCAGGACATGTCCTTCTTAGGTCAGTACATTTCTTCACAAGGCATTGCCATAGATCTGGACAGAAATCAGGCAATTAGATATTTTCCACTTCCAAAAGACGTTAAGGGTATAGTTAAGGGTATATATGAATGGTTCAATTTTTTGAGAAATTTACACCCCATCTTGCTCAAAAGGCGATGCTCCATTAAACTAGTTGCATAAAAATCTGTAAAATTTGTGTGGGGTCCAGAACAACACAGTGTTTTTGAAACATTAAAACAAGATATTATTAATCCACCTGTTCTCTGCATGGTAGTTATTTCAAAACCATTTATTTTACAAACTGATGTCTTTAGTCTAACTGTGGGTGCAGTTCTTTCTCAAGAAGACGATGGTGTTCGACAGTCCATTGTTTTTGCTTCCTGTGACTCCTCAGGAGAGTAAATTGTCTACAATCTACGAGCTAGAGTGCTTAGCATTAGTTTTGGTATTGAAAAGTTTCGTCAGTGTCTGGAACATTCAGAATTTCTTTTAGAAACTGATAATCAGGCGTCGTCTTGGCTTTTGGGGCATCCTAGACAACTAGGAAAAAATCGGTAGTTAGGCCATGCATATTTATTCTTTAAAATTTTTAGTGCAGCATATTGAACGTACCCAAATGTTTGTGGCCAATACTCTTTCAAGAATGTTGGAGGGTTCTAATCCCTCTGTTACAGCGGAAAACTTACACAAATTCAATGTTTTGACTGACTTTCCCCTGGCATTCAAAAATATTAAGGATCTTCAAAATGAAAACCCAAAATTGGCTGCTATTATTCAAAATCTTAAATCTGGAATTAAACAAAACCTATAGGTATAGATTGACCAAGGATATTTTGTATTGTAAAGCAAACAACAGGAAATGTGTTGTCATACCGGTTCATGTAGGCAATATAATTTTCGCATATTTTCATTTTTCACCAATTGGAGTACACCTTGGTACTTAAAAAACAATAGAGGCTATTAGGCATAATTTCATCTGAATGGCGAAATTGCTGTCCATGTGAAGACCTGTCAGTTATACGACATGAGTAAGCCTAGTCGGAACACACATTTAGGTTTTTTTTGTCGTCAGAAATAGCCAAAAGACCCATTCAAAAATTGTTTATTCATTTTGTATGTCCACTCCTACAAGTAAGTCTTGTAATAACATGATTTTGGTTTGCGTTAATGCTTTTTCCAAATTTGTGTGGTTAGTTCCCATAAGGAAAGCTGATTCACTTTCTACAGTGCAAGCACTTCAGTTGTGCATATTTCAAAATTTTGGTATACCTCCTAGTATTGTTTCTGATAATGGTTCTCAGTTTATTTCTAAGATCTTTAGATACATGTGTTTCTCATATGGCATCAAACACATTACTTTGTGACCATATAATCCACAAACTTCGCATGCAGAACGTACAGCCCTCAAGAATCTTAAGCGGCCCCATGAGCGGAGCTGTGTAAAGTATAACAGGAATAGAAACTATAATCCTTTCAGAACAAGAGATTTAGTTCTC
Organism: Dryococelus australis; assembly: GCA_029891345.1. Lineage (NCBI taxonomy): Eukaryota > Metazoa > Arthropoda > Insecta > Phasmatodea > Phasmatidae > Dryococelus > Dryococelus australis. Next base: position 896,721 of record CM057008.1, on the reverse strand, counting down.
TTAAAAACCCATCCTATTAGCAGGGCTTTAGATAAACAAATGGCAAAATTGTCATTTCGTTGGTCTGTTTCAAACCAGATCCAACAATTTTTAACCCCTGTTACAGCCAGTTTGGCTGACCCTAAAACGGGAGACTATATAATACATGCTTAGTTCTGGCTGTGGACTGATCACCCACAAGTCTTATTCTTCACAGGCTTTCACATTTATAGTAGGCCTACTCAAAACAAAATGAAAAATCTATGTACCCTAGATTTAAATGTTCATTCCAATTGTGTATTTACCATAGGGTTTATTAGTTTGTAGAGCTATGGTTTAAACAGGATTTTTGGTTAATTTAGATTGAAGTAATAATTTGTATATTTTTATATAAGTTTTGTAATTTAACCTATACTTCTTTATCAACAGATTCTTTACTTTTTTCTAATATTGAGTTAATGCAGGGGCAACTGTTATTTTGTATATTAATTAGTCTCTTAGTGTGGTTGACATTGGGGCTAGCTGGTTTGCTCTTTGCTGTACGAGCCAAATTGCCTTTTGCCATGTTGTAGCGTAAATTCCGTGTGGCTGTGTTTGCCCACCACCACGAATTGCTGTGCCTCCACGTCTTCTGAATAAGTAGAAAATGATGTGTCTACAACTCCAAAACATATTTCAGGCAAAATATAATCTTATTTAATATATATTTTATATAATATTAATATAATATATATCATTTTACCTCTACATAACATTATTTATTGAGTTTATCCAGAAGAATTAACAGTAGTGGTTTCAAATATTAAAATATGGTAATTAAATTTAGTATTATATTTAAGTAAAATTTGCTCGGGTGCACCTCAATTTCGATTTCATTGCTCTAAATTCTTTTGTTCTCTCAATTTATTTGTTTTTTAATTACATTGGTTTTCTTTGGATACAAATTTTAATTACAATCATGATAATTTTAAGTAATCTGTATTGTACTTGTAATGTTCTTTGGTCTCAAACATAACAAGCCCTAGCAAACATCCTGATATTCTGTAATAGTGAAAAATAATTATTTGCGATGAAAATACTCTACAACTTGATTTATGTTGTACACATTTACGGAGAAATAATATGTCAATGACTAAAGTGTTTTTCTCTTCTAATAATTTCTTTTGTTGACCTATAAGAATAATGTGTTGGTGATGATGTGCATAATGACCACATAGTAGTGGTATTGATTTAATTTTTTTATTGGTTGAGTAATTTATCCCATGTTAAATTATATATAACATTCTTCGGACTCGGCCCTATGTTTTTGATATCCTCTATATACAAAATACATACAAACACAACTAGATCCACTCCTTGCTATCATCGTCTTTGGTCTTGCAGTTTGAGTTCTTACCGACCACCGACATATTATTTGTAATGCTAAGGGAGGTGATTCAGAGCCCATATTTGGAGCCCCTGCTCTTGTTTCGGACACTTTATTAAGACTAGAACTTTTTTACATTCAATGAAATAATAATTTCTTAGTAAAAAAATTGTTACCTCACACTATTAGAACTTAGTTTGCTTCCCATAATACAGAATTTTTTTCCGAAAATCTATCAATTTACTTTGGCTGAGATTGCTTATGGGTGCCCTACCTTAATAATAGTTATATAAAATATGTTTGTCGATTGCAGCATGTTTATGTAAAAAAAAAAACATTTTTTCTTTTTCGTGAAAAAATATACTAATAATGTGTAGTATACTAAACGAATGACAAAAAACATGGCGGTGAATTTTTCATTGTTTTTGTATATATGACAGGCGGGACGGGTGTATGTATAAGATGTTGGTTGTTCACAAACTACAATTTTGTGGTGGGATAAAATCAAATTAAGATACAATTTTCTGCAGTAACATTTAAGTTTATAAAATTTTAACATCGTCATCGTACCCACTTCGAAATAGCTACACATTATTTATTTTTATTTGGCGTTGTTTTAATGTTATATAACTTAACTTTTATTAAAAAATTTATATAAATTTTTTGATCTTCTGTTTCTTTTTCCAACCAATAATTGAACAAAAATAATCTTGCATGTTTTCGAATATTAAAATATATCTTTCCTTTCCACGATAATTTTTAATGGATATATTGGAAATAATCTAATCTAATCCATCTTTGTGAAGTTTCTAATCTTTTACAATCTTTCATTTGTAATTTCCCAATTAAATCTCCCATTTTTATATTTACGATTATTTGTTTATGTTATTCTTTTTATAATAAATTTTCTTTGTCTTCGAAAACATTTAATACTTTTGTTTAGACTATTTTTGGAAAAGAGTTCCCATTATATGTTGTTATATCATTTGTTTTTATTTTCATAAATGGATCATCTTTTGGATAGTAGAACATTATAATGCTTGTCTAAAACTATTATATGGTATACATATAAAACTTTCTTTTTAAATAATACTTTAACTTTCTTAATTTCTATAAATTTAATTTTATTATACCCTATATATATATATATATATATATATATATATATATATATATATATATATATATAACGATTTAACTAGCTCTGCATATCCATGCTCGGGGCCACCTTCACACTGCGCCTCTTTGCTCGGTTATGATGGATAGTTACGTATTTATGGGTAATTGAGTGAAGAGATTGGGCGGCTCTCAACATGGTGGTATCGAGATCCGATGAAGGTTAAGCGAGGTGAGTATGGATCATCGCCGGAATGTAAGTCCGAGAAATGTTGTCAATGAGCGTGTGCGAGACGCGGGCGTCACTACAGCTGACACAGCGAGGCAATCACCTCAGCAGTTGTGACTTCACACTGGAGCGAGGCGGGGGTTGGTTGTCGCCATCAGCTGTCCCCCGGCCAGATGTATGTGGCTGGCTGGGTGTCACGACGGGTCGATGCAGCCATTACGTTGTGCGTGGATATGTAAGATATTGCCGCGCCCAGGCTGGCTGTCCTACATCCTGGCGAGTCCACACATCTCGCGCCGTTGTAGATCAATCGGTTGCCTATCTACTTCGGCTTGGAGGAGGATACCAGTGCAATCCCCCTCTTACACGCTTACTGGCTTCCCTCCCAGAAGCCTAACAATGCGTAGCATAAAGACTGGAGGGTTTCGTCGACTCATTTTAGGACAGGCGAGACTTCAAACACGTGTGTGATATTGTCCTGTATGAGGTTGGACTAGCGTATTAGTCACGACCAGGTGAACTCTGATCCAATAACACATCTGCAAGGAAACGAGCAACCAATCACACGACATCTGGCATGAGGTAACACTGGGACCGGCTACACACTGGTGAAGCAGACAAAACTGTGGCTCGAACATATACAGTAGGTATAGGCTAGTAGAGTATAGCCTGCAGGCCGTTCAAAACTCGACATTTCCCTCTCATTATTGAGATTAATCGTTCCCACGCACAACTTGTAACAACGATGCTTGATGCGTACTTCTGATGGAAAACATTAGTCGGAAAACACATCAGGCCGCAACCAACAAAGGTATTTCAACTGGCAAAACCCAGATTTTCGAACATTCGCAAAATTTAGTGTCACCCTTGATGTATTGAATTCCACAGCAGGCACAGATCGCAGGCATACAACACTGAAGCTATTCTATAAGCTGGCAGCTACATACACATTTTCACCACAAGATATTAGCCTCTTTGCTGGAAAACGCGAATTACAAAGAATCTAGAGTTCGCTAGAGATAAATAATTTCCTCTGCCTCTCAGTTAAACATTGAATTCTAACCCTGTTCGCCTCCCACCAAGCCGAACAGGGCTCGATTCCAGGAGAGCTCGCAGGCGCTGATGGTTATTGCATGCTACGCTAGATCCCTTACTGGCTGTGCTATTTACCGGCAACTGAACTAATAGGCGCAGATTTCTTATCGCATGCTGCGCAAGATCCCGTACTGGCTGTGCTATTTACCGGCAACTGAACTAATAGGCGCTGATGGTTATTGCATGCTGCGCAAGATCCCGTACTGGCTGTGCTATTTACCGGCAACTGAACTAATAGGCGCTGATGGTTATTGCATGCTACGCAAGATCCCGTACTGGCTGTGCTATTTACCGGCAACTGAACTAATAGGCGGTGATTGGTTATCGCATGCTACGCAAGATCCCGTACTGGCTGTGCTATTTACCGGCAACAGAACTAGCAGGCGCTGATTGGCGAACTGCGTTAGGACATTTTGCTAGCCAGTGTGTGGCTGGAGTAACCGGTATTAAACGGCCATTTTAATTCTGAGCATTCTGTGACACTACTGTACCAACTAACAAGCACCTCACTACGCTCTGAAAAGTAACAGTTTTAACTATTCCAAATCAGTGAGTTTGACTATACACATGTTGAAACGTATCCACTTGAGTCAGTAAAATTCAACCTATAATTTTTGTTGCTGGTTTTCATTAATGAAATAGTAATTTATATTTATATCTAACGTGCTGCATTGGCCTCGTAGCGAAACCTCAGTGTATTCTATATATTTGGCAGTGGATAGCACATCATTATCTGAATTTTCAGAAAAATAATTCTACTCTTTGAAATCACTCATTCCAGTTTAGAGTTTAGAGCAGAAATACCTACTGTCGTGATTAACAGAAGCTTGGGGCTAAGCCTTTCATTTCTTAATTCACTGCTCACACCAAATATTCGAGACCACTTACGACATTGCCCGTATTTACCTTTGCGTTTCTAGAACAATGCTGACGTAATCAGACACTCCGTAACCTTGACGTATTCCAAATACGGCATTGCTCCTCCTAGTGGCAGGTCAAGGCGCACTTAACATCTCGGAGCAGCGCCGGAATGCCAGGGCGGGGAAAACGGGATATTCCCTAGAAAACCCGCCGGCCAGCGGCATCGTCCGCCGCGATTACCACGTGCGTATATCTGGGAGCGACCCCGCCGGGAATAGAACCCATATCGCCTACTTGAGAGGCGAGTGTAGTACCTGCACATCAAGGACACTTACATAAATAAATGGCCATAGTACTGTCAATATTATTATTCTGAAGTGGTTTAGCGTATAGACGATTGTGAATTCGGACAGTGGCGTGGGACCGCGGTGGTGTAGAGGTCAGACTACTCACCTCTACCTAGGGAATTCAGGTTCGATTGCCGACAAGTATCTTCCGGTTTCTCGCACGTGGTAATGCCGCTGGTCGGAGGGTATTCTCGGGGATATCCCGCTTCCCTTGCCCATGCATTCCGGCGCTGCTCCATACTCACCTCAATTCAACCTCATTGGTTCTTACGACCTCGATGTTAAGAGCGGCATAAATCTCTTCACTTCACATTCGGACAGAGCCTATTTACCACACACTGCATCAGTATACGAGCAGGCGACGTAAAAGCCAATTTCTAATGACTTCAGTAACACCGAGTTTGCTGTCGCAAATGTCAGGAATGCCGTGGGCTTCAAAGTGGAATGTCAGCAATGCCGTGGGCTACAAAGTGGAATATCAGGAATGCCTTGGGCTACAAAGTGGAATGTTAGGAATGCCTTGGGCTTCAAAGTGGAATGTCAGGAATGCCGTGGGTTACAAAGTGGAATGTCAGGAATGCCGTGGGCTACAAAGTGGAATGTCAGGAATGCCTTGGGCTACAAAGTGGAATGTTAGGAATGCCTTGGGCTACAAAGTGAAATGTCAGGAATTCCGTGGGCTACAAAGTGGAATGTCAGCAATGCCGTGGGCTTCAAAGTGGAATGCTGAATATGCGTTTATCAGTGGATAGGGGCGGATACGGCCATTCTAAGAAATTAGCCGAATCGACCAAACGGGATCAATGAATGATTTATTGACTGCATTATAAAAACCAACTATTTGCTATCAATTAATTTATTTCATCTATGGTTCTTGGTGATGTATATGAATAATAAATCAGCACATTTACAGGATAGTTCAGCTAAGATGTCCGCCTCGAATTTCTTCTGAACGGCTGACTGTATCGAAATTTTGATTTCGATTTCGTAAATGGCACTAAAGTGGAATTTCACCATGGCATCGTAGACACCATAAATGTTTGTTCAGAGATGTAATTAATTACTGAGATAAAGATATCAACCTTGGTTTTAATTTTTATTATACGAATATTTCCTAATATCCGGCGAGTTCAGTGACGTGGTTATTTTGAAAATCCGACCAGCAATATTCGACATATAAGGGAATGTTCATAAGTGTATGCATTTGACTGTAGCTACGGTGGGGAAGTTTCCTCATATGCTGGGAAATGCATTGCTGTAGATTGAGAAACATACAAAATTGCCGAGTGAATTAATTGTAATCAAGCTATGAACATAAAATGAATCACACGGTTTATTTGTCTACAACATCAGTAACAACACCACGAAACAAACTTCCGTATACGTTAGATACGTGTGTTACTGTATCACCAGCACGTACTGTATCTGCGTAGGAACAATCCGCTGGGCATCTCAGCAGATGATGCAACCTATTCTGCCACAGCAAGTCAAGTGTATACACCTATGAACGCCCCCCTTGTATATCAAAAAGTACTCATTGGAATTTCAAAATAATCACGTCACTGAACTCGCCGTATAAGTCGACATATGCGTACTTAATTACATCTCCGACTAGAGAGAGGCAGCGTCTTCTGAGCCATGTAGTGCCATTTCCGAATTAGAAATCTAAATTTCGTTATCTTCAGAGGTTCAGAAGAAGTTTGACGTGAACATAATAGTTTATTAATACTGTACAAAAACAGAAATGTAAAGAAAAATAAATTCTACAAATCAATAAAAAATATTGCATTACAAGCCTTTGGCCACCGTGTTTTTCTCCTAGGCCCTATCACAGTACTATTACGAGGATTCAAATGCAGTTATGAAAGTCTGATAAATTTCTTTATTTCATTCCAATGTGAATCATTACGTAGTCTCTTGTAGCGGTTAATATTACCATCTAACTATTGGCTAGGCCCTAATACACTTGCATGTAGAGACGGTAGCGCTCCTTGGTGTGCAATGATGCGGGAGAAAATTAGTTTATCTTTTTGAATTCTGTTATCATGGTGCCTTCACGACCAGTCCACTCTCTTTTCATCGACACGGCGAAACACAGCGCTGCGTTCGTCATTTGCTGTTGACGGCGATATTCGGCGATTAATCCAATAGTATGGTGGTGGATCGTGGTTTCACACGAGCCTTCAGCTATGCATATTCGTGGTGAGTTCCGATAACCCGCATTGTGGGGCTTGTTAACCGATGGCTAGGTTCAGGATGTGCCTTGTGTGACGTGTTAACCGATGGCTAGGTTCAGGATGTGCCTTGTGGGGCTTGTTAACCGATGGCCAGGTTCAGGATGTGCCTTGTGTGGCGTGTTAACCGATGGCTAGGTTCAGGATGTGCCTTGTGGGGTTTGTTAACCGATGGCTAGGTTCAGGATGTGCCTTGTGTGGCGTGTTAACCGATGGCTAGGTTCAGGATGTGCCTTGTGGGGCTTGTTAACCGATGGCTAGGTTCAGGATGTGCCTTGTGTGACGTGTTAACCGATGGCTAGGTTCAGGATGTGCCTTGTGGGGTTTGTTAACCGATGGCTAGGTTCAGGATGTGCCTTGTGTGGCGTGTTAACCGATGGCTAGGTTCAGGATGTGCCTTGTGGGGCTTGTTAACCGATGGCCAGGTTCAGGATGTGCCTTGTGTGGCGTGTTAACCGATGGCTAGGTTCAGGATGTGCCTTGTGGGGTTTGTTAACCGATGGCTAGGTTCAGGATATGCCTTGTGTGGCGTGTTAACCGATGGCTAGGTTCAGGATGTGCCTTGTGTGGCGTGTTAACCGATGGCTAGGTTCAGGATGTGCCTTGTCTGGCTTGTTAACCGATGGCTAGGTTCAGGATGTGCCTTGTGTGGCGTGTTAACCGATGGCTAGGTTCAGGATGTGCCTTGTGTGGCGTGTTAACCGATGGCCAGGTTCAGGATGTGCCTTGTGTGGCGGGTTAACCGATGGCTAGGTTCAGGATGTGCCTTGTGTGGCTTGGTAACCGATGGCTAGGTTCAGGATGTGCCTTGTGTGGCGTGTTAACCGATGGCTAGGTTCAGGATGTGCCTTGTGTGGCTTGTTAACTGACGGCTGGGTTCAGGATGTTCCTTATGTGGCGTGAGCGTGAGCGTAACGACAGTTATTAGTAAGTACCAACCTTAGTGTCAGACGAGTCGTCAATTTCTTGAGTATTGGATTAACTGCCTGAGGAAATGTTTGGCTTCTATGCCAGTTAGATTGCGGCCATGTGCTCCGTATGCGGCTGGTGTGTTGTAAGTGTCGGGCATTTGGTTATATTTTCCTTTTACGTAATTTGTATTCATGTATTGTATTTCAATTAGTGCCAGCGAAATTCCAGTTTTTGGTTAGGGCTGGCTATGAAAGGGCACTAGATGATACCCAGCTCCACTAATCTGGGGTTTCGGCGTTATTATTTGGAGTTGTGCGTAGTGAGAACTCTTGGACGTGATAGATATATTAAAGTATTGTTTGAGTTTTCAGTAATAATATTTCTCCAACCGGATTCAGGGTGCTTCAGCTTAGTTTTCCTGTCGACAGAATATTATTATTGGTGCTGGCACCGTGTAGTTTGCCTGGTCAATTTGAAACCGCCATGCTGTCCTAGTTCCAAGCAGGTTTCATAAGAAAATCAATAACAGGTTTGTTCAGCAACGTTTAAATGCTTGTGTAAGATTTTTAAATTGTCAGCCGTCAGTGAAAAAATAATCCCCTGTCAATTAAATGAAAATTAATATGTTGGTTAGGTAATGAGACACTAGGCTCCATGTCACAAATTATAAATTATGAAGGCCGTTAAAATTTGGTTGTTAAGAATATTCATAGTCGGTCCACATGAAACGTAAGTTGTATGTTAATATTGGCCTGGAGTATTGATTTTACAGGGGTTGTGTACAGTGAAAATATATTTTACGCTTGTTTGCACACCTTTCGAAATATATATATGTATATATTTATATTATTAAATAAATTTAATTCAGCGCTAATGATGCGCAAATTATTGTACACAAGTTGAATGAGAAAGATATAACGTGCTGGACCGCCTCTTTTAAAATGTATGTATAGTATTTGGGAAATTGTAGTCACGCATTGTGTGGCGTGGCATAAAGTAGAATCGATTTGAGAGTACGTAAAATTTGTTAATGCCTCGAGGCAGCCTTTAAAACATTTTGTTTAGTAAAATAAAAGTTTTCACTCCCTCGCCCTTGAATTGTACTGAATTGTGGCTGGCCACGCAAGAGACGTAACAAGGTTTGTCTACAATTTGCAGCCTCTTTACGAGTGTGGTTGACCATTGTATGGCGACACACGGTACATTTTTCATAGAGTTTACAGTATATATCAATTTTGGCGCAATTTATTATTATATTGTATTCAGATAGAGATAGAGAGAGCGTATTGTGAACTTCGATGTTAATGCTGGTAAAAAGTATTGAAATGAAATACCTGAAAGTAAAAGTGCATTTTTTCTACATTGTGTTTTCACATTTTGAAAAGTGCATGGAAAAATTTACACAAGACGTAAAAAACGTTTTGTAATAAACCGTCTGTTTTGCGGATTTATGTGTTTAATTGAGTATTCTTGTGTTGTTTTTCTTGGTACTGCACAATGTATTTATGATGAAGCGATGTAGAATAGCTACAGGTTCTTAGTCAAATAGGAATAAACAAATACGACCCCGTTATTGTTTCTTGTAACATGAATTTTAAAGTTAAATTTTTTATTTATTTTTTTACAGATTTTGCTTCTACCCCCAGTTTAGATCGAGCAGACGTTTTAAACCATCCGTCATAACATTTATAATGCATGTTTACGATAGCAGCCGGTTTATAACGCAAATCAGCTAAGAAATTCCGCGAAATGAGGTGAGATTTGCATCAGAGTCTCAGGACAGAAACTAATTATGCGAGATTATCCTTCTTAGCTCTCAGCACTAAAACTGTTGGATGATTCTCTGCGAAAAATTATAAAGTCAAAATTCAACCAAAGAACTACAATTATAATTAATGGAAAGAGACCCGTCTTAAAAAAAATCGTAGGATCCAAAATACTGCATTAAAAGCAACGAGATAAGTATTCGATCGAAAAATCCATTTCTAAGTAGTACAGCACCGATTTATTTAATTAAAATCTAGCCTCTATGTGAAAACTGGATGGGTTGTACATACCCATTCTAACGAAAAATCAAACTCTGTTTGGCAGACTGCTTATTTGGTACGTAAACAACCAAATTATTTCATCAAGTACTTTCAACTAACTTAAACCTATTTCCTAGAATAACCAATGGCATCAATTATTTTCCTAATATAAATGGAAAATGTATACTCACAATTAAAACATCCACCACGAACCATGGTTTCAAATATTTTTACTACACTAAGATGCCGACACATGTTTAATATAATGGAGGGTGTGCATAATTTTACCAAAGTTTCACAGATTATGTGTCTTGGTTTAAGAACATAGTACTATTCAAAAAGGTAATATTAGAGTTTTCAGAGACTATTACTTTTCTTGAATGTAACTGTGACAGATGAGCTGTATTATTCGCCTATTTCTGTCTCATTAATACGAATATTTATGTATCGGGTAAGAAAATGGAACACATTCTCTAAAAAATGTGTCTTCTTGCTGCCTCTACTATTGGTGATATAGTCATTTTACACGGATCCAAGGTTTGCACTGATTTAAAAAAATAATTATGTATTATAATACGAGAATTTTTGCTAACCCAGCGAAATGCCATATAATTTTTTTTTTACACAGAGGCCAGTAACGGAAGATGAATATTCATACATGTACACTGGAATCTGGAAATCATTTCATCTCCATCGGCTCTCATGGCTTCATTGTTAAGAGAAACGAAAATATATAAACTGAACTCTCTCAACAACAGCACATGTGTTTAACTTTAAAGGGGACGGTGAGTGAGTGTAGAGATTTAGCCGGCTCTTAACATCAAAGTCTTGGGAGCAGATGAGGGTGAAGCGAGGTGAGTATGGAGCATCGCTGGAATGTGAGCGAGGGGAAGACGGGAGAACCCAGAGAAAACCCGCCGACCAACGGTATCGTCCGGCACGATTCCCACTTGCAAAAATCTAGGAGTGACGAAGCCGGGAAATGAACACGGTTCGTATTGAGGGGAGGTAAGCAGTCTAACCACTCAGCCAGAGGAGCAGGAACTGGGAAAGAATATGCCATGTTCTGTATTAAGAAACCATCCCAGCATTCGTGTGGAGTGATTTCGGGAAACCGCGGCAACTTACACCTCACACAGAATAATTATTTTTAAAATAACTCAAACAGCAGAAGTATGATATTCTGTTATATTTTCGCACAAAAAACTCTGTATTTGGTACTAGAAAAGTATAGTTCTCGCTACAGATACTCTTCAACAGTACGTTCTAACGTAACACCGAGATGACAGATTCATAAACGGGTTAGCAGTGCTCTCTGGTGATACTCAAAATGAACTAGGCCGTTCTGATAGCTTGTGTTGCAGCAAGAAGTAAACATTATTTAAAGTAATATTAAAATAGGTTAAGAAAAAAGTAATTTATAATTTAAATTACTTACGCTATATTAAAGGATACGTGATCCAAGACACTTTCAAATAAAAGGAAAAATATTTATTCACAAGCAGATTGTTGATTTCAGAGCACAGCTCGCTACGTTGCAAAATGTATCGAACATTACAAAGAGAGCCTTAATGAAATACTTTACCGAATAGGATACCAGATAGTGACAATCATGAGTAACACGCAGTTCACAATAAAGTGAGCACTTTTGAGGCAGTTGCTTCATACAAATAACCAATACATATATTTTATTGCGGCCTAGGGCTGTTGGTTTTGAGTATGGTGAAATGTATACACTGCGTTTATTACTCAATATCAGTGTTTACATTAATAAAAGACAGAAGGATATTAATTGGCTGCAAGAATAAAGTAATCAGGGTTTCGAAAGTTGTCACTTGACAAGTGAAGGGTCTATTAAAGTATGCGATAGTTTTGCAGAAAGGAGATTAAGATATGCCACAGAGCACCTTGGAAGATTACACAAAGAAGAAAAATTGTGTTTGGTATTGTTATGTGTCGGTGCATTGCAGAGCACAATCAAGCGAAGAGTGTGTGGAGGACTGAGTAGTGGTATGATATCGGGCGGCGAATCGTGAAGGAATGTAAGACCTACAGGCGAGGATAATCCTACAAGGGTTTGGAGCTATCGAGGCATTCTGCTACGATAACCCTTTGGCCCTCACGCGCTCCTGGCCTTCGGCTGATAGAATTTCTGCGTTTATGTGAAGAATTTTCTGGTTTACTGACATAATTTCTTTCAACATGACTCAGGGTGCGTTAAAACTTCCAGATGATCAGGGCGACTGATACATAAGTGCGAAGTGCTTTCGAGCTGGGAACTGATGAGTCGAAAGTATATGTAAAAGGCCGATTCGGGCGCAGTCCATAATTTCAATTAAAAATCATGGAATTTAAGTATAAAAATCATGAAATTTACATAATTTCTCATGCTTTCACGAAATCTTATTTGTACCAAATCTTAGACACAAAAAAAAAAAAAAAAAAAAAAAAAAAAACAAGCAAATATCAGTCCAATTCTAGCAAGAATTAAGCAAATCTACCACTTATTCAAAAAGGGTCGTTCAGGATTTGACACAAGGTAAAAACAAGCGAAATTATGAAAGAATAATGCAAAATTATACAAAAATCCTGTAAATTTAAGGTAATTCTGCAAACTACATTAAAGCAAAGGGTTAGTCGAAATCAAGCAAATTAAGCTAGAAACAAGTGAAATATAATAGAAGATAATTGAAAGATTCTTAATAATAGAATTTATAAATGGTTTTTAAGAAAATTCGATATCATGCAAAAATTTACCATTTTTCATTTCTTTTAAACCTTTATACAATATAAAAAGTTCTTTCTCATTTATTAATATTAAACCATTCTGATCAAACATGTTTACATAATGATCTGGTATATTAGTTTTATAAATCCCATCTAGAATACAATTAATTTTGTTTTGCCCAACTAAGAAATAAAATTGTTATTGATAATGTTTACATTCAAAGCTCTACTAATTACATAAAAACTGCTTCAATTTGCTGTAGCTATTCACCTATTTCACGAAATACATATTTATCGTCAATGTCTTCAAAGATTGCTAATTTCAAACTTAGTAAATTTGAATGAAATTTGTTAACTAAATTTTTAAGATCTTCAGCTGCTTTATCTAATTTAAATTAAGGTTTTTGTGAATCACTGCCACCCTTTAAAATGGTAGTCAAACATCAAGGAAACACAGCCATTGATATTTATAAAGAAAAAATTTATTTTGAATTATGAAAACGATTTTTTATTCGATAAACAACTCAAACAAATATAAAAAAAATTTATTTAAATATCGAAACATTTTTGTGATTCCTCCATTAAAACAATTAAAAATTAATAGATCTTCAGTAATCCTTTCTTTCAAGTAATCATAAGTTAAATTTCGTTCACTAACTAGAACAACATTACAAATTGCACCAGCTCCAACAGCTTTCTTACAATCAACACTTATTTTCATATTTGTTTTATCTTCAACTACTGCGGTTTTTCTATATAGCCAGACAAAAACTTATAGTTGTGTTCTTCTCCAAAATGAATAATAATTGATATCACCATGATAGTTTGTAGTTAGCTTATAATACAGTTCATTATTTATATACATAGTATCAAATTTTGTTCTTGAATATCTAAAATCATTAAAAGCAAGAAACATTTTAAGACAAAGATCATTTTCAATATTTGAATTCCAATTTTCCTTTGGAAAAATTTCATTTCTTCCATTTCTAACATAAATATTTTCCACACATTGCATTTATCAAACATAGTAGCGTGAACAGTTTGGTCAGCTAGTTTTTTTATATTATTTTGAAAGCCAACAATTACAAAATCGGGAATGTCAAATTGTAAATTATTAAACTGATCTTTTATATCAATATTAAAGACAGTTGTCCCAGCAGGAACTTCTTTTTTGTAAAAAACGCCAACAAAAAAAACTAATATGAATTTAGGGTTTTAATATAATCTTTCTTTAATTGCAATTGATGTGTTAGCTTCGTATTCAATAATAGGCCACAAAATTTCTAATTTTTGGATAAAAATTCTACCCAGAACAGCACAATCTCTATCAATTATAATGACATCTGCTTTCTTAGTTTGATAAACAAATAAACAACTGTTATCAGACGAATTCCGGAAAAAAGTGATTTTTAACCCTCCTTTCCAGTTAATTTCATTGCTGTCTCGAATAAAACCGAACAAATATCTTAATGGGTACATTTCATTTATTTTAACACTATGAGCAAATTCTACTCGAAATTTATTATCAACATCAGGAGACTCTAAATAATTTTGTTCACCTGGCGATCTTAACAAAGCGTTAAATCATTGTTGAAGTTATTCCGGGGTTAACAACATCATCAATAATATGTCCATGTTTCGAGATTTCTACTGTAGAAAACTGAAATGGAAAGGAAATTAGAACAGACATCAATATTATCTAATTTTTCTCCAGTTTTGCATCAGTTCCAGTTTTATTTCTCTTTAGTAAGTGATATTTTTCAAAAACATAAGAATCGTTTGGAAAAGAAAAGCCATATCCTATAGGAATATCAAACTCGATTCTATTATTGTAAATATTCAAATTTCCCCTCGTTTGATCAGTTGGGGGGAAAGTTTGTCTCAAAACTCTCAATGCTTTTATAACTTATTTAAAAGGAAGAAATGTGATATGTAAATGGCAGAATCAAAAGTAGTTGATCGAGTGAAATTACTCCTTGAAAAATAAACAAATAAATAAAAAGCAGCATGAAGAAAAATATGAAAAAAGACTTGCCATTTATTCCTGAATTGCAAAATATTCGTTAAAAAGGTAGAAAAATTGAGCGAAGAAAATAAAAATATAATAAACACATTTGTTCCAGTAGCAGCGAAAAATTTAGATTAGCCCCCTACTCCCGAAGAAACATCATTTGAAAGAGATTTATTCCGAAATCACCTAATTTGGGTGTTAGTCCATTAAATATTTGCCCCCTATAGCTAGGGTTTCTAATAGAAATCTCCGAATAGAAATTGCAAACAGGATTTATTTTCTTAATGAAAAAATTTCTTTACGTGGAGTTGGAGATAAATTTAAAATTGGAGATGCAGTAGTAACACGAAATAAAGATACACTATTTGTTAAAGATAAAGAATTTATATTAATACCAGGACTTAGTAATTTGTTAACAAAAAATATAAAATCAGATCTTAAAGGCAAGTTCACTACTAATGACCTTGAATATTGCACATATATTGTTTTAGCAACGAATGCCACATTATTATCCTAATGAGAAAAAGAACAATCCAATTTCAAATAGTGGTTGGAAGTTGATTAATATAATTAGTCGAATTTACAATGAATACATAAAACCTCAACCAGCACAGAGCACAGACAGATTTGAGGATTTTGAGGAATTTATAAATGATTTTAATTCTTAAGAAGGCATAAAAAATACAATAGTTTTCCAAATATAATATATTTGGATGGACTATGTTAGAAAATTAATTGATATATTGTTAGTTATCCATGGTGAAGAAAATGCTGGAAAAAAAATTATAACAATGATAAAGTAAACATTACGAATATGTTGAACAATAAATTTTCTGATTTTGTTGTCAATAACCATAAATAAATTCTATATCTAATAAGAATTTTGAATGTAATTCCGCACTCATTTTGGAATTATGAACACCATGGCAAAGGTATGATAAACTGGGCATTGAATAGTTTAAATTTACCCGAAATGCATTTGCCATGCTATTATTATTGTGGACCATTTACAATATTAAATAAAATATTAGAAAGAGGAGACTAAGAAATAAATAAATAACATGAAGTGTGTAAATTTCATGATATTGCATAAAGAGATCATAAAGATTTAAGATCTTAGACATGAAGCTGATAAAATTTTACAAAACGAATCTAAAGTGTTTGTGTTAAATAAAGATACTCCAATTAGAGAAAAATTGGAGTATCTTTATTTATATTTGCTTATATATATAGGCAAATATATATATTTACCTATATAAATGAATATATGAAGCTTAACTTTCGATATACGCATTGACCAATTAATAAATTTCGGTATAGACAAATTTTTTACAAAAGATCAACTTGATAAAAAAAATATATAAAATTAAAGAAGGCAAAGGGTTCTTACTAACTCAATACTCAAAAAAATTTTAAAAGAAAAATCTGGAAGTGGTTTACATTGTGGAGGAATTATTCCCCTCATAGTTGCTGCTTTAACTGTCCTTTGTGCTTTAGCTGGAGTAGCTACTTCAATGTATAATTCTGTTGAACAATCTAGCAAAAATAAAAAGGAATTACGAGAACAACAAAGACATAATTTAGCAATTGAAAATAAAGCTGGAAGTGGTGTAGTTGCAAAATAAGAGGGGAAGGCTAAAAAAAAATTAAGCTCCGTAATCGAATATCTATATTGAAAAATATGTGAAAATAATAAATATAAAAAATTTCAGAAATATTTTATGATTGACGAACTATGAAAAAATATGCTCAAAAATGAGACTGCCATGGTAAATTTTGATATTTCAACAAATCCAGGAACTCATTGGGTTTGTTATTTTAAAGAAAACTACACTGCTTACTATTTTGTTTCATTTGAAGGCAATATTCCCACTAACTTAATTAATTACTTCAAAAATATAAACGTTTATTATAATGATGATCAAATTCAGAATTAATATTTCAGTTATATGTGGACATCTATGCTTAATTATATCACAACTTTTTTCGAGAAAATTAAAGTTTAACGACAAAATTTCTATATTATTAAATGACAGAATATTTGAGAAACCATTAATCAATTATTTAAATAACAACTTTAGCAATATTTCTGAAGATTGAAAAACATATGTAGATTCAAAATGCAAATCAAGTGTTTCTTCTTTACAAAGTTAACTATCCAACTGTTTTCATTAAACAAAAACGTATGTTTCTTTTCTAGGTCGTAGAATTAATGATATAGGTGAACCTATAAATATAAAGAATTGGTCAATCAAAGATATTTCGAAATATATATATAGTACATTACGCATTAAAAAAGGAAGTCGATTCAAAATATAAAACTATTGTCACTGATCATGCTTTAAAAGAAGATATAAATATACAATTCATCAACACTATTGCTGTTTGTATAAAATGAATAAATAATGCAAAACAGACATTAAAAAAATATGAAGATTCAAAATATAACACAATTGTTTCTGACGAAGCATTAATAACCTATGTTGAATCAAAATACAACACTAGTGTTTCTGGTTTAAAATGATACGTAGAATCAATATATAGTAGCCTTTTTTCTGCTTTACGAGATAAAATAAGTCATGATTTTCTTTATACAACAGACTATGTTTCTATTCAAAATTGTAGAATTAATAATATGGCTGATTCTGTAGATGGCAAAGATGATGTCAATAAGAGATGTTTTGATAAAGAAGTACATGATAAATTGCAAAATTTAAACAAATTTGTTTTGAATTACTGCTATACATTCAACTCAATAGTTGAAAAAGGTAAAGAATCTGTTGATAAAGAAGTATAGGTTAAATTACAAAATTTAAGCCAATCAGTTGTGAGGTATTGTGATACACTTGTTACCATGAGAGTTGAAAAAATAAAAGAAGATTCTGACAAAGAATTAGATATTAAGTTACAAAATTTAAACCAATAAGTAGAAAAATTCAAGGAAGGAAAATCTCATATATTTTATTTACGTGGAAAGTGGAATAAAAATAATAGTGTTTTTCGAATAGACGATGATGTAAATTTCTCTTGTTTTTTGATTGATTGTACAATTTATAAAATAATTTCTGATAATTTATCTTACCATACTCTAACTGTTATTAAGGGAACTACAAAAATAGATTACAGTAAGCATTTTGATATTAACAGAGGTGAGATTATAACATTAAGAAAAAAAAAATTAGCTAATTATTTTGTTGATGGAATGATGGGAACAATAGGAATATTCGTGAAATATAAAGATGAACTATATTAATATTTTTACTATTAAATGGAGACAACCATGTCTCCTCATCTTCAGCTGCTTATCACTTGGTGTTTGAAGTGGATGAGAGTCACTAAAAATAATAATATAAAAACAGAAAACACAAAAAATGGACGATTAGTTCAGAAAAGTAAATATTCTATATGCAATTCTAATAAATCAAAATTTAAAAAGAATTTGTCCGAAGTAAGAGAAGGAATAATAAATGACTGATATAAGACAGCAAGAAGAAATTATCCAAGAAGTAAAGAAATTTCATGTGGAATTGACGATTTATTGCAAATTGATATTGAAGAAATGAATACTGGAAATTTAAAAGGTATGTCACATACAAACAATGAATACAAATATATTTGAACAATTATCGATGTTTTTTTTTTAAATTTGCATTAGCTATATCAATTAAAGATGAAACAGCTAAAAATGTAGTAAATGCTTTAGTAAATATTTTGATGAAAAGAAAACCGAATAAATTACAAACCGATAATGGCTCGGAATTTTATGATAAATCATTTAACAAACTTATGAAAAAAATTTATCAAATATTATTTTTAATTTTCTGAATTTAAAGCTAGTGTTGTTGAAAAATTTAATCGAACTATAAAAAATACAACATGGAAAAAAATTTGCTTTGAATGACAATTATAAATGGACAAATATATTAGTCGAATTAGTGAAAGAATATAATAATTCAAAACATACAACTATCGAAATGAAGACAATTGAAGTTAATAAAAAAATTTGAAAAAATATTGCAAACAGATTTTGTGAATATTTTTAAACCAAAATATAACATTGGAGATGTCGTTCATGTTAGAAAAAAAATTTGAAAAAATTTATTCTGCTAATTGGTATACAACATTATTTACTATTTGCAAAATTTTTAATTATGATGTACCAACTTACAAAATAAAAGATATTAATGGACAAGAAATAAAAGGCAATTTTTATGAATACTAAATAATGAAAACAGTCCATCCCAATAAATATTTAGTATAAAAAATTTTAAAAATTAAAGACGAACAAATTTATATTAAATGGTTAGTTTTTGATAACTCGCATAGTTCTTGAATTTAAGAAAACTGATTTAATTTAAATTCAAATATAATAATTACCTCCTTTACTCAATTTGATGAAGATTATTAAAATAATTAATTAATTTTTGTTGAGTATAGTTATTCTGACAATATCAAAATAGGTATGATAAAATTCAATGGATTCATTCATTGTTTCTTTCCTTGTTTGATATAAATTGATATAATTTGTAATGTATTCAAATCTCAATAATTCTTCACAATTTTGGTGCCTATCTTCAATTCTATACAATTGTCTTTGAACATTTTTTCTTTGAGTTCTAATGACACAATCATATTCACAATTATCATCAAATAATTTTAAAGGAATGAAAGTTGGGTTTAAATTTAGATTTTATGTTTTTGTGGTACAATATGTGGGACCATTTCTCGGATTTCAATATTTCTGCAATTTATTATATTGAAACCCATATGAACTGTATCTCTTAAATTTTCCTCAGGTTTATCTTTAATTGTATTAATATTTTTTTAATGATTAACGTGAATTTAATTCATTTTTATTTTTATGCTCCAATTGTTTTAATTTTCTACCTTTTAATTTAATTACGTTTTGTAATTTATATCCACCATGCTTCCTTATTGATGACTTCAGAAGTTATGCATTACATTTTTTTTGCTTGTTCTTTTTTAGAAGAAAAAACAAGTGAATAAAAGCCAGATTCATTAATAAATATGATAGGTGGTTGCATATTTGAAGAAAGCTCAGTTTTCGGGACCCCTTTAATATTTTCGAAATGTAACTAATCTTCATAATATGCATGGTTTTGAATATAATTTCTAGGTTTCTCGTAGTCCAAAATCTCAGCAACATATTTTGCTTAAAACCAAAGATTATTATTCTTATCAATAATCATAAAAAAATTGTTTACCAAAGTAAGTAAGATAGTTATTATTTATATCTAGAATTGACTCCATTTTGGCAAGTGTACTGTAGATAAGTATTTATGTGTGTTATTTATTATAACACAATTTTATGAAGGAAACGAAAATTTAAATATGAATTAAATTGTTTATAATACTGGATAATCAAGGTTTAAAGGGATAGATTTTCTGAATCATTAACAAATTATTCCATTTTATATATAACTTCGTTATATGATTTACACTTTATACCAAACAAAGTAATGTCATTTTTACCAGCTCTAGTCAATTTTTTTGTAAATTCATTATATTCACTAACAGCTTCATTACTAAAAAAATACAGTAAACCGTTTGTACATCTAAAAGCAGACCTTATAGTCTTTGCAAATACAGTAAACCGTTTGTACATCTAAAAGCAGACTCTATAGTCTTTTGCAAATACAGTAAACAGTTTGTACATCTAAAAGCAGACTCTATAGTCTTTTGCAAATAAGGGAATTTTTCATTAATTTGCCCATGCTCTTTTATCTAGAAATGATATTCGTCTATTTCAGCATAATACAAATTTACATAGAAAATGAAAGTTTCCCCTGAATATGAATTAAAAACAGCATTTATTATTTATTGATCACTTATTCCAATTGAAGGAAATCCTTTGGCTATCCATTCATAAGTTTATAACTATAATCAGTCATATAAGTTTTGTCATCTACAAACATAACTAATTCACCCTAAGGTATAAGATATAAAAATATTGAAACAATTTGTAAAAATTTAAACCAATCTGTTATCAAAAATGGTTTATTGATTATTTTATTGTCATTCAAACTTTTAGTCTAAACGTGTTTATTGTAAAAAAATATACAACTCACTATCATTAATTTCAAATGTTTTTATTTATTTACTTTGGCATAAATCAATTGGTTCATTATCATGAGCATTAAAATTATTTTGTGGAAGCGTCTCATAAATGTTTTGAATGCTTTCTAAATGCAAATCAAAGAGATAATTATGCATTGGATAAATAATTACCTTTTTTTCGTTTGTGTGTTGAAGACCTAATGCATAGCCAATTTAATGATTCAAAACTGCTAGTATATTAACTTGATTTTCGGGTGTGTTTTTTCAACTATACCAATATTGTTGCTTATTGAAGTGAATTTCAGCATGGGTATTTTTTTAATTAGGAAAAGAAGCAAGTTCTAATGCCATACCATATGGACATATAATACTATAACAAGATGGTTTCTGATATTTATGTTGCCCTTGTTTGTAAGATATAACTATGTCTGGAAAAACTGCTTCATAAACTAATTGCAAATTTGTATGGTTTTGCCAAACACTAAAAGCTACTTCAGCTAACTTTATAATTGTATCATTTGCAAAATGCAATATTCCATTTTAATTTATTTTTATACCATTTGTTGCTTGGTGAAAAGCTACCTAATATATCACCTTTAACACCACATCTATGCTTATATATTAAATTAATAGTTTCTGTAGTGAGTTTACCATCAATTAAAGAAACGCCATGGTACACATGGAATATTTTTAAGAATTTCTCTACTTTTCAAGGTCAATTTTAAATTTGAATTGGCATTAACTTCCAAATATCCATACTTATTGAAATAATCCATATCAACTTTTGTTCGGTTATCTTTTTCGAATATTGCAAAATTATTTTTTATGGTAGCGTGAATAATGAATATGTAAGGATTCATTCTAAGCAAAAGTATTATTTTATAAACGCGTTAATTTTATTTCTATACTCCCCATCATTATTTTTTTTAAATTCAAATTTAAAGTTATAAAACCATAATATTCATTTAAACATTTTGCAAAAATATCTTTAAATTTTTCATAAGGCGTATCACCAATCACAAAATCATTATAAATATGTTTTAAATTAGTGTTGTCGTCTCTAAAAATATGCAAAAAAAATCGTGTTATCTTGTACCAATTGTTTCGGAACTCTCGAATATGTTTGAGTTAACTAAATTCCATCGATATTTTTATGTATTCCACGATTAAAATCTTCGTGAATTACATCTTGATTTTCTAAAATAATATTATAAAATTTGACAAGAGAGCCATATTCACATTCATCTTATGGCATTGTCTCATCTCTGTTATTAAAAAATTATGGCATATTTTCATTAATTTTAAGTTTTTTTGACATTGCCTCAAAATAATTTTGTAACACAATATATCTGGGTTGATTTAAACTTTTTGAGCAAACATACAATTTATTAAAATTTAGCCATCCTAAGTTATACATATAATTTATCATGAAATTAGTTTTTACAATCTTACTAGGTCCTGTTTTTGATTTTAAAAATAGTAGTTAAACAATTCCTAGATGTCAATACAATATCGAATATTTAAAAGAAACTATGAATTCAACTGAACCATTTTAATAAATGATATTGAATTTAAATTAGATAATGTAAAAAATATAATATCAATTAAATATAAGATTGATATTAAATTTGATGATAGATTACCTGATATGCTGGGCTTTGAAAGAAATATTATTATTGAGAAATATAACATTGTTGTAGGTACTAAGTTGCCAAAATTTTAATCCATTTTAAACAATAAATGTTCATTGTAACATGGCCTATGGAATGTTTATAAAATAAGATGAATCTAATTACTTGGATACTACTATTATAGCAAGTTTTATACCAAAACTATGTTTGGTTTTAGAGATTATATGATTTATGATTGCGTTTATCCAGCTATTTATAAAATTGATAATGAGAGGTTTATTCGTTTTTTTTTTTTTTGGGAATTAGAGATGAAATTGGAAAATTGATTTATTTTGATGGTGTTGATATCGATATTGTTTTCGGAACTAAATATGTTTATAATATAATAAAATAAAAATTATTAATTTTGATTGCCATGTATCTATTTTATTTTCTAATATAATTCTTTTGTTATCATAAGGACATAATACAATTTTATTAACTTCACCGGTATATATTTCATGTTTCTCACTTCTTATTAAATGCATTGTTCTATATTGTATTTTCTCCTTAAACAAACAATTCTCATAGTCATCAAATGATACTCTCTTATTGAATACACATTTCTTTACTCCTTTATATATTTTTATTTTCTGTATCGTCAACATTGTAGGCATACATTTTTGCTCGTAAACCAACAAAGTCTTTCATTATTTGACCATTACATTCATCTTTTCATCTTTCCTAAAATGTTTTTATTTATTTGAGGCATGTTATAAATATTCTCATTTGGATAATCACTTGTATCAAATTTATCTAATATCGACTTCATATCTTCATATAAATCTTTTGTTTTTTAAGTTATAAATGTATGGATCAGTGTCCTGATAACACAACTCCATTTTATCACCATAATTTGGTTTAATTTCTTTTCAAATTTGGTTTGTTTTTAATTTTCCACATTTTTGCCATCTTATGCTAGTTTTATATCAACTCTGTTTCTAATATTTTCCATAATTTTACCAAACAAATCTTAATTTAAATAAATGTGCAACACATCCAGCTAAATTATGAAAATAAATTGGAACAAAATTTATATTTTTTATTTTAGATTGCAATTATTACATACATGAAAATGAATTTTCCACTTATGTTATCATGATGATGTACTATTTTACAATCCTCCATATATTCACATTCACATAGAGTAAATTTTTTTTAATTTCCTGTATATTATTTTTTCTTCTTTTGTTAGTGGATGCATTGGTTCAATTTGTTAATATATTTCACCAATTTATTCTACTTCTTTTATCATTAATTGAATAAACTTGTTATGTGCATTCGGACCTCGATATACTACTGGAGCCTTATAATCACCGTAATTAGACACAATAAAATAGCAAAAACCAGAAGCTGCATGTAACCGATACTTCATTGTATGTGATTCATCATTCAACTTTAAATCAATTGTAGTTATTTGTTCACTTGTAAGTTAATATCTTTGTTTAAATACTTCCTAATAAGAACCACTATTAATATCATATTATTTATTTTATTTGGGTTAGGTTTGGTGGTTGATATTTTCTTTAATATTGATTCATATATATATATATATTCATTGTATATTTATAATTTTTGAAAAATATTTTTGCTTCTTTTGGAGGTACTTGAATTTTTACTGTTTCATTTTTAGAACAGTCTTCTATACTTATTTATTCCTAATTGTATTATAATAATTTTATCTAAAGCCTAACCAGAACCTCTTTTGTGAAATTCATATAATTTTGTAAACAACTCCCCTGTATTAATGTTATAAATATTTGTAAATCCTCCTTCTTTTCATATTCTATTATTAAATGACTGAAATGCAAATTCTACTTGGTTATTTTCCGACTTGCGACACTTGGCATATAATTTAATGTAGGTTTTTAATCTTCTAAATATTTTAAGTCTATTATGTATTGTTAAAAAACTTTATTTTTTACTGATCGTAAAAAGTGATAAGGCTCTAATAAATTAAAGTTATTTTCAATGTTATATGTTGATATCCTACTTAAAAGCTTTATTAACTAAGTAATATTGATTGTTTCTTCTGTTTTTGCTAACAAAATATTTATTATACAATGCAAAACTTTTCTTAAATTTCTTTTTATCTCGTTTATGTGTGTGCGTGTATATATACATATATATATATATATATATATATATATATATATATATATATATATATATATATATATATATATATATAACTTTCCAAAATGATAAATTTTCAAAGTATCTTTTTTTCTCCTAATCTGACTTTGCAATCTTTTTTTCTCTCCTCTTCTCTATAAGCCGTTGCTTAATAACTGGTATAAGCCGCTGCTTAATAATTGGTATAAGAGTTGGTGTAAGAGTTATAATTAAATAGTTTTTCCTTAGTGTGTTTATATATTTTATTAAAAAATATATAGCAATACCTCTCAACTCCCTCACTCTCACATCGTTCAAATATGCGGTTTTTAAGGGTTCAATTTTTTATAGTTTTATTTAATTGAAATGTAATTTATAAGTAAAAGGAAAAATATAAAAAATTTGGAGATATAAAAATATTAGAATGAATCGTACAATTGATGAAAAATATTAATAATAATTTTATAGTTTTAACTATATAACTTCTTGCTTTGATTATATAAATTTTTATTTATAAGAAAACAAATTTATGAATAAAATGAAAAATATAGAAAATTAGAGATATAAAAACAAGAGAATAAATCAAACAAATATTGAAAAATATTAATAATGATTATATAGTTTTAACTCGGAAACTTCTTGCTTTGATAATATTCGTGGTTATCTATAAGAAAACAAATTTACGAACAAAATGTAATTAATAAAAATGATTATAGATGTTTTTAACTCGATAACTTTTTGCTTTGATTATTTTCAGGTTGTATTTTTATTGGGATAAAATAGTTTTATCGATTTAAAATCATTACATTTTTTACGTTTTTTTTTTTGTTTTATAGTAACAATTTTGGATTTCATTTAGAATATACAATGCTGTATTTTGTGTTTTACTATTTTCATGTCTTTTGAGAGTTAAATTACAAACATATTTTCCACAATCACATAGAATTTCTCCGTTTTAAAAACTTATATCGGCTTAGTATTTTCTCTTTATTAATTTCATATCGAAATAAATAAATATTCGGCGCCACATTTTTTACATGTTTACCTTTTGTATAGTTATGTGAGGCAAAACTTTCTATGTTTAATAGTTCACCACATAATTTACATTGCTTAGATATGGTATTATTGTCCATTTCGAGCATTGTTTCCATTTCATTAATTAAGAAAATGAATTTATTAAGAGACTGAAAATATATTTTTCTATGATAATTTTTTTCTGTTGTAGATATACA
Organism: Dryococelus australis; assembly: GCA_029891345.1. Lineage (NCBI taxonomy): Eukaryota > Metazoa > Arthropoda > Insecta > Phasmatodea > Phasmatidae > Dryococelus > Dryococelus australis. The sequence continues at coordinate 870,722 of CM057008.1, read as the reverse complement.
AAAAATGGAATCTCTTTTCAACACGTTGAACAATTTGTTTGAACAAAATAAATGGTTTGCTGCTAAAGGTTTTCAAAATTATGATTCTAATTTTGGAAAAAGAGTCATTTGTTTTCTAGATGGGAAGTATAAAATTACATTACTAGATCGTTATGTAAACATGTTTGATAAAAATGCTTTAAAATTAATAAATGAGAAAGAGGTTTTTACAATGTAAAAATGTTTAAAAGAAATGAAAAATGCTAAATATATACATGAAATCAAATTTCCTTTAAAATAATTTGTAAATTCTATTATTTTGAATCTTTCAATTACCTTTTATAATATTTCATTTGTTTTTAGCTTAATTTGCTTTATTTTAACTAACCCTTTCCTTCAATAAAGTTTGCATATTTGCCTTAAATTTACGCGATTTTTGTATAATTTTACATGTTTGTTGCATAATTTTGCACTATTTTATCATTGTGCCATGCTCTGAACGCTATTTTTGGAAAAGGTTATGTGTTCTTTATTTTTTTTTAATGATTTTGAGGCAAATTTGATTGTTTTTTGATATGTAAGAATTGGTACAAATGAGATTTCACGAAACCATGAAAAATTTATGACATTTCATGATTTTTAGACTTAAAATCAATAATGTTTACCTTAAATTATGAACTGCACTCGAATCAGCATTTTAAATCTAGTGTCGGGAGTCTGAGCGACGTTAAGCGATAGAAGATGAGCAACGAGTATTGCCAGAAGTGACCAGTGGGAGGAACATCTGCGACTGCGAGTATCATAGCAGTGAAGAGTGTGACTGACAGGCTGGACTATAGGACTGGACGCGTGAGTGAAAGCCATATCAAATAATGGCAACAGACAGACTGAACATAACACACTTGTTAATGATGAGTATGAGTTAATTGACTATAACCAAACCGAGACGTTGAGGAGGACGTTATTTAGAGTAATATTAGATATAGATTATTTAATTTTGTAAATAAAACTGCTACTCCCTGTAGCCCTTTCTAGGGCTACACAAAGGAGCAAACGCAAAAGCCAAAACCAGCGTCTCAAAACAGCTGAGCCAATTTAGAAACATCAATAGCAGCAAATAGAAAACTTGGTTACTATAATATATGATATAAAAACCCCTATAACCAATATTTGGCACCTTATAAAATCTGTTTCGTTACCGTTGACTACTTTCATTTAAATACTTACAACACTTAATACTCAAGTGAAATTTTACTGATAGCATAAATTATGATTAAAGCATGGATACCGATTATACATTTGCTAAATATATAAAATATAAATGTATTCTCATGGAACTTCCTTAAATATCCAGGAAAGTACTCTCAAAAACTTTGATATATTACTTTACTAACACAACATTCAAATTATAATAAGTCTTCATAACTTTAACAATCAATCTTATGGCTTACGTATAAGTATAAATTACCAGTAAATCATTAAAAATCCCGTCTGAATAAATTAAAAATCTAATTTTACTATTACATTTTGATTAAGTCATCCATCACACACGAACTGTAATACGCCGCTGAGGTATATTGTAACAAAGTGTATCATTATCGGCAACAGTACTGCTAAGTGGAGGTATGGAAATGTAATGAAGAGCTACACTTCTGCTGTTCGCCCTAATTAAGTATTCCATCACTCACGAACTGTAATACGCCGCTGAGGTATTTTGTAACAAAGTGTATCATTCTCGGCAACAGTACTGCTAAGTGGAGATATGGAAATGTAATGAAGAGCTACACTTCTGCTGCTCACCCTAATTAAGTCATCCATCACTCACGAACTGTAATACGCCGCTAAGGTATATTGTAACTTAGTGTATCATTATCGGCAACAGTACTGCTAAGTGGAGGTATGGAAATGTAATGAAGAGCTACACTTCTGCTCCTCGCCCTAATTAATTATTCCATCACTCACGAACTGTAATACGCCGCTAAGGTATATTGTAACAAAGTGTATCATTATCGGCAACAGTACTGCTAAGTGGAGGTATGGAAATGTAATGAAGAGCTACATTTCTGCTCCTCGCCCTAATTAAGTATTCCATCACTCACGAACTGTAATACGCCGCTGAGGTATTTTGTAACAAAGTGTATCATTATCGGCAGCAGTACTGCTAAGTGGAGGTATGGATATGTAATGAAGAGCTACACTTCTGCTGCTCACCCTAATTAAGTCATCCATCACTCACGAACTGTAGTACGCCGCTAAGGTATATTGTAACTTAGTGTATCATTATCGGCAGCAGTACTGCTAAGTGGAGGTATGGAAATGTAATGAAGAGCTACACTTCTGCTCCTCGCCCTAATTAATTATTCCATCACTCACGAACTGTAATACGCCGCTAAGGTATATTGTAACAAAGTGTATCATTCTCGGCAACAGTACTGCTAAGTAGAGGTATGGAAATGTAATGAAGAGTTACTCTTCTGCTCCTCAACCTAATTAAGTCATCCATCACTCACGAACTGTAATACGCCGCTAAGGTATATTGTAACAAAGTGTATCATTCTCGGCAACAGTACTGCTAAGTGGAGATATGGAAATGTAATGAAGAGCTTCACTTCAGCTCCTCGCCCTAATTAAGTGTTCCATCACTCACGAACTGTAATACGCCGCTAAGGTATATTGTAACAAAGTGTATCATTCTCGGCAACAGTACTGCTAAGTGGAGATATGGAAATGTAATGAAGAGCTACACTTCTGCTCCTCGCCCTAATTAAGTATTCCATCACTCACGAACTGTAATACGCCGCTAAGGTGTATTGTAACAAAGTGTATCATTCTCGGCAACAGTACTGCTAAGTGGAGGTATGGAAATGTAATGAAGAGCTTCACTTATCCTCCTCGCCCTAATTATCGGTTGTAACATTCCAGTCAATTGTCACACTTAGGCCGTCTCTCAATTGGCCCCGAGAGCGCTCTCTCATGCTCTCTGTCACGACGACGTCATTATGACATCAGAAAGAACGCTCTCTGTAGACTCAATTCGTCGCAGAGAGCGCGAAAGAGCGAGAGCACATAGAGAGCACGAAGTTGTAAACTCACTGGCACACTCTCGCCGGCGCCATATTTGTTTACATTATTCCTGTGCTTCAATAAGTTTATAGTAGCTTTCTGGACCAAAACCACGTTGCATTTTAACTGTAAGTGAATAATTTCATCTGTTTTAACCAGCGAAATAACATACGCAACACATATTTATAAAAATATAAACACGGATTTCTGACTAAAGTCTCGTTTTATTTGTAACATTGCTGCAGCAAACGGTAAAATTTAAAACAAAAATAATACCATTTTATGCGCTTATGATTATTCGGGCAGTGCTATAATTATTTATGAATTATTTGAATACTCACAAATAACTTCTAGCTTAACATGATTTCCCGCCTTTTGGCATCAGCTGTTTACCAGACGTCGGAGAGAAACGAGAAAGCTGTTGTCTCAATACATAGAGAGAGCGCGAAGAAGCGGTCTCGCCAGGTTGTGCGAAAGAGTGCTCTCTCGAAAGAGTTGAGTATGAGTTGAGACACGATATGAGATACATTAAATAAGAACAGAAAAAAATTTAAATTATTAAAATGTTTACAAATGTTTCCCTAACTCTTTTATTAATCTTTAATACATCGGACTACATCCCTTCGTGATTACCAACGTAAGCGCATGCTAGCTAGTTTATATGTAAGTAGGACAAGTGACATTTTCCGTGGTTCATTTCAGAAGTGCTGACTCCGTCGTCAACAGCCTTGACTCGCTGTGCCGCGTATAATGGCGACTCACATTGATATTTGCAGACAGATGACTGCGTGTAGTGAGCATTGCGTGCGGCAAGCTCTCCGAATTATTAAATATGGCACAGGGAATCGAACCCTTTCCGCCTGGTTGTTAGGCGAGTAGTCTGACCACCACAACAAAGAGGCCCCTGTAATTCTAAGAATAAGCTGCTGTTTGACTTATGTAATGCTAAGTTATTTGTGACCGCATCTTGCGCAGCGAAGTTTAATTATTAAAATCTAAAATATTTTCCCCACAATATGCAAGGAAATAAATTCGTGAAATTCATGACCCATTCCCACGCATCTACGATACCCGAATTTCGCGAATCTATTTGAATTTTAAAACATTTTAGCTCATTCACACCTTCGCAATTGTAATAAAATTTAACTTCAACGCATATTAGTTGCCTGCCAGCGAATCACAGACTTTCTATATCGGAGTAACGTTATTCTGTCTGGACCAGTCGTATCGAATTGTCTTCCCAAAAATTGTATTTTATTGTATAGTGCTTTTCAACGTCCCCGGTTTAATACTTTCGAATGTTTAGCAGAGGACTGCTTATAGACTAACTTATGACCTAACTTAAATTAAAACCTAATGCTTACCCGGGATTCGAACCCAGAGCCTCCCGCACTGCAGATCGGTGGCGCACCAAGCGACTGCGTCACGGGAGGTCGGCTGTCTTCACATAAAGACACACCGCCAGAAACAAAACTAAAACCGCACATAGAATATCGAGATACATCATGCACGGATTCTTTTCGCGAAAATCAAGTGTCATTACACATCGTTAATCTTCACAATGTACACCAACATATCGGGAGTCCAAAACTAAGCCAGGATAGCAAGTGAATACATATTTTCTCAGTTTAAATTAACTAACTTATAAACTAACAGATACAATAAAACATAAGGTGGCCAGAATTAGCTACGTTCCATTCCAAGGAGCCAGGAGATAAAGCCTAGTTTTTATAGTGTAGTGTGGGCAGAATTAGCTACGTTCCATTCCAAGGAGCCAGGAGATAAAGCCTAGTTTTTAACGTGTAGTGTGGGCAGAATTATCTACGTTCCTTTCCAAGGAGCCAGGAGATAAAACCTTATTTTTTGACGTGTAGTGTGGGCAGAATTAGCTACGTTCCATTCCAAGGAGCCAGGAGATAAAGCCTAGTTTTTAACGTGTAGTGTGGGCAGAATTAGCTACGTTCCATTCCAAGGAGCCAGGAGATAAAGCCTAGTTTTTAACGTGTAGTATGGGCAGAATTAGCTACGTTCCGTTCCAAGGAGCCAGGAGATAAAGCCTAGATTTAACGTGTAGTGTGGGCAGAATTAGCTACGTTCAATTCCAAGGAGCCAGGAGATAAAGCCTAGTTTTTTACGTGTAGTATGGGCAGAATTAGCTACGTTCCATTCCAAGGAGCCAGGAGATAAAGCCTAGTTTTTAACGTGTAGTGTGGGCAGAATTACCTACGTTCCATTCCAAGGAGCCAGGAGATAAAGCCTAGTTTATAACGTGTAGTGAGGGCAGAATTAGCTACGTTCCATTCCAAGGAGCCAGGAGATAAAGCCTAGTATTTAACGTGTAGTGTGTACAGAATTAGCTACGTTCTGTTCCAAGGAGCCAGGAGATAAAGCCTAGTTTATAACGTGTAGTGTGGGCAGAATTAGCTACGTTCCATTCTAAGGAGCCAGGAGATAAAGCCTAGTTTTTATCGTGTAGTGTGGGCAGAATTAGCTACGTTCCATTCCAAGGAGCCAGGAGATAAAGCCTAGTTTTTAACGTGTAGTGTGGGCAGAATTAGCTACGTTCCAATCCAAGGAGCCAGGAGATAAAGCTTAGTTTTAGTCGAGTAGTGTGGGCAGAATAACTACGTTCCATTCCAAGGAGCCAGGAGATAAAGCCTAGTTTTTAACGTGTAGTGTGGGCAGAATTAGCTACGTTCCATTCCAAGGAGCCAGGAGATAAAGCCTAGTTTTGAACGTGTAGTGTAGGCAGGATTAGCTACGTTCTGTTCCAAGGAGCCAGGAGATAAAGCGTAGTTGATAACGTGTAGTGTGGGCAGAATTAGCTACGTTCCATTCCAAGGAGCCAGGAGATAAAGCCTAGTTTTTAACGTGTAGTGTGGGCAGAATTAGCTACGTTCCATTCCAAGGAGCCAGGAGATAAAGCCTAGTTTTTGACGTGTAGTGTGGGAGGAATTAGCTACGTTCCATTCCAAGGAGCCAGGAGATAAAGCCTAGTTTTTAACGTGTAGTGTGGGCAGAATTAGCTACGTTCCATTCCAAGGAGCCAGGAGATAAAGCCTAGTTTTTACGTGTAGTGTTGGCAGAATTAGCTACGTTCCATTCCAAGGAGCCAGGAGATAAATCCTTGTTTTTAACGTGTAGTGTGGCCATAATTAGCTACATTCCATTCCAAGGAGCCAGGAGATAAAGCCTTGTTTTTAACGTGTAGTGTGGCCATAATTAGCTACGTTCCATTCCAAGGAGCCAGGAGATAAAGCCTAGTTTTTAACGTGTAGTGTGGGCAGAATTATCTACGTTCCATTCCAAGAAGCTAGGAGATAAAACCTTATTTTTTGACGTGTAGTGTGGGCAGAATTAGCTACGTTCCATTCCAAGGAGCCAGGAGATAAAGCCTAGTGTTTAACGTGTAGTGTGGGCAGAATTAGCTACTTTCCGTTTCAAGGAGCCAGGAGATAAAGCCTAGTTTTTAACGTGTAGTGTGGGCAGAATTAGCTACGTTCCATTCCAAAGAGCCAGGAGATAAAGCCTAGTTTTTAACTTGTAGTGTGGGCAGAATTAGCTACGTTCCATTCCAAGGAGCCAGGAGATAAAGCTTAGTTTTAATCGAGTAGTGTGGGCAGAATTAGCTACGTTCCATTCCAAGGAGCCAGGAGATAACGACTTGTTTTTAACGTGAAGTGTGGGCAAATTAGCTACGTTCCATTCCAAGGAGCCAGGAGATAAAGCCTAGTTTTCAACGTGTAGTGTGGGCAGAATTAGCTACTTTCCGTTCCAAGGAGCCAGGAGATAAAGCCTAGTTTTTAACGTGAAGTGTGGGCAGAATTAGCTACGTTCCATTCCAAGGAGCCAGGAGATAACGACTTGTTTTTAACGTTAAGTGTGGGCAGAATTAGCTACGTTCCATTCCAAGGAGCCAGGAGATAAAGCCTAGTTTTTAACGTGTAGTGTGGGCTGAAATTGGTTACGTTCCATTCCAAGGAGCCAGGAGATAAAGCCTAGTTTTTAACGGTAGTGGGCAGAATTAGCTACGTTCCATTCCAAGGAGCCAGGAGATAAAGACTAGTTTAACGTGTAGTGTGGCAGATTAGCTACGTCATTCAAGGAGCCAGGAGATAAAGCCTAGTTTTTAACGTGTAGTGTGGGCAGAATTAGCTACGTCCCATTCCAAGGAGCCTGGAGATAAAGCCTAGCTTTAACGAGTAGTGTTGGACAGAATTAGCTACGTTCAATTCCAAGGAGCCAGGAGATAAAGCCTAATTTTTACGTTAGTGGTGGCAGAATTAGCTACGTTCCATTCCAAGGAGCCAGGAGATAAAGCCTAGTTTTTAACGTGTAATGTGGGCAGAATTAGCTACGTTCCATTCCAAGGAGCCAGGAGATAAAGCCTAGTTTTTAACGTGAAGTGTGGGCAGAATTAGCTACGTTCCATTCCAAGGAGCCAGGAGATATAGCCTAGTTTTTAATGTGTAGTATGGGCATAATTAGCTACGTTCCATTACAAGGAGCCAGGAGATAAAGCCTAGTTTTTAACGTGTAGTGTGGGCAATATTTGCTACGTTCCATTCCAAGGAGCCAGGAGATAAAGCCTAGTTTTTAACGTGTAGTGTGGGCAGAATTAGCTACGTTCCATTCCAAGGAGCCAGGAGATAAAGCCTAGTTTTTAACGTGTAGTGTGGGCAGAATTAACTACGTTCCATTCCAAGGAGCCAGGAGATAAAGCCTAGTTTTAGTCGAGTAGTGTGGGCAGAATTAGCTACGTTCCATTCCAAGGAGCCAGGAGATAAAGCCTAGTGTTAACGTGTAGTGTGGGCAGAATTTGCTACGTTCCATTCCAAGGAGCCAGGAGATAAAGCCTAGTTTTTAACTTGTAGTGTGGGCAGAATTAGCTACGTTCCATTCCAAGGAGCCAGGAGATAACGACTTGTTTTTAACGTGAAGTGTGGGCAGAATTAGCTACGTTCCATTCCAAGGAGCCAGGAGATAAAGCCTAGTTTTCAACGTGTAGTGTGGGCAGAATTAGCTACTTTCCGTTCCAAGGAGCCAGGAGATAAAGCCTAGTTTTTAACGTGTAGTGTGGGCAGAATTAGCTACGTTCCATTCAAGGAGCCAGGAGATAAAGCCTAGTTTTTAACTTGTAGTGTGGCAGAATTAGCTACGTTCCATTCCAAGGAGCCAGGAGATAAAGCTTAGTTTTAATCGAGTAGTGTGGGCAAATTAGCTACGTTCCATTCCAAGGAGCCAGGAGATAAAGCCTAGTTTTTAACGTGTAGTGTGGCCAGAATTAGCTACGTTCCGTTCCAATGAGCCAGGAGATACAGCCTAGTTTTTAACGTGTAGTGTGGGCAGAATTAGCTACGTTCCGGTCCAAGGAGCCAGGAGATAAAGCCTAGTTTTTAACGTGTAGTGTTAGAAGAATTAGCTACGTTCCATTCCAAGGAGCCAGGAGATAAAGCCTAGTTTTAACGTGTAGTGGGGCTGAAATTGGTTACGTTCCATTCCAAGGAGCCAGGAGATAAAGCCTAGTTTTTAACGTGTAGTGTGGGCAGAATTAGCTACGTTCCATTCCAAGGAGCCAGGAGATAAAGCCTAGTTTTTAACGTGTAGTGTGGGCAGAATTAGCTACGTTCCATTCCAAGGAGCCAGGAGATAAAGCCTAGTTTTTAACGTGTAGTGTGGGCAGAATTAGCTACGTCCCATTCCAAAGACCCTGGAGATAAAGCCTAGTTTTTAACGAGTAGTGTTGGACAGAATTAGCTACGTTCAATTCCAAGGAGCCAGGAGATAAAGCCTAATTTTTAGTGTAGTGTGGGCAGAATTAGCTACGTTCCATTCCAAGGAGCCAGGAGATAAAGCCTAGTTTTTAACGTGTAATGTGGGCAGAATTAGCTACGTTCCATTCCAAGGAGCCAGGAGATAAAGCCTAGTTTTTAACGTGAAGTGTGGGCAGAATTAGCTACGTTCCATTCCAAGGAGCCAGGAGATAAAGCCTAGTTTTTAATGTGTAGTATGGGCATAATTAGCTACGTTCCATTACAAGGAGCCAGGAGATAAAGCCTAGTTTTTAACGTGTAGTGTGGGCAATTATTTGCTACGTTCCATTCCAAGGAGCCAGGGGATAAAGCCTAGTTTTTAAAGTGTAGTATGGGAAGAATTAGCTACGTTCCATTACAAGGAGCCAGGAGATAAAGCCTAGTTTTTAACGTGTAGTGTGGGCAATATTTGCTACGTTCCATTCCAAGGAGCCAGGGGATAAAGCCTAGTTTTTAAAGTGTAGTATGGGAAGAATTAGCTACGTTCCATTCCAAGGAGCCAGGAGATAAAGAATAGTTTTTTAACGTGTAGTGTGGGCTGAAATTGGTTACGTTCCATTCCAAGGAGCCAGGAGATAAAGCCTAGTTTTTAACGTGTAGTGTGGGCAGAATTAGCTACGTTCCATTCCAAGGAGCCAGGAGATAATGCCTAGTTTTAACGTGTAGTGTGGGCAGAATTAGCTACGTCCCATTCCAAGGACCCTGGAGATAAAGCCTAGTTTTTAACGAGTAGTGTTGGACAGAATTAGCTACGTTCCATTCCAAGGAGCCAGGAGATAAAGCCTAATTTTTACGTGTAGTGTGGGCAGAATTATCTACGTTCCATTCCAAGGAGCCAGGAGATAAAGCCTAGTTTTTAACGTGTAGTGTGGGCAGAATTAGCTACGTTCCATTCCAAGGAGCCAGGAGATAAAGCCTAGTTTTTAACGAGTAGTGTGGGCAGAATTAGCTACGTTCCATTCCAAGGAGCCAGGAGATAACGACTTGTTTTTAACGTGAAGTGTGGGCAGAATTAGCTACGTTCCATTCCAAGGAGCCAGGAGATAAAGCCTAGTTTTCAACGTGTAGTGTGGGCAGAATTAGCTACTTTCCGTTCCAAGGAGCCAGGAGATAAAGCCTAGTTTTTAACGTGTAGTGTGGGCAGAATTAGCTACGTTCCATTCCAAGGAGCCAGGAGATAAAGCCTAGTTTTTAACGTGTAGTGTGGGCAGAATTAGCTACGTTCCATTCCAAGGAGCCAGGAGATAAAGCCTAGTTTTTAACGTGTAGTGTGGGCAGAATTAGCTACGTTCCATTCCAAGGAGCCAGGAGATAAAGCCTAGTTTTTAACGTGTAGTGTGGGCAGAATTAGCTACGTTCCATTCCAAGGAGCCAGGAGATAAAGCCTAGTTTTTAACGAGTAGTGTGGGCAGAATTAGCTACGTTCCATTCCAAGGAGCCAGGAGATAAAGCCTAGTTTTTAACGTGTAGGTTGTGCAGAATTAGCTACATTCCATTCCAAGGAGCCAGGAGATAAAGCCTAGTTTTTAACGTGTAGTGTGGGCAGAATTAGCTACGTTCCATTCCAAGGAGCCAGGAGATAAAGCCTATTTTTTAACGTGTAGTATGGCCACAGCTGGGGTTGATATACCTACAATTATTCAAGTAACAATTTTAAATCCCGTTTTTTCTAATATCTACGATGAAAGAAACGAAAAAAAACAAAATATTGCGTTCCTCAATCTTTTTATATTGTAATTTTATTGAGTTTGTTAGTCACAGGGTAGATTGTATGTTATTAACACTTTCATCAGGGTGGTGCCTACTCGATCCATCACGTGATCACCGTGTGATACTTGTTGAATGAGTGTCGCTGCAGGTTAAACTAACCTACGACAGTTGGCGAATGAGTGGCTAGATTACACACACACACACACACACACAAGCACGCACCCACGCGCGCGTACGCACTCGCAAATAAACACGCACACACACGCACGCGCACGCACACACTCGCATGCTCACACAACCGCGCACTCACACACACACACGCACACACCGCACGCACACGCACACTCACGCCGCACACGCACACACACATGTGCTGTAGACACGAGCTCAACTTTCCGCTGACACTCGTCAGGAGCAGTGGTTTTTGGTTTCAACCTCGTAAAGACTGTTCACGATAAAGTGAGCACTTTTGAAATCAACCATAGGAAAAAGTTACTGCCCCTACCACCATATATTATAACGAGCGCAACGAGTGATATACGCCCTGTAATGTTGGTAACGATAGGTGGAAAATAGTTCCATATATTAACGTCAAATTAAAAGTATTAGGTAGCCATTTGTAACAACTTAAATTATATCTTTCGTTTTGTACTTATTTTTTAAAATATATCGAAGTGTAAAAATTAGCAGATTTGTAAAATATTTACATTCTTAGTAATTTCACAGTTTCACTTGACCGACGCATGAATAAAGTGATGAGGCCCAAGGCAATGTTAATTTTACATATAACGGAGGAATACACAACGTGCATAAAAATATAATCTTAAGCAGGGATTTCTGAAATGTGCTCAGTTTCCCGTGAACAGTCTATATCACTGTTAGTTGTATCTTATTTCTTCAAATTGGTGTTCGTTTTATTTTGGAACGCAAGAGCGTGCCGACTGAAGATCAAAACTCCGACCTGCAGAAGCGAGTGTAGATCCGGAGGTATTTGTTTATTTGTTTAATAACTGACCAGAGCATTTGCGGATTCGTCAACCGTAAGTTACTCTAGATTAACATCGCTGAACGAAACAAACTTCAGCCACAAAGATTTTTTAGAAGGGAAAATTACGTGTTTACTTAATATTCAAGGTTTCTTTTGTCCAGTTAAGTTTGTATTGAGACTTATCTATCCTAGTTAGATTGAAGTGATCTTATTAATTGAGAATTTTACATTAGAAACTAATGGTGACCGTAGATGTGATGAAGTGCACACGCCAAAGTATAGTATGTTAGCATTGTCAGTACACAGGCCTCGAGGGAACCCTAGCATATCCTTTGGTAGCCGAATTTGCATCACTTGTATTTGCTTCTAAAAGGCAACAATCTTTCGTAATGAAAAAATTATAAATTTAAAAATGGATTTGTTTCATTATGCCGTAATAAGAAATAAATTATAAGCATGCACACTTTTATTGTATATTTGTACAGACTGAGGTGACGCATTTCATCCCTAATGAATTTTAACAGGTTTCACAGATGATTTTATGGTAGCTAAAGGGGTCAGTAACGAAAAGTCGATTTTTTGTTTGGATATTCGTATCAGTTTGTTAGCTGAAAAGAAAATACTTCAATATGTTTCAAAATGGCGTTGTTTCAATTAATTTTATTATTTACGTTAATTTTCTTCCTTTCATATCAATATTTTAAAGTTATTACATTAATATTTTAGTTAACTATGAGAGAGTTTATAATTTCAAACTCAGCGAATGTTATTTTAAACTGTATTAAATCAGTGAGATAATTACTGTTTTCACAACAATGGCAATTGTTAAAAGAAAGTATTTTAAAATTTATTTGCATTAAGGTTATATCTCGGAAAAAAAAAGTTCAAAATCATCACACCCCTTGCTAAAATTAATCCGACAACATTAATTAGTTATTGGTTTTCATTAAGACTGTATCATTACAACTGAAGTATGTTATGAAGATAGCGTGGGGACTCAATGGTAGAATATTGTGTAAATAAAATAATCTTAACGTATTTCTATAGTCTCCACGAATAACTGGATAGTCTCCACGAATAACTTGATAGTCTCCACGAATAACTTGTTACAGACACTAAGAAAATTGTATGCCCAAAACTAAGCAAATTTCACGTTCATTTACTAAAACCATATCATTCAGTTTGGTCAAGGAGGACAGAGGATTTCACACAATTATCATTGCGTATGGCATTACATTTTTTTTGTTTTGTTTTTAACATTACGAGCAAATTATTTGACGGAAAATAGGAGCTTTTTTTTTTGTGAAGATGTTGCCAACTGCATGAAAAGATAAATACAGTGGTAGTGTTGATATATCTATGTTAACTGAATTTAATTTGACAGGTTAATTCTGTAAACTTCTTCAGTTCTAAGTACCATAATACATGTAAATTATTATAAGAGAAATTTCTATAAAATCAGAGACAATGTTAAAATCGTAAATAAATTGTCGTTGTCTTCAAAATGAAATATCTCCAGTCCTTTTATGTCTACTTAAATATGAACAAAATATATGTAAATCATAAAAATGAAACTATATTACAATATATTATTCTCAATGTTCCTGAGGTTTCAGTAAATGGTTTGTATAATGTTTTAAGGAAAAATGTGTTTTGTTTTATTTCCCTCGATATAGATGAGATACGCAATTTACCAAAATGTCTCATTCCATAGTCTAGTCCAAATTTACGAAATGTTTTTTTTTTTTTCCCAGTGAAAATTGCGGGTGAAGTTTTAAAAGTGCAAGGGACTACAGAAATGAATAGTTTCCGACCTATCGAACCTTGTCGAAAGCTCAGTCGATAGTTAAGTATTCTAAAACCGTTATAACTACACTGAGTAGTGAGTCATAAGCAAGTGTGGGACATACAGTAACAGTTGTTCGCGGTGAATTATTGGTCATTTTTGAAATCAACTTTTGATAAGTGTCACTACGCCCTCCCTGCACAACAGACATGCGACTAGTAAGGTTGCTAACGATGCAAGAGATGTAGTTCCATGGCTTCACGTTCATTTCAAAGTGTCAGGTAAACATTTATGAATAATGTAATGATTTATTTTGCCTTCTGTTATTTAATGTCAGAATTAGTAAAATTTTACACCAGTTATAGTAATAATTTCACAATTTCTTACTTGATCAACGCACGATTAACGTGATCAGGCTCATGGCAATATTAATTATTCATTGTGTTGGATTAATTCACAATGTGCATACAAGTCATCAGCGGGGATTTCAAAAGTTCTAGGTTTAATGTGAACAACCTATATCAATGAATGTAACGAGATAAGGGTAAGAGTATAACGCTGCAAAAACGCATCGCGGTTTTGGCGTTGCATTGCTGGTCTAGTAAAAGGCAGCTTGGTAGTCACTTTAATGTATGAAGAAAAACCGTAAATATTTTGTTATATCAGTCCTATTTACAGCAAGGGATCACTGTGGTGTAGTGATCTTTAAATTAATATTCCCCCACGGCGAACCGGGTTTGATACTCGGAGGGGTTATACCCGGATCTACGTATGTGTTGTGACGAGGCGGACGTTGTCGTTTGCCAGTGGGTTTCATCTGGGTGCTCCCGTTTCCCCCAACCACTGCATTCCAACAATGCTTCACCTTCACCTTGGCTCTACCCCACCGGCAGATAATACATACGTAGGCCGAATCTCTCTCACTCGTCATTGTTATTTATGCACGCGTAACTCCACACGAGCTACTCTCAGACCTCTGACTGAAGAAGACCTGGGTATACTCATGTATCTTCCCCTCTAACGTTCACAGAGTACGGCGACTCTTGTTATTCTCCTCTGGTATGGATTATTCACTGCAAAGTGAGCACTTTCGAAAACTCTCTCATTTGGAATAACAGTAACTAAATACTGTTTATTTTAGCCCCAGGCGTTAATTTCCGTGTGCAGCGTAATATACACATTGCGTTTATTACTTACATGGCAATATATAATTAAATATGTTGTTAAAGGATAAAACAGCTGAATGGAAAAAGTAACTAGGGCCTCAGAAGTGCTCACTTTAACGTGAACAGCCTATAGATACGACACAAACCTCGTGCCTGCATTATATTCTCGTAAAAAACTATGCTTCTGAATTTCTCCTAATGTAACTGCAGATATATCGCGAGCCACTTTAACAGTAAATTGCAGCAGTTAACATAGATTTTATTTTAAGGTAAAATTGTTTTGAGGACGTTGCCGAATGTTTAGAAACTCACATCCATTGTTACGAAGTTTGTCTGGTATTGCATTTTTTGTTGTCTTATTTATCAGATAACTTTTTTTTTTTCAAATATAATGTTTCGCTCGGTACACTGTGATTGAATTAGTATGTGTTTAACTTTATCTAGCATTTTCCTTCGATCACATAGGTCCAGCCATGAAGTCCATTATCACGTGTGGGCAAACTGTATAATTCCAATAATATTGTATCGCAGTTTCTTGCAATACTCCGTGAATAATGATATGGAAATTAAAAGACATTTACTTAAATTGATAAAACTGCTCACGGTAACAGAAAACAGGTGTCTCTTGTTATCACTGAAATAAGACATTCTTCTACTCCAATTGAGCTTCGGACTTGGCGCGGTTTGTGATGGGATTAATATAAGACTTTATTTTAATGAAATAAGATAACTAAATATAAATACACGTAATTTATTAAATACTTTAGTGAAAACACGATAGTCGGAATGCAAAGCGTTCTACTATAATTACAATGATAAAAGAGTTATTTATTATTTCACTCTCATCGGCGCGAGAATTAATTTAGTTTTCATAAAGATCAGTCATTATAAATCTTGACACTAGAACATGAAACAGAAAAGTAATTTAACTACAGAATTTACAAATGTTAGTGAATACTTGTGAGATAGCAACACGTGTGGCAGTAGAAGTCGTGTCACATCGGCTGAGAGAAATGGGTCTGGGGAAAGTATCGGCCATGCAAGGAGCGATCCCAGCTGTCACGAGGAGTGATATCGGGATATCATTGGAAAACGAGATCATGATGAACTGAGTGGGATTCGAACCTGGATCCTCTCGTATGCGAGTCCGGAGGTTTACAAATACGCTTATTTTCTGTGTTCGCTGGTGAGTTCTCTCGGAGTTCTCCCATTTCTTCCAGCGTTACATTCCATCGCAGCTCAATTTACATCCCACTTGAGGCCCGTGGTGGCCTCAGGCCTAGATGTCAGGCTTTCTCCAAATCTCTGAGTTAATCTTCGCTTGTCTGCCAAAGCTGGCCCGAGGCTTTACGCTGGTTATGGGCTGAGTTGAGTTGAGAGATTTGGGCGACACTTAACAACAAAGTTTTCAGAGCCAATGAGGGTAAAATGAGGTGTGAATAGAGCAGCGCCGAAATGCAAGGGCGGGGGAAACGGGACATCCCCGAGAAATCCCGCCAACCAGCAGCATCGTCCAGCATGATTCCCACTTGCGAAAATCCAGGAGTGACCCGATAGGTGATTCAACCCGGTTCGCCTTGGTGGAAGGCTAGCAGACCAACCGCTGAACCCTCACGGACCCCGCGGCATTCGCTGGGTATGGGGATAATTCACAATCGAGGAAGGAACAGATATGTTTTTCTGTGATACTTTGCGAGCTGGAGCAAGCTTTTGTTGCAATTTTGGCCACGTTCATAGGTTATCTTGTTGTGTATTGTCTGGACGACTGTGGGAGAAGACTCCATAAGAGTACGCTGAGGAGATACTGGACAGGATAAGTCGCAGTAAATCAATCTTTGAGGATTTGTAGCGAACATAAATAATTTTTTCATTGTTTAACAACGAGGAGTGGTGAATAATTCTATTATTTATTATTAATTTATTTCATAATCATATGCAATACATAATATATTTAATAGATTATATAAGTATATTTTTCTGCATATAATATATAATGGTTAATATATTTTTTATATTTATGTTATATATTATTACATGCCTTTTATTTCGTGTGGACTGGTCTTTGCACCTTAATATTTCCTTTAGCATTATCTCTTGGCCGCAACGAAATATAAAATCTTAGGTCTCCAGGAAGAGATCAAAAGGACAAAAACCCCTGTAGCACAATGTTAGTTAACAAACTGGGAAAAATGTTAATTAACAAAGTGGGGAAAATGTTAGTTAACAAAGTGGGCAAAATTATTGTATATGATAACCCCTTCCTTATTTTTCCATCTTTTTTCCACCTTACATTTTTATCTGGAAACCATTTAAATTCTGTTGACGACATTTGGCTTAATTTTTTCGCAAGCTTTTTTAAATTATTCCCTTTACGATCCATATAGCAAGCATAGGTATCTCCATAAATGCAAAGCTTTAGATAAAACAAAGAAAATTAAAGAATTTTGTGCGTTTCAAAACATTTTCTTTCAAGTACGTATGATATTTTGCCAGTCTAATATGAAATAATTCCAAACCGGTATCTGTCTTCCAGACTTAATTAAAACACAGCATTTTATTCCAGTGTCTCTTTCATTTTTAACACGAAATACTTGCCACAGTTACGACATTTTGAAAAACAATTTTACATTCTAAAATACTATTCCAAAAATGCGTAGTTTAATGTCTGCGTCACGAATGGACTACTTATATTTATGTTAATTTCACTCAAAAGATTCTCAATGTTGCATTCCAGTTCAACGCTGCATTCGTGGAGCACGTACTTTAACGAAAATTCAAATTTTATGTAAAGTTTATATTTGCTTTGGTAAATGTATCATACAATGTTTCTTACAAATTTGCACTTAAAATAATAATTATTATTTCTTTTTCCGGCAAATTCTTATTTTCTTGCCTTCTATTGAATGATTTGATTTTATAACAAAGGGAAATATAATCTAATAGTATCTACAATAATTCGCAGTCTAGTATATGATATACCTACAGGATAAAAAATTCATAATATACACAAAATTTGACATTACGCAGCGTTATTTATATATGTAAAAATGTTAACACTTCCGAAATGCCTAAAACTTATTCGTTAACATTATCGGCATTGTTACTACTTGTTTGCAAAATGTAGTGGGAATCGGTTTATTATATACCGCGATATGACATAAAAATTCCGTTTTATGCGCATGGAGGTATCTTCCAAAATGGCAGAAAAACGTGATTATTTGTTGTTGTCTGGACTGGAAACAAATAACATACGTAAAACTAATTTAGCGTACCTTAATTTCGATTTGTTATTATTGAAAAGTTTTAATCTAGCAAACATATATAATGACATTCCAAAAGTCATTGGATAGCAGAATAACAGTATTTAAAGATAATATTGGTTGGTGCCACCATACCATGATGTCTTGTAAGTGCTCAGACTTGTATATGTTGTGCTCTGACATCACACGTCACGCGAGTGAGTGTTTGTTGGTCATGATATTGCATTGCAGCCCTACATTTACTTCACGTATACCCTCACAACGATGGGATGTTCGACAGGATAGCTCACTCTTTCATCAACCCAAGTTACTCTGAATTGATTCTAGAAGCAATCCCTAGAGTTTTCGATAACTTGTGTGATCACCTCGTATTCGGGAGGTACATTGGCACCCAACACCCTGCACCGACAAATAGTAGGCAGCTATGTGTAGCTATTATCCAGACGGCTTGGGTACACATCACTCTCCAGGTGTTTCGTACACTTGTGGACTAGATGTCAGACAAGTCGTTGCACTTGGCTGGGCTAGAGGAGGGCCTACACGGTAATAGACCACTATCCCATCACTATTGGCAGTGAGTGTATTCAACCTATAGAAAATATAATGAAAAAATACCCGGGGTATGTCTTATTTGTAGATATTTACGTTATTTATGACTATTCGCATAGTGTAATGCAATCTTATATGGATCTTCAGTCCCCTGGACTTAAAATACGAACGTTTTTTAATCATGATCTGCACTCTGGATATGACATTTATTTCATTTTTTTTAATAGAAAAGACAAACACTCAGCTTATTCGATCACTCTCCTTTTTTTAAATACACCTTGTCAAACTGTCAACAAACTTTCGTGTTTCCCCATCTATACTACTAAATAAAATAGAAATGTCTGTCTGCGATTTTCGAATATTTCACTTTAATTGTTTTCTCATATAGCATAGTTGATAACTAAGCCACATCTAATGTTATTATTTTTCGTGTCTGTGTGTCCTAACGGATTAAACTCAAAAACCACTTAACGTAGAGACATCAGATTGACACAGTCTATAGATAATAACCTCGGGATCAACTTAGTCTTTGTTTCATTGAGATATCTTAAACGGTTCCGGAAAAAATGATAATCAGGGATGTAAATAGGTAGTGGATTAAGCTTTTCTTAGGATTACTGCATTAAAAAAATCATTGTTACAAATAATTTTCGCCATTTCTCCTTCCTTTTTTGTCGATGGGCAGTAAACCTTTCCTTCGAAAAAGCCGCAGTGGCCTAGTGGCTAGAGTAAGTCAAAGTGGGGCCGCAGTGACCCAGTGGATAGATATATATCAAGTGGGGCCGCAGTATCTCCGTGGCTAGTGCACCCAATAAGGGGGCCGCAGAAGCTCAGTGGCTAGAGAACCCAATAAGGGTGCCGCAGAAGCTGGTCAGGGGTTAGAGAATCCAATAGTGAGGCCGCAGTAGCTCAGTGGGTAGAGCACCCAAAAGGGGGGCAGTAGTTGCTCAGTGGCTAGAGAACCCAATCAAAAATAGATAGATCAATTCAAAATTCCTAAATATTGTGGTAACATAAAACATATACGAAGCTATGGCAGCGTAAAATTTAATAACTCCATTAAACCTGAAAGAAGAAATATTAGTATTTTAAACATAAAACCTCAATGAAAATATGGTGGGCTTTGTTTTAATAACTTTACAAAAATATCATGCAGACGAAATCGCACGGGACAGTTAGTTATAAATAACTGATGCAGAGCTGCAAGCCATGAACGCATCGCTGCCTTCACGTCGCCATCGGAGATGAATCTACGTCCTCGTAGAGATGCTTTCAGGGAAACAAACATGTGAAAGTCCGATGGGCAGGATCAGCACTATAAGGATAATTCTTTTTAAAATTAAGTAATAATTGTTATTACTTAATATACTAGGTTCAACAATATTTTAGCCAGCATCCTTGGTTTTTGGGTTCCAACTGCGTCGCAGTCGAAGATAATAACAATGTTTCTGCGCACACTGCAGCCACCAACTTCAGGATAGCAGAAACTGTTAACTTCTGACTGAAGCTCTTATTTTCATAACCTGCCCTTAATCTAAGTGTAAAGTATACGTCCAAGGTAGGGATGGGAGCTAAGTGCGTCTCAGGGTTAAACCCGGTACCCTTACAAGGGATGGACATCATGCAAGGAGACATGCATCACGGCAGAGAGGGATTGTTCTGCCATGGCCTTTGTTGGGGCTATGACAACCTCCCCGAGTGTACTCATAGCTTAACTACTCTGGGGCGATGAGGTACCTTCTGGCCTTTATATGCCCTCGGTTAGAAGGGTGGTGTTTCCTTATTGGTTGACTTTGCGCAACAGAGGCTGTTTCACTCCTGATTGTCTGACATGGTTCGACAATCTGTGAAGGATTGGTTCTTGTGTGTAGTGTTATGTCGTTTTCTAAATTTTCGAAGAGAAGTACGTAGGTTTTGTTTAATTAGTACCCAACTTCCACTTTGAGTTTTAAGATATTTCAAAATATGAACAGCGTCTCAGAAGTACCGTTTTCTTTTATTTTGTTAGATTGGCTATAATGTGAAATTTGTCAAAAGCAACGCTCTACTGTGCAATGTTGTATTCTAGTCATACTTCCTTCCAACTTTTCTGAAGTTGTATTTTGAAGCTATGCCTTCGTCTGATGCATCATCAAAGGGCAACGCACCGTCTTTGTGCACGCTAAATAAATTTATATTTTTGCACTAAAATATTTGGTACTATGGATTATCAACACTCAAATTTCTCCCTATTTGTATTTATATTTATTATAAAGAAAATATTATAATTCATTTATGAAATAGTATAAGTAAAAATCACTGTAACCGAAAACGCAATACATTTATGATAACAGAAGCATAAAATACATATGAAGAATGGCATAGGCATATTTTAGGAAACAACCGAAGACGTCATGCATGGGGCGATTTATAAATGTTCGACTCACGTACCAGTAGAAAAACATAACGTGGTTACCGATTGTGGTGATGTTCGCAGTTACCTGTAGCAGGTAGCCACGCGCGCTGCACGCGGACAAATCGCAGGCGAGATCAATTCACAAGTCGTATGACGACCAGCGCAAACTGGAAAGCAATTAGTGCGCCTTTTGTGGGACTCATTTAAAAGGCAAACTTCCGGCGACATAAAAGCGGGGCGCGTTAACAATTTCACAGTATTGTTTAGTCACTGCTGCTGTGGAGGCAGCGCTGGAGAAGCTCATTTCCTGTCGACGTCGTGGTTCCGTGGGAACAGAACAACCATACGTTAAGGGTGGGACTACATTCGCGTACACTCCGCTTTCAATATACCTGCTAGTGAGTGACTATTCATCATCACCATGCTAGACTCAACAGTCGTCTCCTTACTCAAGCTGAGATGACTCGTCCATACGCTTATGCTACAGACAGAACTCACTCTTCTGTTTAACCATGACAATCTGGATGAAGCTACCAGAAAGCTGTAGGTTTTGAGTCACATTTCTTCACGTTGTATGCTATTTTTTTTTATATTTATGTCTTCAGCTCTGCCTCTATGTTATAGATCATAACTTTCATAAACCAACCTGCGGCTTCCTTGACAGTTATTGTTGCATAGTATGCGTGCAGCGGGGCCGTACGTAACAGTTAGTACCCAAATATTCATGGGAACGCGATGGTTAGAACACTTGCCTCCCACCAAGGCGAGCTAGTTCGTTTCTTGGTGGGGTCGCTGCCAGATTTTCGCACGTGGGAATTATGCCGAACGATGGCGCAGGTCTTAGGGTTTTCTCGGGAAGCTGCCGTTTCTCACGCCTTTGCATTCCGGCACTGCCCCATGCTCACCGCGTCCACTCTAGTCAGCTCTGAATACACCTATGTTAAAAGCCGCCTAAACGTCTCGACGCTCACGTGCCAGCAGACTTACATCACTGGTCAGTAACAACCCGTCAGTCAATCAGGACCTGATAATATACGGGCCAGTAGACAGGTTTACCGGCCCTACAACTTGCATCCTCCCTTACTGCAACAGTACTCGGATGAGTAAGGCAATGCACAGCACTTTCTTCTCTTCTGTTCTTCGGGCTATTCACTGTTCTTAGTGCCATGCACGGCATTCTACCGGGTTTCTCGGTAAAACCTGTCCACAAAGGGCCAGTCCGCCCAATAGGGATTCATTTACAGCATGATCAACGGGGTTGAACAGCAATTATCGTGGTCGGTGCTTGGGTGGCTGACCGTCAAAGACCTCCCCGTAGCCATTGACACACATAAAACCCTAGGGTCAGCACATGACATCGGCAGGAGGTCAATGTCACGCTGACCTTTTACTCCACCTGCCCATTCCACTTATTTGTATCACCTTTCCTGACATACTGCTGAGTTTCTCCACACTGAAATTCCTGCCTGGACCTCAGCTGTCTGAATGTATAGGAGTCGACAAACCAGCCTCTAGGTCGATACTATCAAGATTGTGTTTGATTCAAGCTCATTATCGTATGAGGATTACTCATTTCGGTCAAGCCTGCACTGTAAGAAATTATTCGCAAACATACATCACCAGTGTACACATATAGTTTGCAATCGCGAATGGCAAATTATTTTCCCATACATACAGTGTTCCTACATTTACTTATGAAAAAATCAAATGAGTAGGGTAGTGAGTTTCTGCCTCTGGTGGAATCGATTCCATGTCAAGTTGTTGCACTTTACCGCGTTAGAGATACAGCAGTGGTACAAAATTTAAACGCACAATTATGCTCTGCATTGATGTTCATTCTTTCTTTACTCATTGGCAATCAGTGGTCGTAGGATTGGTCGCTCTCTAGCCCCGACCCAACAATCCTTCGTAAAGGAGGACAACCTGATTTACACGATCAGTGATAAACACATAACGAAATATACACTAGAATTTTTTTAAATTTTCAGTACCACTTTATATTCCAGTGAACATTGTGCATTTTGTCAATGGTTATTTTTAAAACGCTAGTGTGTTTATTGTTTGTTTATATGATAGTTATAACAGGACGTGCATTGTAATACAGGACAACCCCCCCCCCCCTTCTTGTAAAACCAACTGCTATTCACTAAAAATCCAATGGTATTAATTAAATTATATTACTTAATGTTTCGAGGCCGCTGATTTGAGAAAGTAGTATCCTAATTTGACCGCGAAATATGTAATATTATTTATCATTAAAAAATGGAATATTAATTGATGAATGCCAGTAGTAGTAATACTAGTAGTATAATTTGGTGAGTGCGGGCGTAAGGGGACGAGGGAGGAGCACTTACCGGGCGCCAAGTTGTGACGTCACCCGGGCGCCATAGTCGATTTCGGTAACCTTGACGTTTACGAAAAACCATGACCTTCAACCCATGCCCATGAACTTGTATAACATTGAAACCATAAAATACCAAAAATGAATTATAAAATTTCCAAGAAAACTATTTTAAAATAATTATTTTAAAATAAAATTTATATTAACTTTTATTTAAAAAACGTTCATTCCTGGAGGTTACAACCCCAGCACCACATCAAGCAGATGAGTCATCCCCAACCAATTGTTATTGGCAGTTCAGTCTCCAAGCATCCACCCTTCTTGCCCCATCGCATGCCATGCCCAACCCTCACGCAATCATAAAAAGCCGAGTCAAATCAAAAATATATAAGAATATTGCGATAATTCGAGGAATATATAATACTAACTTCACCCTCCCCCGCTCTCCACAAACACCCTAACTTCGCCACCAAACGCTACCCCTCCCTCATCCATCTGAACAACAAAACACTAATAACCGTCCCTACGCCTACCAATCTAACTTCTAATAATAAAAAATAGAAAATTTGCAACAAATCTAAAAAGTTATTTTTATAATAGAAGAAAAATACACCGATAACTGCAACCACCATGTTGGATGCCGGTGACCTTGATCTTGACAATTGATATTAAAAACAAAAATAGAGGAAGTATTACATTACTTACTACGACTCGTATGTTGAATGTTGGAGACACAAATGACTTTGAGCTGGCCTTCATAACCATGAATGACCACGAACGCAAAAAATTCGCAAAATACTCCTAATAAATCCAAAAAATATTATTCGTACACACAGTGACTCACCCCCATTCCTATTGCCTTACAATAAAGCCTTAAAGCCAACTCCGATTGTAAGTAACACTAAGATTTTTAAAATGAATAGTATGTATCGGCAGTAAAAAGTTCCAGAATAGGGCCCCTGGCGACGAATTCAAAACATGGGACAATTACGCCACGAGACTCTCGGTGCTTGTCTTGCAGCCAGTGGACAGCGTACTGTGTGCTCGACGATATTGGTGCTAACTATTCATGTTGAACAGCTGATGCCCGGCTGTGTACAGTGCCTAGGAAAACTTCACGATTCCTTGACTTTAGAAATAGGACTGGGCAAAACCCAGCAGTGGTGGCAAATTACTGTTCGAGCCACATAGCCCGGCCTTTATCACAACGCCGTGTGATGCCTGTGTTGTGGGGAACGCGCATTATGCGAGAATTTTCCTACAATAAAAAAGTAAAACAATGGCGTAGGATTGCAAGTAGTTTAAGGGAGGGGTGGAGGGGAGGGGGAGCAGAGGTCGTTCTCCAAACGGAACAATTAATGAACGACGAGCGGCAGGGCGCATTTACATAGCTGATGTTCCTCCAGAAGAGAAGAGCTTCTTGTTAGCGCGTACGGAGCTGGTCTGGAGGGACGAGCATAGCAATAGCTACACCGCCTATCTCCCTCTACACTGGAGCAATTTAATGTAATAGTGGGGTCGGCTGTGCGAGAGGCAAAATTGCACCGCACGGAAATAACAAACGAGACTCCACAAGAGCGAGAAAAAAAAATGAAGGAGCGATGCGCGAAGGCAAAGGCTGAAGGAAATATCTCACTCGGTTCTTCCTAAATAAATAATTTCCGTGTTGTAAGTCGCTGAGCCGGCTAGGTGCTCGGCCCTCTGCCGTTACGTCATTAAAACTGTTAATGGCGTCTACGCCTCTCTCTCTCTCTCTCTCTCTCTCTATCTCTCTCTCTCTCCTGAGCACGCATGCCGCCTTGTGGTACACAACACAAGCGGTCGCAGCTAACACAGCGCTCCACTACCGCTATCTTAGCCACCGAAGATATGCGATATCAGCCCTGAAGTCACTTATCATAAAGTCAAAAGTAGTCATGTTCCACCTCACTCGAAACTGAAATAACCGCTTTATCTGCGTTCTCAAAAGTCACCTTGATGTCACTATTTCAGTAGCCACTTGTCCAAGAGTCATCCTGAAGTCATTACCCCTATAGTCACATGTTCGAATTTTACCCTGAAATAACTGGCTCAAATGTCACCCCGAAATCATCAGCTCTGACGTCACTTACTCAAAAGTCACCCATTAGTCATATTTTTGAAGTCACTTGCTAAAAGTCACCATGAAGTCACTTGTTCAAAAGTCACCCTGAAGTCACTTCCTCAAAAGTCACCTTGAAGTCAGTAGTCCTAAAGTTACTGGCCTAAAGGTCACCCCGAAATCATTATCTTTAAAGTCACTCTCACGCCGTTAGCTCTGAACTCACTGGCTCTGAGGCTTGCCACTAGTCAACAAAGAAATTTCACAGAAAGTCATGATGTAAACAACATTTCCATTGCACATTTCGTAATTATAACTTGCTAAACGTATTAACTTTATCATTACAGCTGTGTGTTATTTCAGGATGACTGCTAAATAAATACTATTTTAGATATTGTATCTCTGTTAGTATTGCTATAAAGTTCCCATCTGATACAATATAAAAGACATGTTTCGTTTCATGCTGCTGGAAGGAAATATTTACGAAATGAGGTAATTACTTTCATCAAATGACGGATCTTACGTAAACTGGACTTCATTGATGGAAAATGTCTTCCTTTTGAGTACAAAAACTTGCTCTCTATAGTCGGGGCTAATTGTAAGAGTACGTGAGCACGAGGGCAGTTCACCTGTTCAACGCCAACAGAAACAAGCTCTGTATAGACGGGGCTAATTGCAAGAGAACGTGAGCACGAGGGCAGTTCACCTGTTCAACGCCAACAGAAACAAGCTCTGTATAGTCGGGGCTAATTGTAAGAGTACGTGAGCACGAGGGCAGTTCACCTGTTCAACGCCAACGGAAACAAGCTCTGTATAGACGGGCTAATTGCAAGAGTACGTGAGCACGAGGGCAGTTCACCTGTTCAACGCCAACAGAAACAAGCTCTCTATAGTAGGGCTAATTGTAAGAGTACGTGAGCACGAGGGCAGTTCACCTGTTCAACGCCAGCAGAAACAAGCTCTGTATAGTCGGGGCTAATTGTAAGAGTACGTGAGCACGAGGGCAGTTCACCTGTTCAACGCCAGCAAAAACAAGCTCTGTATAGACGGCGCTAATGGCAAGAGTACGTGAGCACGAGGGCAGTTCACCTGTTCAACGCCAACAGAAACAAGCTCTGTATAGTCGGGGCTAATTGTAAGAGTACGTGAGCACGAGGGCAGTTCACCTGTTCAACGCCAACAGAAACAAGCTCTGTATAGTCGGGCTAATTGCAAAAGTACGTGAGCACGAGGGCAGTTCACCTGTTCAACGCCAACAGAAACAAGCTCTGTATAGACGGGGCTAATTGCAAGAGTACGTGAGCACGAGGGCAGTTCACCTGTTCAACGCCAACAGAAACAAGCTCTGTATAGTCGGGGCTAATTGTAAGAGTACGTGAGCACGAGGGCAGTTCACCTGTTCAACGCCAACGGAAACAAGCTCTGTATAGACGGGGCTAATTGCAAGAGTACGTGAGCACGAGGGCAGTTCACCTGTTCAACGCCAACAGAAACAAGCTCTCTATAGTAGGGGCTAATTGTAAGAGTACGTGAGCACGAGGGCAGTTCACTGTTCAACGCCAGCAGAAACAAGCTCTGTATAGTCGGGGCTAATTGTAAGAGTACGTGAGCACGAGGGCAGTTCACCTGTTCAACGCCAGCAAAAACAAGCTCTGTATAGACGGCGCTAATGGCAAGAGTACGTGAGCACGAGGGCAGTTCACCTGTTCAACGCCAACAGAAACAAGCTCTGTATAGTCGGGGCTAATTGTAAGAGTACGTGAGCACGAGGGCAGTTCACCTGTTCAACGCCAACAGAAACAAGCTCTGTATGTCGGGGCTAATTGTAAGAGTATGTGAGCACGAGGGCAGTTCACCTGTTCAACGCCAGCAAAAACAAGCTCTGTATAGACGCGGCTAATTGTAAGAGTACGTGAGCACGAGGGCAGTTCACCTGTTCAACGCCAACAGAAACAAGCTCTGTATAGTCGGGGCTAAATGTAAGAGTACGTGAGCACGAGGGCAGTTCACCTGTTCAACGCCAACAGAAACAAGCTCTGTATAGTCGGTACTAATTGCAAGAGTAACGTGAGCACGAGGGCAGTTTCACCTGTTCAACGCCAACAGAAACAAGCTCTCTATAGTAGGGGCTAATTGTAAGAGTACGTGAGCACGAGGGCAGTTCATGTTCAACGCCAACAGAAACAAGCTCTGTATAGTAGGGGCTAATTGTAAGAGTACGTGAGCACGAGGGCAGTTCACCCGTTCAACGCCAGCAGAAACAAGCTCTCTATAGTAGGGGCTAATTGTAAGAGTACGTGAGCACGAGGGCAGTTCATGTTCAACGCCAACAGAAACAAGCTCTGTATAGACGGGGCTAATTGTAAGAGTACGTGAGCACGAGGGCAGTTCACCTGTTCAACGCCAGCAAAAACAAGCTCTGTATAGACGGCGCTAATGGCAAGAGTACGTGAGCACGAGGGCAGTTCACCTGTTCAACGCCAACAGAAACAAGCTCTGTATTGTCGGGGCTAATTGTAAGAGTACGTGAGCACGAGGGCAGTTCACCTGTTCAACGCCAGCAGAAACAAGCTCTGTATAGTCGGGGCTAATTGTAAGAGTACGTGAGCACGAGGGCAGTTCACCTGTTCAACGCCAACAGAAACAAGCTCTGTATTGTCGGGGCTAATTGTAAGAGTACGTGAGCACGAGGGCAGTTCACCTG
Organism: Dryococelus australis; assembly: GCA_029891345.1. Lineage (NCBI taxonomy): Eukaryota > Metazoa > Arthropoda > Insecta > Phasmatodea > Phasmatidae > Dryococelus > Dryococelus australis. The sequence goes on along the minus strand of CM057008.1, from coordinate 842,888 downwards.
TTCAACGCCAACAGAAACAAGCTCTGTATAGTCGGGGCTAATTGTAAGAGTACGTGAGCACTGAGGCAGTTCACCTCTTCAACGCCACAGAAACAACTCTCTATAGTCGGGGCAAATTGTAAGAGTACGTGAGCACGTGGCAGTTCATGTTCAAACGCCAACAGAAACAAGCTCTGTATTGTCGGCGCTAATTGTAAGAGTACGTGAGCACGAGGCAGTTCACCTGTTGCAACGCCAGCAAAAACAATGCTCGTATAACGGGCTAATTGCAAGAGTACGTGAGCACGAGGCAGTTTCACTGTTCAAACGCCAAAGAAACAAGCTCTGTATAGTCGGGCTAATTGTAATGAGTAGTGAGCACGAGGCAGTTCACCTGTTCAACGCCAACAAAACAAGCTCTGTATAGTCGGGGCTAATTGTAAGAGTACGTGATCACGAGGGCAGTTCACCTGTTCAAACGCCATACAGAAACAAGCTCTCTATAGTAGGGGCTAATTGTAAGAGTACGTAAGCACGAGGGCAGTTCACCTGTTCAACGCCAACAGAAACAAGCTCTGTATAGTCGGGGCTAAATGTAAGAGTACGTGAGCACGAGGGCAGTTCACCTGTTCAACGCCAACAGAAACAAGCTCTCTATAGTAGGGGCTAATTGTAAGAGTACGTGTGCACGAGGGCAGTTCACCTGTTCAACGCCAGCAGAAACAAGCTCTGTATAGACGGGGCTAATTGTAAGAGTACGTAAGCACGAGGGCAGTTCACCTGTTCAACGCCAACAGAAACAAGCTCTGTATAGTCGGGGCTAATTGTAAGAGTACGTAAGCACGAGGGCAGTTCACCTGTTCAACGCCAGCAGAAACAAGCTCTGTATAGACGGGGCTAATTGTAAGAGTACGTGAGCACGAGGGCAGTTCACCTGTTCAACGCCAACAGAAACAAGCTCTCTATAGTAGGGGCTAATTGTAAGAGTACGTAAGCACGAATGCAGTTCACCTGTTCAACGCCAACAGAAACAAGCTCTCTATAGTAGGGGCTAATGGCAAGAGTACGTGAGCACGAGGGCTGTTCAACTGTTCAACGCCAACAGAAACAAGCTCTCTATAGTAGGGGCTAATTGTAAGAGTACGTGAGCACGAGGGCAGTTCATGTTCAACGCCAACAGAAACAAGCTCTGTATAGACGGCGCTAATGGCAAGAGTACGTGAGCACGAGGGCAGTTCACATGTTCAACGCCAACAGAAACAAGCTCTGTATAGTCGGGGCTAATTGTAAGAGTACGTGAGCACGAGGGCAGTTCACCTGTTCAACGCCAGCAGAAACAAGCTCTGTATAGTCGGGGCTAATTGTAAGAGTACGTAAGCACGAGGGCAGTTCACCTGTTCAACGCCAACAGAAACAAGCTCTGTATAGTCGGGGCTAATTGCAAGAGTACGTGAGCACGAGGGCAGTTCACCTGTTCAACGCCAACAGAAACAAGCTCTGTATAGTCGGGGCTAATTGCAAGAGTACGTGAGCACGAGGGCAGTTCACCTGTTCAACGCCAGCAGAAACAAGCTCTGTATAGTCGGGGCTAATTGTAAGATTACGTGAGTACGAGGGCAGTTCAACTGTTCAACGCCAGCAGAAACAAGCTCTGTATAGTCGGGGCTAATTGCAAGAGTACGTGAGCACGAATGCAGTTCACCTGTTCAACGCCAACAGAAACACGCTCTCTATAGTAGGGGCTAATTGTAAGAGTACGTGAGCACGAGGGCAGTTCACCTGTTCAAAGCCAACAGAAACAAGCTCTCTATATTAGGGGCTAATTGTAAGAGTACGTGAGCACGAGGGCAGTTCACCTGTTCAACGCCAGCAGAAACAAGCTCTGTATAGACGGGGCTAATTGCAAGAGTACGTGAGCACGAAGGCAGTTCACCTGTTCAACGCCAACAGAAACAAGCTCTCTATAGTAGGGGCTAATTGTAAGAGTACGTGAGCACGAGGGCAGTTCACCTGTTCAACGCCAGCAAAAACAAGCTCTGTATAGTCGGGGCTAATTGTAAGAGTACGTGAGCACGAGGGCAGTTCACCTGTTCAACGCCAACAGAAACAAGCTCTCTATAGTAGGGGCTAATTGTAAGAGTACGTGAGCACGAGGGCAGTTCACCTGTTCAACGCCAGCAGAAACAAGCTCTGTATAGTCGGGTCTAATTGCAAGAGTACGTGAGCACGAGGGCAGTTCACCTGTTCAACGCCAACAGAAACAAGCTCTGTAATGTCGGGGCTAATTGTAAGAGTACGTGAGCACGAGGGCAGTTCACCTGTTCAACGCCAGCAGAAACAAGCTCTGTATAGACGGGGCTAATTGTAAGAGTACGTAAGCACGAGGGCAGTTCACCTGATCAACGCCAACAGAAACAAGCTCTGTATAGTCGGGGCTAATTGCAAGAGTACGTGAGCACGAGGGCAGTTCACCTGTTCAACGCCAGCAGAAACAAGCTCTGTATAGTCGGGGCTAATTGTAAGATTACGTGAGTACGAGGGCAGTTCAACTGTTCAACGCCAGCAGAAACAAGCTCTCTATAATAGGGGCTAATTGTAAGAGTACGTGAGCACGAGGGCAGTTCACCTGTTCAACGTAAACAGAAACAAGCTCTCTATAGTCGGTACTAATTGCAAGAGTACGTGAGCACGAGGGCAGTTCACCTGTTCAACGCCAACAGAAACAAGCTCTGTATAGTCGGGGCTAATTGCAAGAGTACGTGAGCACGAGGGCAGTTCACCTGTTCAACGCCAGCAAAAAAAAAACTCTGTATAGTAGGGGCTAATTGTAATAGTACGTGTGCACGAGGGCAGTTCACCTGTTCAACGCCAACAGAAACAAGCTCTGTATAGTCGGGGCTAATTGTAAGAGTACGTAAGCACGAGGGCAGTTCACCTGTTCAACGCCAACAGAAACAAGCTCTGTATAGTCGGGACTAATTGCAAGAGTACGTGAGCACGAGGGCAGTTCACCTGTTCAACGCCAACAGAAACAAGCTCTCTATAGTAGGGGCTGATTGTAAGAGTACGTGAGCACGAGGGCAGTTCACCTGTTCAACGCCAGCAGAAACAAGCTCTGTATAGTCGGGGCTAATTGTAAGAGTACGTGAGCACGAGGGCAGTTCACCTGTTCAACGCCAGCAAAAACAAGCTCTGTATAGACGGCGCTAATGGCAAGAGTACGTGAGCACGAGGGCAGTTCACCTGTTCAACGCCAGCAAGAAAGCAAACAAGAAAGCGATACGGGCGACGAAAACACGCACATCAATCTCTTCATCGTCCCTAAGCGTATGTTGTGCAGTATTTTCATCGGTGTGCTGTAGTATGCAAATAAGACCTGTATCAGCGGGACTTTAACATGAGCGATGAAAGCCCGCTAATGTTAAACCACGTGCATCCCTATTGTACAATATTTATCCTACCTCTAATAGAAACTCCGAGGGTAATCCTCAAAAATACGAATTCCAACCATTTTCACGATTTTTTTTTCTCTCTGAACACTGTAAAACTAAAAAATAAGGATATATACAATACATTTTTATCTATTCTGGGCAAAAGTCGTATTGCTTGAATACTTATTTACTGAGATATGCGTATCCGTGCTATAGTCTATTCGCGGTTATTCATTTATTTTGCTCTAAACCTTTTAAATATCAATCCATGTATTACGTGCTTGGTAATTTCCTAAATTTTTAATGCACACACGCGTTTTATACTTGCGTTGAATAAAAGTACCTTGTTTTGGATTACATTGAACTTTCACTTATATTTTATCTATAAATTATAATATTTCATTCATAATTATTTAGATTAAAACAGAAATAAAACAGCTATGTTGGTAATGCGTAATAATAAATAGTTCTTATGCAAAATATTATCACACTGAGTGCGCACGTATGTAGTGCGTTGCCCTAAAACTCGGTTAACCTTTGTTTGCACGAAGCGGCAGAAAAGTTGGAAGTAACCATGAATGTACTTCGAAAATGAATGAAATAAAACTGTCCATGGTCGCTTACTCTCATACTTAGATCAACACTTTTCGCAATGGCTAGTACAATCACCTCGTACCCTAGCGAACTGGGTTCGAACCAGTCCGCACCGCTGCCTTATTTTCGCACGTGGGAATTGTGCCGGATGATGTCCCTGATCGGCCAATTTTCTCGTTTTGTTGTTAACGTTTGTTCAACAATAAATTGTACAAACTTCTTTTGATTTTTTACATACTAGAATTGATTTAAATTCTTTTACTTTAACATTAATAATCACCAAATTGCATTTCATGCATTTATTTTCGTTCTACAACTTTAAAGTGATGAAAATATACAGAATGGGGATGAATTCGATTGACAAACATCGTGAGGCGATTCCTTATGCAAAATGAAGTGACAAATATACCGGACATTTTATACCTAAACTAGATATTAAGGTTGAAAAAAGTCCCCGAAAATGGAGATTTTGGAATGTGTTTTTGCGAAATATGGGAAACCAGGTTTGATGAAATTACATGTCGCGGAGAATTGTTTGATGTTATCGGGATCATCATCCTAAGAGCAAATTCACTATAACAACACTCCCTGTCACGAAAATAACAAAGGTGGCCATCCCCTTATTGTCGGTAACTTTGTTTGTTTGATGAACGTTTGATATGGTTTGTTAAGCATTACGACCTATGAAACCAAAATGGCCCCCTCGTCGTAACTGCATAGGACCCACCGTTTTTGCTTAAAACGCACAGAACAGAACATATTAAAACGGTACAAGTTCCCAGTTGAAGGCCATAACTGGTCTTAATTACTCGGATTTAAAATAAATTTATAAAATTGTCGAAACATAAAATGTGCTGTGTTAAAGTTTAAAAGAAAAGAGTACATTATAATTTAAAAATGCCAAGAGTTCTTATTCCTCTGCCTCCACCCTTGAACCCTCACCCGGCCATCCTCTCCGGATACAGGTGGTTGTCGTCGTTTTGTGAGGTGTACGTCGCTTGTTTGATGTCTGTGTCTGTGTTATCTTGGTGTCAGTGTAATGTTGTTTGTGTAGCTGTTGTATAGTGTAAATGTTGTTTCTTTAGTTTATTTGTTCTTGCGTGTATCTGTATTACAGATGTCTGTTTATTATTTGTAAGGGCTCAAGAGGAAAATGTAGTAATTAAGGTTCGAAAATAATAAAAACAGAATTTATTATTCACACTGTATCTACTATCTAGATTGGTCGGTTTTCTTCGATTAGTGATTATATTTCAATAAGGAAAATGTTTCTAGAAACCACTGCCAGGTGAACATTACTACAGGAATAGATATGTCAACAATTATGAAGGATAATTACAGTGGGTTTAGAAATTTTGGGCGTCCCGAATTCGGTAAGGCGGCTATCCGCCTGGGTGCTTGTTTGGTTGTGAAAAGAAAATGTATCTTGTTATTTATATTTGGGCCAAAACGCTTAAGTTTTGACACTGGTTCTATATTAAAACGCACACAAGGATTCCACTAGATTCCGCTGCAGTGATACAGCGCCTAGTATGCAGGCAATTCTACATTCATGCATGAATGGCCACAGCACAGCCGATGGTGGCGGACAAGATTAACACCTGCTGTAAACAATACGTACCATACACGCATGCATGGCATACCATACACACATGCAGGATGTATTGTCTACGTACAAGGCACTGTATCGCGGCAGCGGAATCTAGCGAAATCATTGTGTGCGTTTTAAACGAAGACGGTTTGTCTTAGGCAGTTACGACAAGGGAACAATTTTCTTCCGTAGGTCATACTGCTCAACAAACCAGTACTAAACGTTTATAATTCACGGCCGTAACGAAGTTGCCGGCAATAACAGGTTGGCCACCCCTGTTATTTTCGTAAGGGGGTGTGTTATTACTGTGACTTTATATCTGAGGTTGAAGATCGCGATAACATAAAACAATGTTCCGCGAATTGTACTTTCATCTCACCTGGTTTCCGATATTTCCCAAAAATAAATTCCACAATCTCTGTTTTCGGAGACTTATTCCGCCCTTAATATTAAGTTTAGGGAAAAAGTGTCCTTTGTATATTGCCACTTGATTTGACATAAGGAACCACCTCACGAAGTTTGTCGGTCGAAGTTAGTATTGATAAAGTTTTACGTTTAGACTATTCCTCCGTCGCATGCAAACAAAACTTAACCAATTGTAGACAATTACACCAAAGAGACATCTCACCGCATTCGTGCCATTCTCACTGTAATAATATTTTTATAACAACTATTTCTTACCGGACATTACCAACATATATGTTTTATCTCTTATTTATTCTAATTAATAATAAACTAAATGTTATAATTTATCGACACAACATAAGTCGAATATTAGAAGAAAACCAAATATAAAATCATTTAATGTTACCAGAATTATAAAGAGCTTGCTATACATGGCACGTTTAGGAAACAGCGAAACACGTCATTAATGGGTTGGGGAGGGGGTAGGGGGTGGAGGGCGTATCAGTTAGAGCTGCTTTACTTATTTTAACAAGAGACTTCGACGTGGTCTTCAGTATTTGAGTAGCTATGCGCGTAGAGGCGAGTTCTGAGTGAGTAAGATGCGGCCTTAGAGCCCACGAGTTTCGACGTGGTCTTCAGTATTTGAGTAGCTATGCGCGTAGAGGCGAGTTCTGAGTGAGTAAGATGCGGCCTTAGAGCCCACGAGTTTCGACGTGGTCTTCAGTATTTGAGTAGCTATGCGCGTAGAGGCGAGTTCTGAGTGAGTAAGATGCGGCCTTAGAGCCCACGAGTTTCGACGTGGTCTTCAGTATTTGAGTAGCTATGCGCGTAGAGGCGAGTTCTGAGTGAGTAAGATGCGGCCTTAGAGCCCACGAGTTTCGACGTGGTCTTCAGTATTTGAGTAGCTATGCGCGTAGAGGCGAGTTCTGAGTGAGTAAGATGCGGCCTTAGAGCCCACGAGTTTCGACGTGGTCTTCAGTATTTGAGTAGCTATGCGCGTAGAGGCGAGTTCTGAGTGAGTAAGATGCGGCCTTAGAGCCCACGAGTTTCGACGTGGTCTTCAGTATTTGAGTAGCTATGCGCGTAGAGGCGAGTTCTGAGTGAGTAAGATGCGGCCTTAGAGCCCACGAGTTTCGACGTGGTCTTCAGTATTTGAGTAGCTATGCGCGTAGAGGCGAGTTCTGAGTGAGTAAGATGCGGCCTTAGAGCCCACGAGTTTCGACGTGGTCTTCAGTATTTGAGTAGCTATGCGCGTAGAGGCGAGTTCTGAGTGAGTAAGATGCGGCCTTAGAGCCCACGAGTTTCGACGTGGTCTTCAGTATTTGAGTAGCTATGCTCGTAGAGGCGAGTTCTGAGTGAGTAAGATGCGGCCTTAGAGCCCACGAGTTTCGACGTGGTCTTCAGTATTTGAGTAGCTATGCGCGTAGAGGCGAGTTCTGAGTGAGTAAGATGCGGCCTTAGAGCCCACGAGTTTCGACGTGGTCTTCAGTATTTGAGTAGCTATGCGCGTAGAGGCGAGTTCTGAGTGAGTAAGATGCGGCCTTAGAGCCCACGAGTTTCGACGTGGTCTTCAGTATTTGAGTAGCTATGCGCGTAGAGGCGAGTTCTGAGTGAGTAAGATGCGGCCTTAGAGCCCACGAGTTTCGACGTGGTCTTCAGTATTTGAGTAGCTATGCGCGTAGAGGCGAGTTCTGAGTGAGTAAGATGCGGCCTTAGAGCCCACGAGTTTCGACGTGGTCTTCAGTATTTGAGTAGCTATGCGCGTAGAGGCGAGTTCTGAGTGAGTAAGATGCGGCCTTAGAGCCCACGAGTTTCGACGTGGTCTTCAGTATTTGAGTAGCTATGCGCGTAGAGGCGAGTTCTGAGTGAGTAAGATGCGGCCTTAGAGCCCACGAGTTTCGACGTGGTCTTCAGTATTTGAGTAGCTATGCGCGTAGAGGCGAGTTCTGAGTGAGTAAGATGCGGCCTTAGAGCCCACGAGTTTCGACGTGGTCTTCAGTATTTGAGTAGCTATGCGCGTAGAGGCGAGTTCTGAGTGAGTAAGATGCGGCCTTAGAGCCCACGAGTTTCGACGTGGTCTTCAGTATTTGAGTAGCTATGCGCGTAGAGGCGAGTTCTGAGTGAGTAAGATGCGGCCTTAGAGCCCACGAGTTTCGACGTGGTCTTCAGTATTTGAGTAGCTATGCGCGTAGAGGCGAGTTCTGAGTGAGTAAGATGCGGCCTTAGAGCCCACGAGTTTCGACGTGGTCTTCAGTATTTGAGTAGCTATGCGCGTAGAGGCGAGTTCTGAGTGAGTAAGATGCGGCCTTAGAGCCCACGAGTTTCGACGTGGTCTTCAGTATTTGAGTAGCTATGCGCGTAGAGGCGAGTTCTGAGTGAGTAAGATGCGGCCTTAGAGCCCACGAGTTTCGACGTGGTCTTCAGTATTTGAGTAGCTATGCGCGTAGAGGCGAGTTCTGAGTGAGTAAGATGCGGCCTTAGAGCCCACGAGTTTCGACGTGGTCTTCAGTATTTGAGTAGCTATGCGCGTAGAGGCGAGTTCTGAGTGAGTAAGATGCGGCCTTAGAGCCCACGAGTTTCGACGTGGTCTTCAGTATTTGAGTAGCTATGCGCGTAGAGGCGAGTTCTGAGTGAGTAAGATGCGGCCTTAGAGCCCACGAGTTTCGACGTGGTCTTCAGTATTTGAGTAGCTATGCGCGTAGAGGCGAGTTCTGAGTGAGTAAGATGCGGCCTTAGAGCCCACGAGTTTCGACGTGGTCTTCAGTATTTGAGTAGCTATGCGCGTAGAGGCGAGTTCTGAGTGAGTAAGATGCGGCCTTAGAGCCCACGAGTTTCGACGTGGTCATCAGTATTTGAGTAGCTATGCGCGTAGAGGCGAGTTCTGAGTGAGTAAGATGCGGCCTTAGAGCCCACGAGTTTCGACGTGGTCTTCAGTATTTGAGTAGCTATGCGCGTAGAGGCGAGTTCTGAGTGAGTAAGATGCGGCCTTAGAGCCCACGAGTTTCGACGTGGACCATCAAAGCATTTTGTAATGTACTCATGACAGTATCTTCATGAATTTGCCTCGTCAGTTGCACAATAAAGGTCAATCATTGAGTGTCATGCAGAAAGTGTATGTGTGTACAGAACTTATTCCATTCTGAGCATTGTTAATTCCATCCCGATGTAAACTACATTCTAGTTAGTACGTTTATCCTATTAACACACATAAAAAGTACAAGAGTAGGACAAAACTCTTAAATGCAACAAAGCATTTTAAAGACATTTTTTAAAGTCTGTGTTCATGTCCGTGTACTTTACAAGTATTGGATGACGAACAGCTTAATCTCACGTCATTCTTCTACTAGCCTGGTGATAATGTACGCGGGTTTCTCAGTAGCGAAGGTTGACGTAACCAGTTAGTAGATGCTGTGGCTTGCAGAAGTGAGGGCAAGTCTCAAGACTACACCACCTGAATGTTTCGTCGATGTTTTTGCATCTTCACACGTTTTTTCGACAGCTGAACATACGCATTCAGCAAATTTCAGCTGAATATCAGGCCAATCCCATTCGATTCACCTCAGATTCTGGTCAATGGCTTCCAGGTTGTTCCTGGAATCGACAATGCGTCCATGTGCATGCTGGCTAGAACTTGATCGAACTCTTGCCGCAAATTGGTGATTAACTTCGACACAGTACTTCGTCGCACTAACTCAATTATAATTTATTCGCACCAACATGAGGGTAATAAACGTATGCCAGAAAATCCATATACATAAAATTAATTTCATTCAAAAAATAACGTAACAATAACACTGGCTTGATTGTTTATAGAAAATTTGCATACCGATTCAAAGGACAATATTGTTTTACGTATTGACACTCAGTGGGCTGAATTGTTTACACGCGATATACATACTAATGGCACTCGCATCCATGAGCTACGCTGCATCAGCGAGGAACTCAATTTCTGTATCCATAACCCATTTAGACTGTTAACATAGGGATGACAAAGAGTAACATTGTTACTACCATCTAAATATTGTCTCCGTAGAAAGCAACAAAACTGATTGTTGCGGACTTAATCTGCCATTATTTATCTAGTTCCTACAGCAAATCTCACTGTCCCTACTATCTAACCCATTAGATTCTTCATCAGAACCACTCCAGCAATATTTCGTTTGTCCCTTTAACAAAAAGAAGCGGTGCGGGAGGTTCTGAATTCGAGTCCTAGGTAAGGCAAAGTTTAAGTTAGGTCGTATCTTAGTGTGTAAGAATCTATTAACCTTCGAAAGGAGAGAAAATATATTTAAAAAAATTATGAAAATACAATGTAGGCTCCTTTCACAATATATGCCGGTTTTTAATCAATTGTAAAGAAAATTTCAACCATAAAACAAGCCCAAGAGAATACGGTAAATTTAAACTTATAAAAAAATATCCAATTTTACCGAAGATGATATTGATAGTGGCATTTATAAAACAATACGTAAGAAAGATATTTAACTTACTAATGACAAAATAAATAACATTGATTTAAAGTTGAATGATGAATCATATACTATAAAAATATTCATTACACGAAGCATCTGAGTTTTGCTATTATGTTGTATCTAGTTATGCTGATTATAAACCACCAGTTTTTATACAATCAATAAAAAGGGAAGTAAAATACATTGAGAAATATATACACAAATTGAACCAATGCATCCATTAACAAAATAAGAAAACCGTTTATATAATAGATAAAAAAAATATACTTTATGCCAAAGTCAATATACGAAGCGAAATAAAACAGTACGTCATCATGACCTCATGACTATAAAAGTGGAAATTTCATTATTATTATGAACATATCATATTAATCCAGTATGTAATAATTGTAATCTACAATTCAAATTACCCAATTTTGTTTTAATATAGTTTCATAACCTAACTGGATATGATGCTCATTTATTTATTAAAGAGCTAGGATATGATAACAAAAATATAGATTTAATTGCCAATAAAGAAGAAAAGTTTGTCAGTTTAGGGGAACAGACAGTGAATTTAAAAATGAGCATTATAGATACAATTAAATTTATGGCCAGTAGTTTAGATAAATTATTGTCAAATTTAACTGAAGAAATAATGAAACACACCCAAAATCATTTTCCAAAAGATCAAGTTGATTTAGTTATAAGAAAGGGTGTTTATCCATATTGTAACGGCCAGAGGAGAGCCGCACACGAAATTACATTTTTAGGCACGATGTACTATGGATTCTGAGTACTTGCGAAACATCACACTGACCTACTGAGGGCGCAGTATATATAAGACCGCAGTGTCATGCCGACACGAGAATGTGAGCATCAAGACATCGAGGCTTGGAGGAGCTTCCAGGTCCTCTTCTGTGATATTGGTGATCATACCACGTGCTAGCGGTTAGGGCGCAAGTCATCATTCGAGACCCCATCAATACCCCCTTAAGAGTAATAATTAATAATTGGCAAGGCTAGGAACGTGACATTATTCCTGTATTGCTACTTAGCGGCACCAAGCCGTTTGTGAGTAAGTGTTAATTGTAAAGTATTTAGCAATCTGTGTAAAGTACTGTATCATTCCTATTTTCATTTATATGCATATCTATATATACACATGTTAATAAAGTGTTGTATTTTATGAACCCGGTTAGTTAATAATTTCATAATCTATGCCCATTCTCATATGTAAGTTCTCACCTTCCCTTGTGTTGGAAATACTTAAATAAATAACTTGGTTCAGTGGTCAGAGTAGAGTTGGTAAGGGAAGACACCACAATATGATTATATTGATAGTGGGAAGAAATTCGAAGAAACAATACTTCTACGAAAAATTGAATTTTACAACAAATTAGATTAATATAATATAACTGACGATGATTATGAATATGCAAAACGTGTATGGAACGAATTAAGTATTAAAAATCTTGGCGAATATCATGATATATAATTAAAAACGATGTATTATTGTTAGCGTATATATTTGAAAATTTTCGAAATACACATGTATAAATGCATGTGACTTAGACCCCCGCATGGTATTGCACAGCACCAGGTGTATCGTGGGAAGCAATGTTTAAAATTACTAAACAGCCATTAGATTTATTTCACAGTTATGATATGATCTTAATGATCAAAAAAGGAACTAGAGGTGGAATATCGTAGTGTTGTAAACAATGTGTTAAAGCCGATAGCAAATATTTAGATGATTATACACATAATCAAGAGTCTTAACTATTTTGCTTTTCTTGATGCTAATCATTTATATGGTTTGGGCAATATCTCAAAATTTAAAATATGGTGGTGTAAAATCAACAATGATGGATGCTTTATTATGATCAATAAATGAGCAAAATTATATAGAATTTGTTGGTGTTGATAATCTATATCGAGATAAATATGTTTCTAGTCATATAACAGATGCAGTTTAAACTGTTTCTAGTGAAAAAAACAAATGAAATAATGTATCCGCTGAGATATTTGTTTGGTTTTATTCGTGATAACAATGAGATTTATTGGAAAGGTGGTTATAAAATAATTTTTTCGTTATTCATCTGATAACAACTGTTTATTCCTTTATGAAACTTTAGTTAAAGATGATAAAGTTACGAAATATCGTCCTGATCCTGGTAATATCGTTATTCAAAAATAAATTATGTGGCGTATTGTTGAACATGAATCTAACACAGCAATTGAAATTAAAGAGAAAAATATACAACTGTGATATAAAACATCTAACATATAAAACATCAGTTTAGTAATTTAAAATTTGATATGCCTGATTTTGTAATTGTAGGTTTTCATTGAAATAGAAGAACTCATGCTCAACAGCATAACCATGCTACTATGTTCGATCATTGTAATGTAAGAAATATTAATTTTAAAAAGATATGAAATTTTTGCTAAAGAAAACTGGAATATAAACATTAAAAATGGTGTTTGTCATAAACAATTTCTTGCTTGTAATGCTTTTAGAAATTCAATTACAAAACTAGATACCGACTATAGAAATAATGAACTTTATTATAAAGCAATTGTAAACTGTTATGGTGATATCAATTACTATTCATTTGGGGGCGAAAATCGTTGTATATTATAGATTGTATGTATAGAAAAACTACTGTAGTTAAAGAAAAAACAAAAAAATTAGTGTTAATTTTAATAAAGAGGTTGAAACAGGCAGCATTTGTAATGTTGTTTTAATTTGTAGAAAAATCTAACGTATGATTATTTGAAAGAAAGAATTACTGAAGATAGATAAAATTTTAATATTATTAAATGGAAGAAGCAACAAAATGTTTCAATATTTTAATACAGTATTTTAGACTTCTAATTAATTAATTTCTTTTAAATATTTTACAAATTTTTAGATACATAGATTATTTATTTGATAAAGTGAAATATCATTTTCATAATTCTAAATTAGTTATTTCTCTCTTTTAATACATTTATTTTCTCTATAAATAAAAATGCATATGTTTCCATGCAGTTTGACTTAACATTTTAAAGGTGGTGATGATTGTTCAATACCATCTTCCTATAGATTAGATAATGCATCTGAAGATCTTAAAAAAATTGTTCACAAATATCATTCAAATTTACAAAACTTACAATTATCACTCTCAAAAATAATTGACGATTAATATAAACTTTGAGATATTGGTGGAAATCTAGAGCAAATAGGAGTTTTTAAAAAATTAGTTGAGTTTAGAATATAAACCGTAAAGAATAATAAGATAGTATTTTATTTGATTTTAGCTTAAATTTACTTTATTTTAGCTTAAATTTGCTATTTTTGAATTGAGACAAATCCTGCTTGTTTTTTTTCATAAAATTTACTTGATTTTGGCATAGATTTGATTGTTTTTGAGAAAGTGTAATCTTGATAATGGCTTAGAAGATCATGATTTTGGAGCGAAAAACCATGATTTTGCAGCGAAAAACCTTGACTTTGGAAAAAAAAACCTTCAATTTGGAGCGAAAACCTTAATTTTGAGGGTTCATTTTTTTTTTCATTTTAGAGCTTAAATTAAGTCTCACAAACTTGGTTTTGGAGTAAAAAACATGATTTTGGAGTTAAAAAACCTTGAGTTTGGAACAAAATACCTTGAATTTTCTTCATTTTTAAAACTTTTAGAGTTTAAATTTATTCTCAAAAACCTTGATTTTGGAGTAAAAAAATCTTGATTTTGGTGCAATATTGCCCGATTTTTGGATGAAAAAGTGGGGTGATCCAGAACCGGCATTACATATCTACTTCCATCCGGATCCTACACTTTTTCCAGCCGACCTCATCGACCGGAGTGGATTACTCACTCCAGTCCTACTTCAGTCCAGTCCGGGTGTGTTAACGGCAAAGTTTCGATCGGGATTTTCGAGTCCAGTCCAAACTTCAATCCGGATTGAAATGTGTATTAATATACACTAATACAATACACTCAACCGGCCTGCAGTCATTTAAAAAGGCAACAACTTCCAGTGGTCGGTATTTTCGTCCATGGCCTAATTACAGTTAAATATATGTTCCCATGTTCCTACTGCTCAAAATATCACTAAAACCCTTATGCCCAGCATTTTCTATGAGAAATAAAGGCACAAGAAAAACATGAAAGTAATAAATTAAGTCATTGGAAGTGAAAAGTTTCTTGAAAATCGTTCATACGCAAGCATCGCTCAAAAGCATGGAAACGTTTCATTAAATCGCTTTCCACTTTGATGATTTTCTGCTCACTTTTGCATGTTCTGTAGACAGCAGCCTTATATATTTTTTTTTTGTAATATGACTTAATAGTGTAATGAAGTACAAAATATTTGAAAATTTCGAAGTTATGCTATAGTGTTATTAATTTTATTGTTTGTCTTACAAATCTCCCAGTTGAACAAAATTAATGCCTCGGGTAGAGTTAAAAAAAAAAATTTTTTTATATTATTGGAAAGTTATTTAACATATCCTTGGGAAAGTTGTTATGTGGTTCGCCTGTATTTACATTTTAATTTATTACTTAAAATTAAAATAAATATCTTTAAACATACTATTCCTATCTCGGGCGACACAAGAGTCGGGTTTCAACATTGCTCTTGTAACATTAATAAGCACTTTATCGGAAACAAAATTTTGTGATGAAAAAACTTATAACAATTTGTACGTACAAATATTTTAAATTAAAATGTTAAAATGTGCGCTCCCAAAACGTGATAAATTTTGTTTTAAAATTATTGCACACTGTAATAAAGTTACTATCAATGTGATATCACGAAGAGGCAACAGAACGTTGACTCTTGATTAACCTTGAAGCGTGGTCAGATACACAATGGTGAATTTTTGTTTGCATTTATGTAATAAATCTTTTTACATTTTATTCAACGAAATAACTAATGTAACGACTAGGTTTTTCACACATAATTTATGCGCACCAGGACATATTATCTTGATATGCTAATTTTATTGCAAGATTAAATGATAATTATTTGAATAGGATATGTGGTCTACTATTACATAATTTCTTGAATTGAGCATGTTCAGAATATTTAGTTGAACAGTTATTGTGTGAGCTTTAATTAATTTTGTAATTTATTATTTATTACTGTTATTGTTGTGTAACATATGTTGTTTGTTTCATGTGGCCGAGATGTTGGAAGCTTTACTGGTTGCCAAGGAGAACATAGCATTGTTGATCATTTATCGGAGTATCCGCCCCTTAATTGGTTGCCAACTTAAGCGTTACTTTAAGCTTTAGCGAGGCTTTTGAGGCCATGTTGTCTTCTCCTACGGTTAGACAGGTCGTGGCGTGTGTTACAGGCCCGGTAGGAATTTTGATTGTAGTGTAGGGGCAGTAACTCGAGGGCAGTTTATGATGACAGCAAACTGCGGTGAAGAGAACTCAGAACCGTCTGAAGAAAAGAAGAGAGTCTGCTCGGACTGCATACACGAGATCTAGATTAATAATAGTTCGACTCCAGCGACATATCGTGGGGGCCGTTAAAGACTGTAAACGAGTACGTAGTCCCGTGAGCCTAATTAGGGAAGTCTTCAAGAGAGCTCTTGAGAGTCCCACAGTGCAGAGTTTCTACCTCCTGGTACACTTGAGAATGGAGAGTGAGTCTGAACGATTCTTAGTTTATTCGTGGAAATATTTTAGTAAGATGGCCAAGGATTATTTATTTTTGCCTATCAGCCAACTGGTTACGCCATCTTGGGTAGACGCCAAGTTTATTTTCTAAGAATATAATCTACTATTCCTGATGAATTTTGATGCTCCCAATCAGAATTGGCGTGAGCTTTAATAGGCATAATGCAATATTAATTTTAAAAGACGTTTATTTCTAAAGACGTAATTCACAGGGCTGAGCTACTTTTGTTATGGCTAATACTTACTCGACTCTTCATAAATATTTTATAATTGCAAATGATTGGAAATCTAAAGATAATGGCAACATTGCATTCTTTGGTTCAGAACATTTCTTATTTGCAATAAATATTAGGCGCATGGAAGCTATACTAAGAGAGTTATACTAATCTCCCTAGTTATTGTGAAAAAAGGCATTTGTTTGTATTCTTGTCTTCACAGCTACGGTAAGTCAGAAGTAGAGAGAATACTGACGCTTTGTGCTCCTCTGCTATGATTCTGAAATTTTGTAGGTTACCACGACGTAAGTGTTTCAATAACCGTGTTAGTAAACAGATATCCGACACACATAATTATGGTGTTGAACAATATAATTTATAAATGGTTCCTTTGGAGACGTATACTACAACAATATTCATATCACCAGTTAAACCCACTACCTGACACTAATCACATCTAGCCTCACTATAGGTTACGTAAAAATAGATAATGCTACACTAAACATAATTTTTAATATAGCATTTTACATTACACAAATACCGTCAGAAGTACTTGCCAAATTTCTTCACTCGATACCTGATTACTGCGAGCCTGCCGGAATATCAGGATACATTGACAATTTGAGAATAAGTACGCACTAATTACGTCATAGTTACTGGGCAAAAATGTAATTTTAATATTTGTCGTACAACATAATAGGTATTACCACAGTAGCAAAGGTTGCTGTAGCTTGTAACTTGCCTGGTTTGAAAACATTGAGAATTTGGTTTAGAAAAATGCATTATAGTACAATTCTGTTTTTCGAAGACAATTTTTAAGTTTAAAAATACCCAAGTCCGAGAAATGATACTCTAAATCTCTGTACCGAGGCAAGTATAACAATGTGTTATTCAGTTATTTTTATTTATTTATTAAGTGATCTGATCTTTCCGGGAATCTGGATGTATATAAATGGAACTAAAGGTTTCAATAGACGAGAAGCACGTATTTTTCGGCTCAAAAATGTATACAGGAACTTCCAAAAAGCGAATTTCATTAACATGCATTTCTTTATACCAAATTCTCACCGCTTTCAAATCAGGACACAGCCTTAAGGGAGATCATTCTCCACCATCTTGGATATTCAATATTTTTGTTGCGGGTTCCATTGAAGAATATTTAACGAAATTTTCCAACGAGATGGCACAAATAATAACTTCTAAAGCTTTATCGAACTCTTAGATTCCTGCTGGCGTTATTAATTTTTTAATAATGACGGCTGACAATAAACTACTAATTTTTCTTGTGGGTGGTTTCAGAGTTGTGATCCTGGGTACTGTAGCATAACAGTAGATGTAGAACTTGCGCGAAGCAAAGTCCTGTGCCTTGTCGAAGCCCAAAATAAAATGAACTATCTGTAATGCAATCTACAGCAAAAATTCCGTCCATCCTTAAACTACTGACATAAACTAGGAATAAAACATAGAAGATGGAATGTGAGGTAGATGTGCATTGTGCCAGTAGCTGTGTTTTGTAGATACTACTCCTGCCATAGAAGTGCAAAGGTGGTCTGTGTAAAGGCGAGTTGAGCTGGAAGGGCGCATCTCATCTGTTTGAGCCGAAGAGGCCTGTAAAAGAAAGGTCAAACGGAGTTCCAGAAGCCATCACAGAAGTGTGTGGGCTGAGAAAAGAAAGAGAGAAACTTGGTAGAAGACGCGATGTTGATAGAGAAGAGGGGGGAGGGTGGGAGGGACTGAAACAAACAACGACGAGAGGTGGTAAACTGTGCCGCCACGACGACGAATGGGTTCCGTTCCGCTAGGTTGGCCCTCCTGCACATAACAGAAAGAAAGGAGCTATTTATGGGGTTGGCAACTTTTACAGTGCACGATGGCACTTTTCCACAGCTCTCGAGATGTGAATCAGTTCCGCCTAGTTAATGGCTGGGCAAAGGGAGAGGGGGAAGTGAGGGGAGTTTTACCCGCGCATGTGGCAGTGACGCGATAAGCAGGCCGCCAACACAAGAGCACAAAGATACCTCTATCAGAGTTGAAAAACATAGTTTCGTTTGGGTTTACAATTGAACAATTAAGTGTTATAAACATTATGCGGTATTTCGTGTGCATAACAACCAAAAGTGTGCTATTTTATGTATTGGTTTTAGGGATAGGCCAAACAGTTACCTGCTTTCATGAAACGAGGTCCATCGTTCCAGTCCAATGTAAGTAATAACACGTTCTGGTAACATGTCATTTTTGAAACAGGTTCCTGTGAAACATTTCTCGCCTGTCCCGATGTTCCGTTGTCACGTTGTTCAATGTTCCAAAGTTTGGCTTTCCAAGATAAAACGTTTACCCATGCTCACAGTAAGAAGCCGAGATGTTCCATAAAATAACTTATATGCATACGCAGTAATCAAGCGTTGTTTTACATGAGACCATCCAAGGCGTTCCAAAAATATCGGTATAAACAATGGAGCTCGTTACTTGGGTGACACTTTACCAAATAGAAACAGTTTATTACAAATATAAAGTTAAATAACGCCCGTGTATAGCATAGACCAAAGACATGGTAGACCGACCTCACTGGCTGCACACAACCAGTCTCTGTGTCCCAACATTGAACTGCTTTTCTATCAATACGACTAGCAAAAACGGTGTGAATGAGGTTTGAGGTTAGAACAATGTTTATTAAACAATTGCAATGGGATGTACGTATACATCCTATAACCATTTTGTAATATAGTTTGATTAAAATGAATTTGGTGAAAGTATTTTATTATTATAATAGTGCTTGTCATTTAAAAATTAGGATATAAACAAACACGTTCATCACTGGTGACCATGTGACTTAGAGAGTTGTGTTCAGTTTGGGGCAGCTCAATGTTGAGTACATGCACAGAAGACTAATGTGCAGTCTACCCCATATTTAGTCTCTAATCTCTAGTTTCAAATGGAACTTAGCAGGTCGTGTTTATTGTTGGGATTTCCGAAAGTGGTAACATAAATAATGTTATGGTTTTATGCTTTGCTTTACCCAAGTGAGCGAAAAGTGTGTGCAGAACAGATTATTTAAATGATAGCGGCGGCGAGTGGCGAAGGAAGATTTCGTTACAATTTTTCTCTCTCGAAATTCGGTGGGCTAAACCAAGTTTGTTAAGGGATGGACGCCTTAATTAAATCAAATATTTATTTATAATTTCCTCATTTTATTTACAACCGCAAACAAAATTCTCTCAACTCCACATCTCACAATAAATTGGCATTACTCACTGTTTACAATTAATAAATTCAATTAATACCATTTATAATTATCACAAAGATATCAATGTAATTTAATAATTAAGTATCTGTCCGAATAGACACTACATCCAAATCTATTCAATTATTTTATAAATTATATGTTCATATTCGACAGTTCCAACATTTACAATAAAATCCGTATTTATGTCCACTTAGACCCACCTCAGTTTAGTCTATATCTCACCAGTCCAGAATGTTCTAGACTTCTCCAAGCGCCCTCACTCACAGTAGCCTTCACTCGCCGAGTTTCACACCCTATCGGCTATTCACACCAAGCACATCTGGTCCGCAGTCATACCACACTAAACTTCACGCCCACACTCAGCTAGATGGTATATGACAAAGACTGCTGGATGTTGGACCGCCGTGGTGTTTGTTGTAGGCCATCACCCAAAATTATCCCTAACTCGCGCACTGCGCCGAGCATCCTAATTCTCAGAACAGTATTGCACCTGCTACAAGTGTCGGCTTCTTCAGCAGGGGGAGGAGAATGGTTGTAACAATAGCCAGTATCACCAGAATTTTGTTGTATCTCCTGTACCTGTGTCGGCTTCTTAAGCATGGAGAAGGAGGAGGGGATGTGACGCCAGCCAGGAGCAGAGCGGCGCGACCGCTTGACCACCGCTGTCAATCATCAGCAGGCTTTCTATAATGAAGAAAGCAACATGGCAGCGAGCATGTCGGTCAAGGGGGATTGGAGGGTCGTGTTGCATCACCCCCACAGCACCACACAGCAGCTTAGTGCCAGCTGCAGTGCATAACCCTGCAACCTCCTAAAGTCTGTTCATCCTAAAAAGATTCTCAAAAATCAGGACCTTCATACAGCGCCAGTCGGTCGATGTTGACAACCTTAGGCTTCGCCCGAGAGCTCTGCTGACAAATCTGATATACTGCATCGTTTATCTGCTTCATGTTCCTCTACAGGCCTTCCCAAGATTTCTGTAGCTTCGGGCGATATCCCTTCTTCCTTTGAGGATTGTACAACCACACCAGATGTCCTTGAAAAGTCTACTCAGGCATTCTTCGGTTATATCATGTTTTCATCCTTTTGCCATTAATTTTAAGGTGTCTAGGGGCAAACTCATGAATGTCGGTTATGTTTTGACGTAGTTTAATGGCATATTCTGGGATGGCTGCTTCTTGTTCCACTGGACATCCAAACAGCAAGTCACCCCAGAGGTGGTTCTCCCTGCCAAACAGCATCCTTGAAGATGTTACCCTCGTAGATTCATGGAATGCCGAACGATATGCCAGGAGAAATAAAACTCTCGACCATCCCATCCGATTGAGGCTGTAATGCTATGGTATGGGTTTTCTTCATTCCTAATATCCTTGTTACCTCTTGGAAAAGAGTTGCGTCAAAATTTCGTCCTTAATAATAATGAAACTCAAGTGGCACTCCAAACATGGATAAAACATGCTCTACTATTGTATCAGCTACCATGCCAACCTCTTCGTTTGGCACTGGCATAACGTTGGGCAACTTTATGAAATAGTATTGTGCTAATATAAGGTACCTATTCCCCTCTCAGTGATTGGCAGTGGTCCGAGAACATCCACGGCCATCCTTCCGAATGGGGCCACAATATTGTACTTCTGAAGGGGACCTCGTCCCTTAACCCTCGGACCCTTCCTCGTGGTACATGTGCCACACAGATGACACCACTTCTCAACATCCTCCAGACAATGCAGCCAATAGAATCTCCTTCAGACTCTGTCACATGTATTATTTACACCGAAGCGACCACGCACTGCTGTGTTGTGTATTTCTCTTAGCACTTCTGCAATTTGCCTCTGTGGTAGGAGCAATTGTAAGTGACTTTGTCTACCATCAATACTTTCTCAGTTCCTATAAAGAATGCCATTATTTATAACAAGGGAATTGCACTGTGCTCGGTATTCCTCGACTGTCATGCCTAGGCAGGATATCTCCTCCCATCTTGGCTACAGCCTGGATTCCTTCCACTCAAATATTGGACTCAAGGTGGGGTCACATAGCTAATCTTTTCTTATGTTCTGCGAGTCTCATGCAGGTAACCCAAAACCAGATACAGGGCCTAGAATTTTTGTCCTCCTTGCTTTCCATGATACACCAAACTTTTCCTCCTGGCCTTCACAATGATGACAATGATTTAAATGGTCTCCTGTAGAGTGCATCTTCATTGCTGTGAAGGCATCCAGACCTGTGAGGAACTTCAAAGTTGTATTCTTGCACATGCTGTATCTACAGGGCTATTTGACCTTCGGGGCTCTTGAAATTTAGCAGCCAGTGTAATGAAGTATTATAAGTTCTTAGGATGAAAAGTCTGCCATAAAGATATTGGAGGTAATGTGCAATTGCCTTCACCACTGCCAGGAGATCTCTGAGTGTTCACAGTTATTCCTTTCGGGCTTGGGTAGCATCTTACTGAAGTATTCCAGTGGTTTCCCCTTTCCAACCTGAATCTGAGATAACAGAGCCCTGATACCAACATCACTAGCATCAGTATCCAGAATGGAACAACCCTTTCTACCCGAGAAGCCCGGTACTGTAGAGATATCAGAATCTCCTTTATTCTATTAAAAGCAATTTCGCACCCTGAAACCGAATAAATTTTTCTTTAAGCCATAATCAATTCATGCAGAGGCTAGTCGATCATGGCGAACCTTGGCACAAATCGACGGCAGTAAAAACATAAACCCAGGAAATTTTGCATTTCCATTTTAACCTTTGGTAGAGGTCAATCTCTTATTGCTCTGGTCTTCCCAGGGTTCGTTTCAATCCTGTGAGCCGACACAACATGGTCCAAGAAATTAATTTTCTTTTGGAAAGGTGGTATTTCTTGGGAACTGATTTCAGGTTGCTCGCAACCACTTTCTGAAACACAGAATCTAAGCATGCCAGATGTTCTTCAAATACTCTTCTTGTGACCACGTCGTCTAGGTACACCTGACATATGTCTAGGGGCAGAAAAGTCTTCATCAGTCGTTCGAATATGACAGGGGTATTGCATTGCCCAAAGGGCATAACATTGAATTTCCAGGTTGCTTTCCCTTGGACACAAAAGGTAGTCTTTACCATGGCTTCCATGGCCACCTCGCAATGCCAATACCTGCTCGTCATGCCTGGAATAGAAAACCACCATGAACCTGCTAGCCTATTCAGTGTTTTGTCTACCCTAGGCAGTGTGTAATAATCTTTCTTGGTCACATTATTAAGTTGGTGGTAATCAACATAAATTATAATAGAGCCATTTTTCTTTTTAACAAGCACAATGGGAGAAGACCATGAATTAACTGATGGCTCTATGGCGTCTAAATCCCTCATGTCTTTCAGAATACCATCAACTATCTCATATGAAGCTAACAGTAGTCTTCTTGGTGGTTGCTTTATGGACCTGGAATCCCCTGTGTCGACGTGGTGGCACAAAACATTAGTTCTGCCAAGGTCATTGGGCTCACAGGAGGAAGCACCTCTGTTTCTCTGTAGCGATTCTGAAACTGGCCTCTCCTATCAACAGTTAAGGTTTTCTCTTGTTCTTGTCGGCATTTCCCCCAGAACATCTGGAAGAGGACATTCTGTATGTTGCGGGAGCAAAGATTCTAGGACATTTGGAAGTACATGTGAAAGCTGCTTACAAGCCTCTATTGTGGCACCCTCTTCAAGATGGTTAGCGCAGTCAGATAAATTAATCGTCCTGGCAGACAAAATGTCCGATTTTGAAGAAATCAAGGTCCTTGCTACAAGGACACCATCTAGTAAAATTCAACTTTTCGGGGCTGGTTAGATTATGCTCAGCTTCCCAACAAATTTTCTCTGGCATCTGACTGGAATAACAACTTTACCTGAAGCAGGGAGCACAGTCGACTGATAACACGCTACTGGGTAGCTCATTGGCGAAGATAAATCTCTCTGTGTTGACACTACCAACTCGGTATTACCTACCCGCAACACCTCGATTCGAGTATCGATAGAGCATCCCAGCTTACGTAATACATCAAGACCCAAAATGCTGACGTCCTCTATTTCTGATATGTATATATTATGCTCTATGCTAAGGTTATCGAGCTCTAAGAGTACCCTTCTCTTGCCTTTGACTGGTATGGTCTTACTTGTTACTTTAGTTAAATAGCATTGATCCATGCTCTTATCGGATCATCGCTGGGGGAAGGCCCGAGAATGTCTGGTCTTACCACTGTTAGAGTCGCCCTTGTGTCAACGACCATCTGACAAGAAACATCATCTAGGCTCCCCTCCACCAATATGGCGTCCAAGTCCTGTTTCATTGAAAGCACCTGCAAAACCATTGGGGCCTTCCCTCCAGCAATCGCAGACCTTTGCCCCTCAAGACCGATATTTATAAGTTTTCCGAAGCCATTGAACTCTCACCTGCCCCTTGGAGCCTGCTGCCTGGTTGCTGCTGCTGAGGACAGTTGGCCTTCAGGTGCCCTGGCTGTTCATACGACCAACATTCACGGCCGTTTGTGTAGGGGACGGCGAGTCTCCATAGTTACGCACACTGGAAGCGATGTACCTCGTATTTTTCGTCTGTAATTCCTTCAGTATCATCTTGACAATGTCGTCCTCCTTTTAATTTATAATCGCTGGCCGAATGGGCCAAGGCATCCTGCATGGGCTTGCCGCACTTCGGTGTCAGCGATATCATCGACGAAGAAGCCGATGGTATTGATATCTCGTTCCTCTTCAGGGCATCCCTTCAGTGGCAGGTGCGACAGCCTAATGATATCCAGCCACAGCTCCTGCAGTGGTTCCCCTGGTTGTTCGATGCGGCTTGGCAGTTGAGCATGGTGGGCGTGTCGCAGGTACCGCTTGCCGAATCGTATCTCCAAAGCCGACCCCAATGTGGAGTATTCTAGCCGATGTCGTTCTGGCAGCGACTGCAGTATGCTCAACAAATGTTATCTCAGTATAGCCGCCAGGTAGAATGCCCAAGGTGTTTGTACATCGTAGGGGCTGGCTTTATTGTGATACATTTACCCACCCCTAGCTCAGGCATATCCACACTGTAGGACTCCGGTTCCTCCCCTGCGCTGGGTGCACTGGTGGCGACTTCTACTATCTACCCGCTACCCTGACTCGTCGGCTCTGTGGTGACCAGCCTCGGCTCCTCTTCCACTCCTGTTTGTCCACTTCCTTGTTGCTGTAAGAATTCTTGCCATTCCTTCTTGAGGGCGTTCACCTCCTGTTTTCCTTCCTGTTTAACACTTCCACCTTACCTTCGACACTGTCTATTCTCTCGCTCATACAGTCTATCTTCTTGTCCACACAGTCTATTTTATTACTTAACTCACTTATACCTTCAATGTTTTGGGGTCCACATTGTCTATTTTTCTATCCACATTTTCATTTACACTGTCTATTATTTTATCTACCAGTTCACCAACACTAATAACAGATTCACTTACACTATCTACTTTACTATTTACATTTTCATTTACACTATTAACAGATTCCCTAACATTAATAATCTGATTATTTATATTACTTATTTGGCTATTTAGTTATTCATCAAGGCACAAATTGCTTTCATATGTGCTGACATTTTCCAAGATATCGTTCACAAATAAATTTCTAAAGGATTCCTGGAAATATTATTACGAGTATTATTATGTTTACAAATTTGACCGACTAGTTAGTATCGTACTGAAACATTAATTATTATTATTTTTTTATAAATTGCCTCCATCGCACTTCTGACACCAGTGCTACGATTTTTCTCTCTCGAAATTCGGGGGATAAACCAAGTTCTTTTACGTATGGAGGTCTTAATTAAATAAAAACCAAATTCTCTCAACTCAACAGCTCACAATAATTTTATATAAATCACCGTTTACAATTAATGACATTGCTACACATCGCCAATAAAAAAAATCTTTGCACATATTCAAAAGGACGGTAAATCGTAAATCGTGTTACATATTTAGAAATACCGTTAGTGTATTTACAAACAATTGGCCTCACTATTGTCTGTCGGCCAGCCTATAATGAAGTAGAGTGCAGTGCGAGATGTCGCATGTTCCACTGTCACACTGTGACACACTGTGAATAGAGAAAGCGATACAACAGTAATTCTTGCGATACTGCGTTGTGGAGAACACACATTGACGCCTTAGCGTACACACTACATTTTTCTGAGGTTTTTCAAAAGAAAAAAAGTGTTTCATTTGGAAAGTATTTAGGAAATATTTTAATATCTCGCACATGCATGGAAAGAGTTCCAGTAGATACACAGCACAAAAAGCAACCAATCATTAAACAGTTTGTATGACTACAGCAGCCAATAGAATTGGCCAGTAGAAGACGGTATCCATATTAGTGCTAGCTCCAGGACTTGCATAGCTGCGACCATGATTTCTGATGCACGTTAGACGTGGACGAGTATACTCTGCGTAATGTCTTAAAGTGACCAGACCTTAAAACCTTTTTGAGCTTTTAGTCAGTATTTTCTGTTACCTTTTCTGAGCTTAAGTCTATACTATGTTACAATTCTTCGTTTTAGAGGAATAATGCATTTCAGAACAAAATATTTTAAGTTTTCAGGTGTCCAAAATTAAAAACATTTTAATGCGAGAGGTACTTATGGTGAAAGATGATAGTCTGGTAAAAATAACGCAACGAATTTGTGAGATTTTGTTCAGTTACGTAAGCGTCGTATACAGTTCTGGCCAAATGTGACATTCGTGTGCAACAGGTGTACCAACGTGAACTTAAGATTGTTTGTTCACTCACAAAATAAGACTGAGCGGATTACAGTGTGAATCTGAACATCAATAACAGCATCACATTGCTGGCAGAAGCAACTGATGAACGTGACTGTGCGACATTGAAGAGGACCTTAAAAAGACGCCGTCAGCGCAAGTTCCCAAATAGAGCTCAGTCTTGAATTTCTTAAATTTATTATTATTTTTCGAACATAATGTGGAAACATACAACTTATGCTCAGCTTCTTAATTTTTTTATATTTACCACTTAATGGTTGAAGTGTTATTTCTGTTTATTTTTTTTTTTAATAAACAATACAGTGTCTATCAACATCAAAAACAATTATTATATAGAGGTATGGCTACTATCTGAAGACTGTAAAAAATACATTCAACACTCAGAACTTTAGTTGAAGAGTAAAAATACTTTCCAATATATTTGAGCAGCGCCCGCTTTCGAGCTGTATTGAGATATGTTTCACGTCCGAATGGTAGTTTATGTTGTCTATTATTATCATGATCATCTAACACGTAATTAGTAAAATTGGTTAAGGACAATTACGAGTGATTCATAGTCATATTTAGGAATGAAACTTGGGCTAGATGCTATTTATTGTACCATATGTTCATGCGGCTTACATAGGACTTTCACAAAGTGGTCACCACTAAAATTTCTATGAGGCGAATCGACTAGAGAGAAATATTTCGCGAGCTCGGTGTCTTTGCTCTAAAGACGGCCAGACTTTTGATGTACGTACCTAAGTCATACTATGCCCTCTCAAGATTCTAGGTCTTGGATAATAGTCAAGCAAATAATACCTAGAGCCAGGCTACGGTGTCCATAAGGGCGTCAGCCGGGAGAAGTGTAATATCTTATATTTGAACTAGATAGTGTTCAAATGTCAGATATTATCAATAATACTGTTTCTTCACGAAAAAATTCTGTGCGAAGATTTTGCTTAAATACATATCGAAATCACAATTTTACCGACTTATAAATGCGTTAATAGTAAAAACAATCTACATGCATAAATGAGGTAATTCATATTGAAATAAGATGTCAAAAGCTAATTAAAGAGATCTGTAAAATTATGTAAGGAAATGATTCTGCATTTTCGAACAACGGTTGAAAACAAGGTAATTATTCCATATTTTTATGAATGGCAGCCCCAAATAAAAAAAAATAACTTCTGCTAAACATATTATAAAATGAGTTAAAACAAGACCTTCTGAAATCCTATTTTATTTTCTTCTGAAAATAGATACGTTTATAGTGTTCCTAATTATAAACAAAGTAAATCTTTGACTATGGCGTGTCATTTTGTAAAAATCCTTGATATCTAAAAAAAAAATTTCTCTGAGGAAATGTAGTCACAGATAATGTGTACAAGTTGAGCAATCTTATGTGGTACAAGAACAAAATAAATTTTTTCGTGGCGAAGGCCTTAGAGCGCCTGAATGGACGCAACCCACTGTATATGTGATGCAAGCGTGTTGCGTCCCCGGGAGTCTGAAGGAAAGGCGAGGCTGGGATACACCAGCCAGTGCGAGGGGAGAGTGTGTAAGCGAACATATCACACAACTACCATCGCCTCGACCTTTACTATAAAGGGTTACACCTCAACTGCGTTGTACAGTGTTTAGATTCCTGTCTTTTTACGAAACTATTAAATGTGCCCCTGCGTAAATACTACATACCCCAGACGAAAAGGCGATGGTGCTGTAAAGTTACTACGAATGCTGTAAATATTATTTTATAGTCGTCAAATATATTTTGAAACTGCTTTTCAGGCTGCCGTACCTTAAAACCTACTCGCCGGATACTAGCCAAACTACGATAAGAGCATATATTCAACTTTGTTGTCGACTTTGCATCAATAAAACGACAGAGACCGCTGAAAAAGCAATAGGTACATACAGTTCTACGTGAACACCGCATGTTAGTTCAGAGCTCTGCGCGTAGAGGCGATGACACTCTTGTAGCTCGTGCTAGAATGACCCTTATTCCTCCCGTGCTTCTTGGCAAAAAAAGAGAGAAAAATTGATGCAGTATAGACGGGTGATTTAACAATACATACGTTTACCATTCTTTCGTAGATACCTTGAAGTATTCCGCATCCTATTCTCAGGTAAGATCTCTCAAGTGATAGCGGAAAGTTGCAGGGTTGTTAGTAACCATCATCCAAACTCGTAGATATGAAGCGCCTAATGTATAACGTACATGCAACCAATTTGCGTTCCTTCACTTCAGAAGGCCGACATCCAAGCGCTACATCCTTTGTACAAAGTGTCTTAGTGTGGCCCTCGTGAACTAGTACTCTCATTGCTTGGCTCTAGTTACGTCATCCTTGGTTGGTGGCTACGTCGCCAATTAATGTCAAGTCAACCCACTGTTTGCTACTCCAGGTGTGAGGAGCCTGTGATCTAGTGTCTCGCGGGCGTGGTGCTACCACGTGACCTAAGTCTCGCTGCTGACGTCAGCTGGGAGCCAGTCTCAGTTCTGTCCATTTGTAACATAAACTTCAAATTAAAATTTATCATTTTATCTCATATCTCGGCAAACAATCAGTTCTTATCATTCTTATAAAATTTGGCGAAGATGTTGTACTGTAGTAAGCCGTAATAATAAATGTATTTATAAGTAAGATAAACTTATTTTCAGAATGGTGGCCATAAAAAATGTTTTGTTTTGTGGGAGATCTATACGAAACTTTGCAATCGATTTTCACTTAAATTTGTATATTGGCAGTATACAATAATCGAAATCGCTACTACATATATTTTTATCCTCCTTTGTGAAGATTACAACATGAAAACTATGGAGGTTTTATGTAATGTCTCGAGGACCAATCAACCGGTTTCCACCAAACACTTCACACAAATAGAGCTACGATAGGCCATGTAAACTTACAATTTTTATATGGCTTAGTCATATATTTTCAAAATAAAGGCCCTGTAAATATGTTAGGTTAACAAACCATATCATTTGGAACACTAGACTGATTAAATCCGAAATTGGTGCTCGGAATCCCACCTCCGTAATGCATTGGATTGCACGTTACCTTATAGTACGAGGTTTTCTAGGTTCAAAGTTCTAGGTAAGGCATATTTGTATATGTAATTGTCTCACTACTATTCTATAGGGTAAGTTTCTGGGTTCATCTCTAAAGTTATTGCTTTAAAGGAGAACTCGAGTCCTTCCTATCAACTCAGTTTTTAAGAGATTATTTCAAAATGAATTTCATCCATATTGAGGAAAGTAGATTCACTTGTTATGTCGGTAACTTATGGTTGTCCTTCAACCTCGATACTGTATAAATTACTTCTTATTCTTATTTACGTCTCGAGCTGAGGAAAACTGTTTGAGGTGATTGATGCGCTCGAGGCATGGTATGTGCTTCTGGCAGTCACGGAACCCTGCAACTCTGTTGCAAACTTCAGCACGGGGAAAGTTTCGGGTTGCTTGTAGGACAATTATTTGTGTTGACGAAACATATACCACGCTACACATTCTTTTATATCTTGTTGGTACTTGGGCAAGGAACGTAGTGTCATCGGAGCGATTCGGAAAAGTCCGCGGTTAATTATGGTGCATGCAGGAGAATAACAAGGATTTGACATGAAAACGTATTTAAATTTGCGACCATTCTGGGAGGCAATTCAGAAAATCCGATGAATACCAAATTGGGGTATACAGTTTGGCATTGCAGCTCAGAATCCATCATCTACATTCAAAATTCAATTACACTACTCGTTTGCCAAAGGATCAAAGAATACTGTACGTTTAGTGAGGACTGCGTATAATCTAGGGGGGAGGGGAACAGTGTCCCCAATTTTGAGTTTGTTTCGCCACGTCTCATAACTTCCGTGTAGTATAACTTTTGACTGGGAGAAATTATGACACTCGCTTACGATTCATTCTACATATCTCGTCAAGATTAATTAATTGCGTCTATAAAAATATTTGTGTAGCGGGGTTATGGTGAAATTGTACGACTTAAATGTGAAAAAAAAAGAAATATTAACACATTGTCGGTCTATAATTATCAAAAAGCCAAGTTAAATTACATAAATCGTATACTGTTGGAAAGAGCATCTCAAAAGCACTCCAGTAGTACCCATAAATCCCCATATGATCGAGTGAAGCGGTGCCAGGAAAGTAAACAAAACATCAAGGCGTCTGAGCGCGTCAACTTAGACGTATGTATTCACGCAAAACAAGCGGCCGTATCCCCAATACAGCCACACTCAATACTTTGTTGATTTTCAGTTCGAAGCAGAAGTCGGAGGATTACCACAATCGCATCAACTACAATAATTTTTCCACTTGAGTCAAACAGAAACTGATCCCGGATTTACCTGAAAGTTGTTACATCGCCTTTCATAATGCAAGTTATAATACACAAGTCAATACGAAACCTGCATCTGAAAGTACGAAATAGGTTGTGGTAGAGTATGCATGGAATTAGCACAGCAATCAATCTCTTTGTCCCAGAAGTGACATACTTTTCTACCTACAGATACGTCACTACACAGTGGATGGACTTGGTTTGCCACAATATTTGCTTAACATCGAATCCTTCAATTCCGAAACAATTCACGAGCTCCAGTGTTGCAGTCGTTGATATCTTGATGAACACTCTACTTGTGTGGAGATGGCAGTGGAGAGATCTGGGCGCCTCTTATCATCGAGGTCTTGAGAACCGATGAGGATGAAGTGAGGTGAGAGTGGAGCAGCTCCGGAATATAAGGGGTGGTGTGAACGGGAGATTGCCGAGAAAACCCGCCGACCAGCGGCATTGTCTGACTTGATTCCCACAAGCGAAGATCCTAGGGTGACCCCACCAGGAGTCAAACTCTGTTCACCTAATTGGCAAGCGAGTAGTCTAACCAGTTCACCACCGCGGCCCCTGTATTTAGCTGCAACCAGGGTACAACGCTGTACGGGTTAGTTGGTAACAATTCACAGATCAGAGGTACATGAACTTCAATAAATCAGATTACTTGGGTTGAAGACGCCCAAAACATCGGTCAATGACTCCTTGTTGAGTACAGTGCCGACCATAAATACCCTTCATGAGAAACATGTCCCTGATCGCAGGCACAGAAATATTGCGTGTTTCTTAATTCTGCAATCACTATTAACTGTGTTCTATAGTAAATACAGTGAAATCAACTCCCACCTTTCCTTCAGCTACTGGCCGCGTATCTTTGTGAGAAACCCTTTGATCGCTTTAATTGGTTAAAAGAATTAAATTGTTCTCATACTTAACGTCCATGATTCGTGGGAATACATTGCGACCCGTGACGATCGAAATCATCCAACCACAAAAGTGTTTATGCGCGCAACTAGTAGCTTAATGTTTACGCAAAAATAAGGCGCTGTTGTCTAACGGTCATTCGTAGAAGATGTATGTAGCTATAGTATTATAAAAATATCTTGACAGAATTGGTAATGGTGGAACACGGCTCGAGTGAGAGTCGCGGCGAACTAACACCTAACAGAAAATCCCGAGTATACTCTCTCTCGTCTGACGTGTTACAGAAGAGGTAAAATCATGATATATTCTGTGCAAGGACAGGAATTGTCCCGAAAACGGACATTACATTTCCCTGGACAATGATGCTGGCCGTTGGCTCAACTACGAGTGTTTTATCATAGGCTACGGGTGTTTTATCATAGGCTACGGGTGTTTTATCATAGGCTACGGGTGTCTTATCATAGGCTGCCCATCGTGCCATGGATTTACTGAAACTCTTCCCGTACTCTACAGTGCCAGCTGTTATAAGAAATGTGCAGGTAATGTTTGTACCAAATATTTATTTATTTTTGCAACACCTGAACTGAAATGTTTATGTCTACGTCAACGTTCTCGTCTAGCCAGCGCTGCAGAGTGGTTGAAGTACTCGCTATTTCCAAGGAAGTATTTCACATGCGTCCAGTGTGCTGACCTGTGACTATAACACGCACTTCAGGCCAGGGCTCTTGATAGCTTTCAAGACGACACGCACATTACAAACATCATTTCAGAGAACTCCAGAATGGCCGAGAAAAGCTTTTTCAAAGCGGGCCGTATCTCAAAATATACGCATAAAATACATACAAAACTTCTCAAGCGCCTTGCATGGAACCTTCCTACAGACTCTCCACCAATAAATAGAGCCGCAAGTATTTCGCAGATTGAGTTGGCAGCAGGCTAGGCTGGATATCCCTCTATACACTCGAGACATTATCGTTTGCTTATTGGTTGCTGTGATCCAGTGATGACTCTGAACAGGACTGTTAAATACTCACGCACACTACTGCTCCCTGATTATTACTGTCTCTCAGTTGAACGGGGCGTGTCTAGACAATTGTCGGCCAATTACAACAAAAGGAGAAAATAACCAGTTTTGGAGTCTACCTCGCCTCCCAATGAATTCGCGAAATACTCGTGGCTCTACCAATAGAATAATAGGATGACCTTGTTAGTCTCAGATGTATACGCAGTGTGACGAGTACATTGCACGACAATTGAGAATCTTGCGCTTAGTGGCAATGTGGCATTTGATGCACGTGGCAATGACGTCCTTATCTCTCGCGCGATTCTCCGCCTCAGACGCAGGAAGGACCAGCAGGTAGGTGGGACACTTCTGCCGTTGTTGCCCGCAGCAGGTTAGAAGCCAGGCTCTCCACGGCCACTTGGATCTCCTGAACGGCCCTTTCATTCCCCTCGCCAACCTTCTCGCTCCTTTCACTTACCAAACACAGGGAATCCCTCCCATACCTTGCTATTGTGCGGGCGTCCTACCAGTTGGACAAACATTTCTTACGTCCGTGTTCGTCCCCTCTCACATGTGTCCACTGAGAGTGCCTCAAGTGAACTTCCGCACTTCGCGTCTGGCCGCAAACTTTTATTCCTCGTTTCGATTCTGTATAGGAAGAAGAGGTCGCACAAGTAATCACTAGGCGCCCTGGAATTTCGATAATGTTAAACCTCGCGTACATTATAGGGGACGTGGTGTCACAGCGGCTAGAGGACTCGCCTCCCACCAAGACGAACCGTGTTGGATTTTCTTCGAAGTCGTTCAAGGTTTTCGCGCGGGGTAATCGTCCCGTACAATGCCGCTGGTCGGCGGATTTTCTCGACGATCTCCCGTTTTCTCTAGCCCTTGCATTCCGGCGTTGCTCCATACTCACCTCGTTACACACTCGTCGACTTTCAAAATCTCTATGTTAAGAGCCACCCAAATCTCTCCATCTTCCCAGTCCACTTAATTCTGCACTGTACATTTGAGCACCTGTCTATATAGGATTACAGTGTATTATACAAACTCCGGATCACCAGTAACGAATAAATAGAGACAAAAGTCTACCGTTTAATTGTCAGTTGAAATCGTCTTTTTTTAAAGTAGAATTTCGGTGTTATTGTCTTTATTTATCTAAAAGTTTCCGCTGAAATTTTTTTGTGCGTAACATTGAGAAAAACGATATAATAAACAGTAAGTATTTAATTTTAAATCGAATAACAAATACATATTATCGCAGTTTAACTTCCGGTATTCAATTACTTTCTTTTACAAACGTTGAAGTTTCTAAACAATGTGCATTCACTTTGGTAAGTATGATACGAAAATATTCCGAATATGTATTTTCAAAAGAAATAATTAAATGCTTATTGGTAAAATAGAGTATTAATTGATAATTTTTGTTTTATTTTGTGTATTGAATTTAAATGCAGGTGATACATGGTGTATTGATATAAATTTCAGTGTTATTTCTGTTTAATTGCTATTCGCCATATAGTCTCATCTGTACTTGTAAAGAACCTGAAAGGAAAACGACGACCAAATCGCATGCTACCTGGTTTGGGGTTAAACTTGAACAACAGTCTATGGAAGACTTACCTAAGCTGTGGTACACAACGACTGTGGGG
Organism: Dryococelus australis; assembly: GCA_029891345.1. NCBI lineage: Eukaryota > Metazoa > Arthropoda > Insecta > Phasmatodea > Phasmatidae > Dryococelus > Dryococelus australis. Next base: position 808,644 of record CM057008.1, on the reverse strand, counting down.
TATCGCTTGTTATCGACTGAATGTGCTCAGTTTCTTTTTCTCTAGTAATAATGGTAGGGATTCAGAAGGCAACGTCAAAAACCTGTGTACACACAAAGGAAGAACATGTAATACAGATTGTGACGAAGTAGCTGTTCAGAATGAAAACTTTTCTGCAGAGTTGTGTATGTGTTGAGTTTGTGAACTCCATGCTACTGTCCGCGAGCCAGCTCTGGAACCCTGGCAGGAATGCGACCTTGGAACGATAAGCCGGCCACGCTATACGACTGTACTAGCGTACAAAGAAAACATTCACTCACCTCAAGGCAGCGGGGTCGCTAATGGTCAACCTGGATTTTCTTGTTCACTGCTTGAACTGCACGCTTCTGATGCACTGGAGGAATCACTGCTGTCGTCAAGACGTACAGCGATACTGTCAGTTGCGTATGATACATCACCATCCTTCTCCCAGTATCCAGTCTCAAGCTTCTGTACCTGACCACAGTACCCTTCTCAGTCGGTCTTGGTTACACTGTCCTACAGATGACTGCGGGAGGATAGGAGCAAGCTTCTCGGTAACCCACTTTATGACATTAACACTGTTCATTTGGCCGTGATAGTTGCCACAGGCAGTTCCAGCTTTATAGACAAAGAGAGCATATTTGATAAATCCCTTAATACCCCCAGCGTGTACTACAATTAATCGGTTACCCGAATTCATATTATCTTGTATGCCAAACACTTCTTAATATTGCCAACATTTACCAAACGTTAAATTAGCATCTATCCATGTCACGTCTATGTAGATAATTTGTTTCCTACCTTGTGTGTACTGTTTCAACTAGATAGTCGGGGTGTCAAGATACGATGTGAGGTCTCTCATTTAGTATCTTCCTGTGACTTTGGGAGTTTTTCCACCGAAAACCTAGTTGTTTTACCACCTTACGCAACGAAGTATGCGACCACGGAAAGTCTATTTTCTCCTTTACCACGGGCAGTAATTTTGCAATGGAAGGGACACGTTTTCCTGAATATAAAAATCCTGAATTGTCCGCCGAATTACACATAGATCAAAGTCATGAATATTCACGACAGTATATTCCGGCCTAGTTTTCCGTCGTTTACCCGGCGTGTGCAAGCTACCGCCCTCCACACTGTTATGTAGTTCTTTCTGTTCATTCCGTATCTTTTTAACTAACGTCTGCGACACTCCAGCGTAGTCTGCAGCTCTTGCTGTCGCCTGGCTTATGGTGAAACCATAACATTTTTGTTTCGTCTCTTCATCCTACTTTGCAATTATATTACTTACTATTTCCGGCCCTCAGAATGCACGACGGTGTTCTTCTTAAGACTCGCACAGACATAAGACTCGCAGTGGCGATATTCACGACACTTCGGCGCTAAATGTGTTTATTGCGGATAGTACATGCGTGTCCACACTCCCCACTCTCCGCTGTGACTTTACATTCCCCATCCCCCGTATCAAGCGGTGCCTGGGGAGGCGCGTGGACAGCAGTAGTGTTCATTGGAGGGTTGTGGGTGCTCATCAACAAAGTGAGGGACCCGACAACCTAGGCCCGCATTCCCTGCTAACTGAGTCATTGTGCGGAACAAGGGAGGAAGAATTGGTGGAGAACTGGAATGGCGTTCGTGCGCAAGTTATGTAGAACATGCAGTAGACTTGTGTTTTACTATGTGTACTGTGATTATATGTACGTAGTATCATTTACCGTAGTCAAATAGTAACACGTGCAGAAATCCAGTGATTGAACTCGCATCTATGGCAACCTCCATGTTACCCATGCTAACAATCAGGTTCGTTAGCAGGCGAAATCCCTTCGAATTAAACAGTAGTCAACCCAAGTGGTGCTGTGATAGGATTCAGACACGTACTTTCATGTTATGTTCGTGATTGGGCCACTCGTTTTCTGACGTGCTTTTCATAACTGCGAACATTAAAACACTTGTATAAACTGAAAATCTGGCTGTGGCAGGATTTCCGTAAGCTTTTTACAAATATCGCACTTTAGATGACAGAAAGTAATACACCGCCATTTTGAAGAAGCCAGATGGATAAATAAAAACAAACATGACGAAGGACACACAGTCACACAGTAACACAGGACGTATATAGAGAACTTCGGTACAATTATGGCAGTGCAACAAAAGTCTGGGTAGTTTGAAGTGTACATTGTGACTGAATAAATCCGCGAAATACTCGGAACTACCTACAGAAGCAGTCTCGCAACCTTTCTACCTGCAATTCCGTATTGTCCTGCGTCATGGAACTACACTGAAATGGTTACGAGTAGAGCTACGTGAATTTCTATGATGTATTTGGCTTACATCTTGACTACTCATTTATTGACATGCTCAGATCACAACTGTTTATTTCATTGTTTGCGGTCTCAGTGAGAAACGTCCTTTATAGTGTACTTAGTTTCACGTAATGCAGTTACTACATTTCTTCCTGTTTATTACTGTCGTCTAAGTAGTCGCTCAGGATACGAACAACAGTGCTACAATCAACTAAGGAACACAGAATGTTACGTTCTTCAAGTACAACCTGCCAATGTAAGAACTTATGACATTCACGGACCTCTAACGTGTAGGATATACTTCACAGTCGTATGTGCAACCATACAGATATCATGTTGTCATCGGTTTATTTCTGTCATACTAGAAGTTAATGATAGGCCTGTATCGTGTGACATGTTCAGATTTCTTTAGCAGCTGTGAAATTAAAGACAGGCCAATTATAATTCTAATGCAAACCCACGAAATTATGAGAGTTAACTTGTCCAGGTAGAAGACTGCAAATGTTACATGTTTCTGCTGAACGCGTTCCAAATCTTAGTTTCTGTAGTCTTAACAGACCTCCTTAGTAAAATATACGTAAAATACGTATTGTTATGGATTGACCTTAACGTCATCTCATAAGCTTAGAAAGAGGTATAATAGACAGGTTTAAGTATAAAAGAAGACTAGTGAAACTAAATTGTATGAAGTAAGTTTACTGCATAAAAAGATATAATTACAAGATCATTGCAAAAACTGACTGGCCAACTAGAGATAAAATGAGAAGGATATTGAGAAAGTTAGGAAACGGAGAAAAGTATAAAGGAATAGCACTTACCATAGCCTTGCCTGGGAATCGCCTCCCTGACCTTCTGGTTGGAACACCAGCTAACTGCTTCTGTCCCCGACTGCACCCTTGAATGGCTCCCTCCAGACTCCCCCCCCCCCCCTCGTTGGCGAAATGTCTTCCGATTGGTTCCCGCTGTGCACCGACGGCGGAGTTTCCCTGGAGATTGTTAGTGTTAAGAAGTAATTTCATGATGTTTGCTGGACTCACATATTCTGTTTAACTTCGCGCATTTTTTAGTAAGTTTACAGAATGCCAAAGCGGCTGATTGTTTTGACTCTGGGTTTTATAAACCTTTTTGTGGCCTGCTTTTCCAACTTTGTTATATAAACCGTAGCGTGCAGAGCGGGATACTTTCGTAACCGTATACATATATCTCAGCAAACTAATTATCTGCGAATACGAATTTTTATTATCTAGGAAAAGTATAAAATAATCAGCTACGCTTACCACATTTTAGTTTTGTCAAATTAAATTTGTTAAAAAAAAAACATTGTGAATATGGTTAAAAATGTAATAGTCACGGTTCATTTGAGCAGTTTCCTCAGTGCGTAGGAGAAGAATATAAGGATGGTGTTGTTTAGACGACTACTGGCCGTGATGGCGTGTCGTGATAACCTGTTGTTATATCTAACTCGCGAGAACTTGTCTTCCTGCGGTAGCATGTCACTGTCTCAGGAGCGTCCTTCGCATTGCAGACTATAACCTGACGCGACCTTGGGATGGCGTGTCCTGATAACCTGTTGTTATATCTAACTCGCGAGAACTTGTCTCCCTGCGGTAGCATGTCACTGTCTCAGGAGCGTCCTTCGCATTGCAGACTATAACCTGACGCGACCTTGGGATGGCGTGTCGTGATAACCTGTTGTTATATCTAACTCGCGAGAACTTGTCTTCCTGCGGTAGCATGTCACTGTCTCAGGAGCGTCCTTCGCATTGCAGCCTATAACCTGACGCGACCTTGGGATGGCGTGTCGTGATAACCTGTTGTTATATCTAACTCGCGAGAACTTGTCTTCCTGCGGTAGCATGTCACTGTCTCAGGAGCGTCCTTCGCATTGCAGACTATAACCTGACGCGACCTTGGGATGGCGTGTCCTGATAACCTGTTGTTATATCTAACTCGCGAGAACTTGTCTTCCTGCGGTAGCATGTCACTGTCTCAGGAGAGTCCTTCGCATTGCAGACTATAACCTGACGCGACCTTGGGATGGCGTGTCGTGATAACCTGTTGTTATATCTAACTCGCGAGAACTTGTCTTCCTGCGGTAGCAAGTCACTGTCTCAGGAGCGTCCTTCGCATTGCAGCCTATAACCTGACGCGACCTTGAAATGGCGTGTCGTGATAACCTGTTGTTATATCTAACTCGCGAGAACTTGTCTTCCTGCGGTAGCAAGTCACTGTCTCAGGAGCGTCCTTCGCATTGCAGACTATAACCTGACGCGACCTTGGGATGGCGTGTCCTGATAACCTGTTGTTATATCTAACTCGCGAGAACTTGTCTTCCTGCGGTAGCATGTCACTGTCTCAGGAGCGTCCTTCGCATTGCAGACTATAACCTGACGCGACCTTGGGATGGCGTGTCCTGATAACCTGTTGTTATATCTAACTCGCGAGAACTTGTCTTCCTGCGGTAGCATGTCACTGTCTCAGGAGCGTCCTTCGCATTGCAGACTATAACCTGACGCGACCTTGGGATGGCGTGTCGTGATAACCTGTTGTTATATCTAACTCGCGAGAACTTGTCTTCCTGCGGTAGCATGTCACTGTCTCAGGAGCGTCCTTCGCATTGCAGACTATAACCTGACGCGACCTTGGGATGGCGTGTCCTGATAACCTGTTGTTATATCTAACTCGCGAGAACTTGTCTTCCTGCGGTAGCATGTCACTGTCTCAGGAGAGTCCTTCGCATTGCAGACTATAACCTGACGCGACCTTGGGATGGCGTGTCGTGATAACCTGTTGTTATATCTAACTCGCGAGAACTTGTCTTCCTGCGGTAGCAAGTCACTGTCTCAGGAGCGTCCTTCGCATTGCAGCCTATAACCTGACGCGACCTTGAAATGGCGTGTCGTGATAACCTGTTGTTATATCTAACTCGCGAGAACTTGTCTTCCAGCGGTAGCAAGTCACTGTCTCAGGAGCGTCCTTCGCATTGCAGACTATAACCTGACGCGACCTTGGGATGGCGTGTCCTGATAACCTGTTGTTATATCTAACTCGCGAGAACTTGTCTTCCTGCGGTAGCATGTCACTGTCTCAGGAGCGTCCTTCGCATTGCAGACTATAACCTGACGCGACCTTGGGATGGCGTGTCCTGATAACCTGTTGTTATATCTAACTCGCGAGAACTTGTCTTCCTGCGGTAGCATGTCACTGTCTCAGGAGCGTCCTTCGCATTGCAGACTATAACCTGACGCGACCTTGGGATGGCGTGTCGTGATAACCTGTTGTTATATCTAACTCGCGAGAACTTGTCTCCCTGCGGTAGCATGTCACTGTCTCAGGAGCGTCCTTCGCATTGCAGACTATAACCTGACGCGACATTGGGATGGCGTGTCGTGATAACCTGTTGTTATATCTAACTCGCGAGAACTTGTCTCCCTGCGGTAGCATGTCACTGTCTCAGGAGCGTCCTTCGCATTGCAGCCTATAACCTGACGCGACCTTGGGATGGCGTGTCCTGATAACCTGTTGTTATATCTAACTCGCGAGAACTTGTCTCCCTGCGGTTGCATGTCACTGTCTCAGGAGCGTCCTTCGCATTGCAGCCTATAACCTGACGCGACCTTGAAATGGCGTGTCGTGATAACCTGTTGTTATATCTAACTCGCGAGAACTTGTCTCCCTGCGGTTGCATGTCACTGTCTCAGGAGCGTCCTTCGCATTGCAGACTATAACCTGACGCGACCTTGGGATGGCGTGTCCTGATAACCTGTTGTTATATCTAACTCGCGAGAACTTGTCTTCCTGCGGTAGCATGTCACTGTCTCAGGAGCGTCCTTCGCATTGCAGACTATAACCTGACGCGACCTTGGGATGGCGTGTCCTGATAACCTGTTGTTATATCTAACTCGCGAGAACTTGTCTTCCTGCGGTAGCATGTCACTGTCTCAGGAGCGTCCTTCGCATTGCAGCCTATAACCTGACGCGACCTTGGGATGGCGTGTCGTGATAACCTGTTGTTATATCTAACTCGCGAGAACTTGTCTTCCTGCGGTAGCATGTCACTGTCTCAGGAGCGTCCTTCACATTGCAGCCTATAACCTGACGCGACCTTGGGATGGCGTGTCGTGATAACCTGTTGTTATATCTAACTCGCGAGAACTTGTCTTCCTGCGGTTGCAAGTCACTGTCTCAGGAGCGTCCTTCGCATTGCAGCCTATAACCTGACGCGACCTTGGGATGGCGTGTCCTGATAACCTGTTGTTATATCTAACTCGCGAGAACTTGTCTTCCTGCGGTTGCAAGTCACTGTCTCAGGAGCGTCCTTCGCATTGCAGACTATAACCTGACGCGACCTTGGGATGGCGTGTCCTGATAACCTGTTGTTATATCTAACTCGCGAGAACTTGTCTCCCTGCGGTTGCAAGTCACTGTCTCAGGAGCGTCCTTCGCATTGCAGCCTATAACCTGACGCGACCTTGGGTTGTCAATTTTTTTCTCATTCGAGGAAGAGCGATACGGGCGACAATAACACGCACGATCAGCGCCTAGTTGTCCCTACGCACAACGAGCTGAACCTGCGTGTAGAGCTTCCGCTCTTACTCTCTCCTGTACAAATGAGATCTGTAACACTGGGACTACATTACACGCGATGAAGTTCTATATTAAAACTACGACTGTACAATTATATTTTTCTCCTTCCTATTAGGAAACTGCACAGGAAATACCAAAATATTTTTTTTTTTTGGAGCTTTAAAATTTTTTTTTTAAATGTTAGAATAAACCATATTATAAAAAAACTGTACGGGATTGGATACGTTTTTTTTAAATACCTTTTCTTGCAAAAATACGTATTTGTGGTCCTTTATTTGTTGAGAAACTCGTAAACGAGCACACAACGAATATACAGTAACAAATGTTCCGATTGCTAACTCTCAAGTGTCCGGCTAGCTGACACATAACATGTGTTGGACAGGTTCGACACAAAGCATGTCACTCAAAAACGGTTACATATAGTATATTAGTATATGAACACGAAAAGTATTCAAGGAACATTTCGTAACCGCAGACAAGTTCCAAGTTACCATTTCGTAAACACAGACAAGTTCCAAGTACCATTTCGTTTAAAAGGATGATTTTATTTCGGCGGCGTGAAAATAACAAACATTTTTAAAATATATATATTCTGAACCATTTTATAATACATTTTATCATAATGTTTTAAGGCACAGCACTTAGAAAAAGCTGCTCTTCAACTATGCAGGAGTGCTCTAAAATGGCATTTCTAATGTGCGCGATGACTTCAAGGCAATGAACAGCCTTTAACTAGAAAGAATGAGCACATTGAACTTGCCGTTAATAGATTCTGTTAAAAACGTGTACGTGGAATATTGTGCAACGTAGTTCGAGTGACGGGTAGACAATAGCATAAAGTTCCGGGGGTTTCACGCTAGTTGAGTGGTTAGACTACTCACCTCCCACCTAAATGAACTGGGTTTGTTTTCCGGCGGGGTTATACCTGGATTCTCGCATGTGAAATAGTGCCTGGCGATGCCGCTGGTCGGCGGGTTTTATCGGAGCTCTCCCGTTTCCCCCACCCTTGCATTCCGGCACTGGTCCATACTCACCTCCTTTCACTCTCATCGGCTCCCAAGACCTCGATGTTAAGGCTTTTACCTAGTTTGAAAGGAGTGAGAATTTGGTATAAAGAAATGCATGTTATTGAATTTTTTTTTTTTTTTTTCTACTTCCTGTTAGAAATAGTTATGAACAGCCGTAAACTGTTTTGAACAGATAAAAATGTGTTTTTTTTCTACTGAAGCAATCAATACATAGCCTGTTTGTGTAAAGATGAAAAACTTAAAATAAAATAAAAAATTACTGCAATAAACTAAGTGTTATATTGGCCTGTATAAAAAAACTTAAAGTAAATTTGATCACGCTAAGGTTTTTGTTTAAAGTTTATAACTTCAAAATTTGCTTTGAAAAACCGAATATAGGATGTTCACGGTAAAGTGAGCACTTTTGATGCCCCTTCTTTAAATCTTTTAACCACCTTTAATAATTAATATTAGTAATAAACACAATGCGTATATTCCACCGCACTCGGAAGTTAACCTCCAAGGTTACAATAAAATATATTTATTGACTATTATTTCAAACGAGAGGCATTCACAGGTGCTCTCTTCCCCGCGAATAGCCTGTACCAAAGTGTCACTACTTTCACACTAGTAAAAAGCCTTAAGAGCCGCCCAAGTTTCTCGCCTCCATTTCTAGTGTTCAGTGCGTGTGTCTGTGTGTGTGTGTGTGTGTGTGTGTGTGTGTGTGTGTGTGTGTGTGTGTGTGTGTGTGTGCGAGCCATGCGTCACAGCGAGTGCACGCGCTATTGGTTGTCTGAGCACCACACTTCATAACAGTCGCTCCTGCACCGCTCAACTGCTTATTCTTTGCCGTTGTCGTCCTGGGTAATGCATCCACACTCGTACTTAGTCCTCAGCTCTATCGACATACAAGTGTCCCGCACTATGAGCTCTAAACAGCAGGTTACTAAAGGCGCCCGCCCGCCTACCCAGCGTTCTTCTCCTCGCATGAAGCGCGGGAGCAATAAGGGCTAAACCAGGTATTTGGTGATCACTTATGTGTCACGCCGAACAATGTAATGTTTTCTCATACGCAAGAGAGTATTGCTACGGCGTTGGAAGATAGCATGGACAACCGCCATGTTTGTTCTGTTTCCTCAGAGTTGTAAGCTCCGACTATAGGGTTCTACTACAGCAATCTGTTTAGAGAAGATACTATAGTTGTAACACAACAGTATAAATATCATAAACAAACGGCTGAGCAGTTTCCAGAGAGGAGAGTGCAGCCAGTCAGACCGTGGATACCCCCACTTCGAACCAACCCCATGCAATTACGTGTGTGCGTGATTAAATACTCTATAACCAGCTAAAATAACTAAGTGAAATTTAGTAGCAGTTCATTTCGGGCATCCTCATTATCTGATTGTCCGTGCAAGGTTCAGGAAACAGCTCTTGTGTCTGATTGGCCGCTGTGGGCTGCGGAAGACTCCTACTGTCAGGTTTGTCGACCAGACGCTGGCTGGCGACATGTAGATGGTGAGTGAGGCCATTTTTATATTGCATGCGGCTGTACATCGTTCTATAACCGGCTGTTTCACCTCTGTATTGTTGAGTACTCTGTGTTACGACCGTAATGCGAAGATTAGAAGAGCTGTGATTTTATTTCCACTAAAAAAATTCAGTTATTGTCAGATTACAACATTCGCTAACTACTGCAGTGGAGAGAGCTTTGAGAGGGTCTTAACGTCGAGATCTTGAGAGCCGATGAGGGCAATGTCGGAATGCAAGGGAGCAGGAAACGGGAGATCTCCGAGAAAACCCGCCTACCAGCGGCATCAGGCATGACTCCCACGTACGAAAAGTGCGGGATTAACCCCGCCGGGAATCGGGTCGTGATTGGCTAGCAAGTAGTCTGACCGCTACAGCTCCGCGGCCCCTCGTCTGTAAGAGAATCTGGTACTGGGCCAGTGACGAGTTCTGCGACTCGATCAGTAAACTCCGCTAGCAAAGAATATGATGTATACAGAAGTGAAGAAGTCCAGCTGCACACTACCGCCACATAGCGTCGCTGCATGTCCAGTAAAATGTCGCATTACTGTCCACCAATCAGCGCTTAGTAGTTCACTTGCCAGCCAATCAGACACAATGCCAGTTCCGGAGCCTCGCGCGATCAATCAGCGAATCAGGATCCACAATTTTAACAACCACCCGTTTCATTTGTGTATTGACTATTTTATTTCCGTCATTTTCCTATATGCTGTCCACGGTAAAGTCAGCAGTTTTGGAAACGACCTTTGAAATATGTCACTACCCCTAGTTGCACGTACATATACATAGGCACACTGTGACTGTGGCTGGGCGCACAGTTAAGTGGTTAACGAGGGGGGGGGATGTAGTTCCTGGTTTTAACGTTGAATTACAAGCGTTAGGTAAATATTAGTCAATACTCGAATTATTCATATTTTTCTCAGTTTTTTAACACATATAAGTGAAAAATGGGAAAAATTTATAAAATACTAAATTTAATGAAATAATAAATAAGTGTCATGAGACCGACACAAGAATAAATTTACATATGGTGGAAAAAAATACAGTGTGAATATAAGTAGATTTTGAGCAGCATTTTTGCTATGTAAAAAAACGCATCTGTCATTCTTAAACACCGGAGGAAATTAGAGTACTATAAAAAAAATTGTAGAGTAAAATATTTTCACATAAATATTACATTTATATTTGTGTTAGAGTGATTTTAGTCTTGTAACACTTCGATATTGCAAATGTTATGATAATACTTTAAATGTTCTCGAGTTAATGTAAATTTCACAAATGTTTCATGCGTGAACTGTTTTGCATAGATTTAGCATGTAAGAGTAATTATTTTGACAGTTGTGCTTTTCGGTGGGGTGTAATACTGTTACATTTATTCATTAATTTTTGTCTATGCCAGGGAAAGTGTTTTATTAATTTAACAGTTGTTATGTTCTCTTTAAATCACGCTACACCAGTCGAGAAAAAGAAAATGTTATTTATTTGGAACAATCAGTAAAATAGAGCCTTACAAAATTAATTCTAAAAGTGACCTAGACGGAATGATACGGAACACAAAGGGCTCCGGGATTATTCAAGATTTATGGCTGTAAACTTGACAAATTTGAATAATTTGAAATAACTACGTATTAAAGAAGAAAAGTTAAATAAGAATTGATAAAGTAACCCTTGGGAGAAATAACGAGGCCGAAGAACATGATTCCGTCAGTGAAGTCCGGCTGAAATGTACGATAGGACGACGCAAGTAGAACGATGGCTTCGAGAGGTGGAACCAGCTGACGTCCCCAGCACAAATCCAGATAATAATACGTTGTCCAGAGTTCGAGGGAGCATCCACCTACCTCATCGCCGTCCAGCTTTCCAGTCCTCAGTTCGACACCAGGAAGTCCTGGTTGCAGTGCGACATCGGAACCCAAGGGAATGGCAGAGCTGCCATACAGTGTCGTCATCAGATAAGTTTTGGCATGCACGACCGGCTAAATAATTGTTGACATCATTTTCGTTTAACGCATGAGTAGCGCTGGTGTTTTTGCATGTTCAACGGCAGTCCTTCCGGCTGATGTAGTAATGGTTTAAACTTTTAAAAGTAATTTATGTTAGATTCATTAATTTTTAACGTTTTAGAGGTGAAAATATTAATTTAATTGTATGATATTATTTGGAGATTTGGTCTCACAATGATAATAGCTGACTTGTTCATTGATACTTAATTTAACTAAATATATATTTGACGTAAAAAAAATTGAATACTGACATTATTAATAACCTGTTCCAGTATTAATTGACATATGAAACTTTAAGGTGTTTTTCAGATACCTCATAATTATTTTGATGGTTCCCTTTTCGAATATTTTGTATAGAAATTCCATTCCCTATAGCCGAGGCATACATATACATAGCTCATTAAACTCATTTTACAAATTCGCTTAATCAAACTACCTAATTATTTTGTAGCAGTCCTAGATTGTGGTGTTACAGTCTTAATGCTCAAATAACTAAAATTGACTAGTAGAAGGAAGTCTAGGACAAAGGCGTGGGGCGTCGGAACTGTTCATGCTCTGTCATTCCGACGTCCACGTGGCCTTCTTGGAAGCTAGTGGCCATAGTCCGTTGACTATTGACCCATTACCTTTTAACTTTATCCTCAAAAATTAAAAATATATAAAATATACCAAAAAAATACCGAAAAAATTCCACAATATTCCAAAAACTGTATTATTAAAAATTATTGCCAAACTATTAAATAATTATTAACAAATTATTTGAATGTTTATTTAAAAATTCAAGTTCCCGGCTTTTTTTCCCTAACAATGTGAATGTTGGTGAGAAGAAAACCAAAGAATATATATTTAGAAAAGTCCTTGTGGGAAAATACTTTTTATAGACATATATATCTGTTTCTCTGGAATATTATTGTAAAATATCCACTTTCTTCAAATTCGTAAATTGAATATTGTTACGACCGTTTTGGGGCGTGGTAATGTTTTTTCTAAAAGAAAATAATTATGCTATATTAAAAATCGATATGAAAATATTCATGTTTCAATTCGGTAACCTTATGCCATTTAATGCAGTTGTTCATAGTATACATTATTCTTCATTGACCACTATTATGCATACTCTACGCCTCTTTCCCTATATCGCTTTGTTTCTAAACATACTTAATTTTTTAAGTAGTCTTGAAAAATGCATATTTGAGGTGTCCTGGGTTCTCAGGGCCTCAAGTAAGCCTCCTTGCATTCTGCTTAGGATTGAGTTTTGACAGAGCTGCATGGGAGAAAAATGGTGGTCATAACATGTTAGGTTAGGTAGTGTTGAGCCAATACTTATCCTGTGCTCAGTGGTCATGTTTAAAGGAACTTTTAGGTGCTTTTGTCTAACATTTTTGTATTTTATATTACTGAAAAATGTACCGCCAGAGCTGACTTCGAAAATACCTGTTTTGTCTCAGTTAAATATAGAAGCTCTTGTTAGTTTTTGGAAAACTAGTCAGTAATAATTTTACAATTATGTAAGAGAAGTGTAGATCTTACAATAGCGCTTTTTAAAGTGCCTAAAAATTGGCAACCTATATTTATCCAGTTTAGGGAAGAGGATTTGGCAATTTCCAAGTTAAGTTCAGTCTGTTTTAAGGCAATTTTCTAGTAAGGTAGTAATTATTAAATTTCGATTGAGCTTAATAGAACGCAAACAGATGCACAACCAAACCATGCTAGAGTTTGTAAAGTATATCCTTGGGTTAGTATAAGTGCTAGGATTACCTTGTGATGAGGAATATTTTACTGGTGTAGTTTTTCAGAATCTTTATCCGCGAAAAAACCTAAGACTTGAAATGAATTATTGACTCTTGTATCAAAGGTGGAAAAACACTTAGGGATTGTACGTGGTGGGGGGGGGGGGGTGGCAGATTCCCAGGAAACAAAGTACTCAGTAAAGGAAAAGGGTCCAGTGAAAGGAGTGAAGGGATGCTTTATTTGTGGCAAACAAAATAATTTTGCTAAAGATTGTTTTCACACACAATCCTCTTCGAGGGAGGGACAGTCTAAAGGGCCGACGAGAACATGGTATTCTCAAACACCACCTTCGAGGGAGGGACAGTCTAAAGGGCCCACGCGAACATGGTATTCTCAAACATCACCTTCGAGGGAGGGACAGTCTAAAGGGCCCACGAGAACATGGTATTCTCAAACATCACCTTCGAGGGAGGGACAGTCTAAAGGGCCCACGAGAACATGGTATTCTCAAACATCACCTTCGAGGGAGAGACAGTCTAAAGGGCCCACTCGAACATGGTACTCTCAAACATCACCTTCGTCGGGTAAACCACCTTCGAGATCTTTTGTAAACCCGGATTCAGTTAGACATAAAGAGTATGTTTGTTTTAAATACCAGCAAAAGGGGCACCTGAAGACAAATTGTCCGTTGAATAGTAATAAGATAGTAGGTGAGCCATCGATACATCTAATGAGTTTGGAAAATAAATTTGGTCTCATGTATGTTCCTGTAGCAATAGCGTATCAGGTTTTGGTTGCCGCCTTATTGGATTCTGGGCCGTCTTGTTCATTTATCAATAAGGACTATTGCAATTTTCGATTAAGGAATTTGCCTCAGGGACTTATCAAGGTTTATAAGGGAGAAGAATTGGGTTTCTGTATGGCAAACGGAGGAATTATAAATTCTACAGGAGTAGCAGTTTCTAAAGAGAAAATTTCGAATTTCATGTGGAAGTTTCCTTTCAGGATATTGACGGGATTAAGTCATGACCTAATGTTCGGGTCGAATTTTCTAAGAAAATCGCAAGCCATGTTAGATGTAGCTTGGATACAGCTTTGTTCTTTCTTTTTCTAGTTCTCAACCTGAGGAGGTTATGACACACAAATTTCATATTTTGGCTATAAATATCCAGTATAGAGATACTGCTCAAGAAAAATAATTGGAACTTTTGATAACAGTAATTTAAGGGTGTTGTGAGAAATCAGTTAGAGCATTATACCAAGTAACCCTTCATTTTAAAACTTAAAAATAATGAACCAGTGTCTTCCATCCCTTATAGGGTACCTCCACTAAAATTGAAAGCCTTTAGGAAAATTATTCAAGATCTTTAAGTTGCCGACATTGTAGAGCTGTCCAATAGTAATTTTTCCAGTCCGGTCTTTTTACTTCCAAAGAAAACACCGGGGGAATACAGAGTAACTTGTGATTTCCGGAAAGTCAATAAATTTATGTGGACCGCTACACACGTCCAACCATAGAATCAGTTTTCCAGCATATACGAGAGGCATGCTATTTTTTCCGTTTTTGATCTGAACTCAGCGTTTTGCAGTGTGATCTTCATCCTGATTTGTGGGGGGTTCTGGCCTTTGTGATTCCCTAGAGTCAGTAGCAATGGAAACGTCTTCCCATGGGCGTTAATTGCGGTTCCCAAGCTATGTCCAGAGTCTTGTTTCAAGTACTCAGTAAATATCAGTATGACTTTTTGTTTACGTATATTGAAGATGTTTGTCTTTACAGTAAAACTTTTGAAGATCATCTAAGTCATCTTAAGGGAAACGGGTTTGACTGTAACCCCAGATAAGATAACATGGCGAATACCTACGTTAGGTACCTTGGATTTGTAATTTCAGATGGTAAACTACTGATATACCCTGAAAAGATATGCCCGGTGGTAAAGTTTTCCATTCCAAGAAATCTTCATGGTGTGTGTTGGTTTCTGGGATTGGTAGTGTTTTATTTGAAATCCATACCAGATTTTTCCCAGATCGCCGAGCCGCTTAATGTTTTAAAAAGGGAAGATGTGTAGTTTGTTTAAGGGGAAGCTCAGAATTAGGTATTTTCCACTCTTAAGGAAAGATTAGCTGCACCTCCTGTTTTGCAGTTGCCCCTGTTTGATAAAAGATTCATCTTTAAAATTGATGTGAGTGGTAAGGCACTAGATACAGTGTAAAGCTAGGAGGAGGTAAATAGTCTGGTGCCGGTCTCATATGCGAGTTGGTTGTTAAGCCCATCAGAACAACTGTATTCCGCTTATGTGAAAGAAGTGTTGGCGGCCATCTTCGGGATAAAAAATATAAGGACTATTTAGAACACGCAAAATTTACACTCCACACAGATAATCATTTCACGTGTTTTAAATTCACAGTGCAGCATGGAAGGGTGTTGACAATGGGGTAGCTGACGTGCTATCCCATATGTTTGCCCCGGAGGAATTTTGTGTAGGAACGTGTAATGAAAATTTAGTGCCTTCTACTTTAGAGGCGTTGTTAGTTCTACTGTAGTTGATAATATTTCTAAATATTCTTGATTCCTGTGTTTAAACTTATGTTAATGCTTGTAGGGTAAATGTTTTTGATTTTTGTGTGCAAATTGATCTAAATGCTTTACGGGTAAATGGTGATTTCTGTACTCGGACTAATAATGAGGTTTCGAATAGTGTGATTTATGCAGTAAGTCAGACTTTAGACTTAATTTCCAACTGTTTATGTGATGGAGTTCAGTTAGATGTTTTACAAGATATTCCACAGGAATATCTTAGCTTAGAATATCATCAGGGAATAGATACTAACTGTATTAGTATCAAAAGATATAAAGGTAATGGGAAAGGTGGATATTATAAGGTTGAAAGTGGATTAATTGGATACCAGGATCCCAAAAACCTCAAAGTTCTTTTTTATATTACAGCTGCTTTGCGAAGCCATATATTCCAATACTATAACAATACCTTTTTTGGGGGACATCTGGGTCAGGTTAATATGGTGTCACGTGTAAAAGAATTATTATTTTGGCCTGGGATGACCAAGGAAATTGAGGAATTAGTGAAACATCGTATCGATTGCCAATGAGCCAAGTCCCGCAATGCAAAAATTAAGAGTCCTTATAGTGCCAGTGTAGCTCCTTTCCTGTAGGAATGTCTATATTTAGATGTTTTTGGCCCTTTACCAAAAACTTCAGCGGGATTTTCCTCCATTCTGGTTGCGGTGGACAGCTTCAGCAAATTTGTGCCCCCCCCCCCCTAGAGCGATGAAATCAGTGGAATTTGTAAAGTACTCAGTCAACAGTGATTCCTTGTTTTTGGTTCACCCATGTCCTTAATGACAGATAATGCAACCTATTTTTTTTCTATCGAGTTGAAAAACTTGGCTTTTCCTTGGGGAATTAAGTGAACTCACACGTCCCCTTATTACCCAAAGGCCATTCTGGGAGAACGGTATCATAGGAACCTCAAGGTCACTTTAAGATTTTTTCAGAGAGGGTCTCATAAGGACTGGTAGCAGGTGTTATATCAGCTTTTCTTAGCACTTAATAATGTTATTAGTGATGCCACTCTTCAAACTCTAGCAGAATTGTTTTTTGGACAAAGTCTTTTTCACCCATCAATCTATCTGGGGGGGGGGGGGGGTTGCATAAGTTTTGCTGGGATGCAGCGAACCAAAAGGGTTTAGAGGAGCTTTGGGCTGAGGCCACAAAGAATCTGAGGAAATAACACCATAAATTAGCATCTAGGAAAGTTTATACTGGGGGTACTGTTGATATTCAGGTAGGAGATAAAGTTATGATAGACACCCATTTTTTTATTAATAAAGCAGCTAAATTCAGCGCTAAGTTAGTCTCCAAGTTACAAGGTTCTTTTAGAGTTATAAGGTTTTTGACTCCAGTCACTGTTGTCATTGGAGACATTGATTCAGGAGTAGGTATATTGAAGGGCCATGTGACCCAGTTAAAAAGTGCCCTTAATTTTTGTTTGAAAAAAAGGAATGACCACTGAACTTAGGATAAGACTTATGAGATAGGGTTTTGCATGTTTTAATTTTAAGAGGGTTTCATTCTTGTTTGTGTTGTCTTTTTGTCTTGCCTTGTAGGAGGTTTCCTTCGGAGCCAGACTATCTGACCATTCACCTTCATTTCACTTGTGTCCATCTACATTTAATTTTTATGATGTTTAGGGTTAGGTTAGTGTTTTGTATGGGTTTATTTATTGTGATGTGCATGAATACTTACCTATTTTTATATAGGTTCCCTTATTAGTGATTCCTCTTTACACCAAGAGTGTCTGGTTTTGAGGTAGTCTTGTCTGGGCCCTTAAATTTATGGCTGAGGAGTTCCATGCTTCAATATTGGACAAAAATTGGATGTCGATATAAATATAAATATTTATCTCGATTTGGAACATGTGTCTGGCCCCCGGATGTTTATTTCCTTTCTAGTGGTGATCTTTTGATGACGCTGCTTGGAACTGGAACTTGCTGCAGTGGTCCATACCTGATGATGTTTTGAAGAAGGAGAGAGCTTGGTGATTTCGGGACTAGCCACCTTTGGGATCTTCTGGGACCCCCTCCTTCAACAGAAGCTGGGATCTTCAGGGGGGGGAGGGGGTGATACAAGTACGGTAATAAATTCGCGTACAGTTTGTCTATCCGCCCCAGCCCATTTTACTACGCAACACCTTTTTCACCTGTCCGCCATGGAAAAGTATTGATCGGAAAACATGTTTTGGAAGAAACTAAAGAAAATGGACAGTTAAGATAAAAAAACTTACTTTTAACCCCATAAACACTGACGTTTGCATTGATGGAGGTCCACGTTTGTGGACTTATGGCTCGCAGTAGCGTAAATACCGCACAAATTATGTTTTCTTGGTTGGACTGAAACCTCATCGCGTCACTGGTGAGTACTGCTCACCTGGCTGGAGTTGACGCCTGCCGCCACTAGAGTCCACAAGTGTTCCTTCTTCGTAGAGCACCGGAATGACGGGCCTAGCCCGCGCACTTATGAATGGCTAATTTCAAGTGTAACGGAGATGACGCCATAGATGATTCACTGGACTGTTCTTTACTCTTTGTGAATTATAGAAACCGATAGGACGTAATTGAGAGAATGATTTTTTCGACAGTGATTCGCTATTGGTGGATGATTCTAGCTACCCCCACAGCGAGGCAATGCTCGATTTTTGAATATAAGTATAAGTATAAGTGCAGTATAAGTATTTCTGCACAACATAATAAGGAATCGCTTCCTATTTTATAATACGATATATTAGTAAATATGAGAGGAGGAACCATAAATTTTTTTTATCAAAAATAATTTAAATTACTGTGTTGTTTCGCCCACTGTTTTGGAAACGGGCTGTTCGGGAAGATTAAATGGCCTCTGCCAGGGCTTAGAAGCCAGAGATTTTTCTCTGTTTTAATATGAAAGTAGTGGTGGATTTACATATTTGAATAATTTATTGTGTAACTAAAGTAAAAGAAATTTACCTTAAAAATACATGTTAATGGCCATGGAAAATATTAGGTGGCAAGGTTTGGGGTTGAACAAAAAGCCAGAGATAAAATTTTAAGTGACTGTAAATGTTATGGCTAGTGAAAGTTATGGATGGAATTATAAGATATGTCAAATTTTACCCATTTCAATAATATTTTGTGAATTCCAGTTTTGAATCCCTTTTTGGTTCAACACTTGGTTTGTATTATAGGGGTAATCTTGATGAATGTTTTAATATATTTTGGTGAGAAAAAAACCAAAGAATATATATTTAAAGGAGTCCTTGTGGGACAATATTTTTATATATACATATATGTGTTTTTTTGTAATAATATTGTAAAATGTTAATTTTCTTAAAATTCGTAGATTAAATATATTGTCACGACCCTTTTTTTTTGTAATGTTTTTTCCAAAAGAAAATAATTATGCTATATTAAATATCAATATGAAAACATTAATGTTTCAATTTAGTAACCTTATGTAATTTAATGCAATTTTTGGTAGTATATATTCTGCTTCGTTGGCCATGCTTATGCATACTCTATGCCTCTTTGCTTACATCACCTTGTTTTTAAACATATTTGAATTTGTAAATATTCTTGAAAATTGTAAATTTTTCAGGTGTTCTGGTTTCTCAGGGCCACACATTGAAAATAAAATCCCGAGGAAAACTTGTATAAAATATAGCAAGCATATTATGTTTCTGACTTCTACCACCACATTGGGTGCAGGTAACCATGACTTTCACTGCGTGACCTTGAAAACAAAAACCCGAGAAAAATTCATAAAAGTCAGCAAGAATATTACGCACTGGCTACTACCACAATATTAAGTGAAGGTAACGTTGACCTTGACCTTGAGTAAAATTGAATATAAAAACTTAAGCAAAATACATAAATATCAGGAAGCATATTATGCTGCTGACTACTACCGCCATATTCGGTGCGGGTAAGCTTGACCCCGTGACCTTGAATGAATTTGAAAAAAAAACTCGAAACAAATACATATAAGTAAGCAAGTATATTATGTTACTGACTACTACCGCCATATCGGATTCAGCTGACTTTGACCTTGACCCCGAGACCTTGATTGACATTAAAAACAAAAAAAAGATGAGAAAAAACGGTAAAATTTGAACAAACTTATTACTACCACAATTTTTCGTGTCAAATTAGGTTAACACGAAATGAAACACACTTTATTTTCATACACATTACTTATTCAATTAAATTTATTACCGTCATTCATGTCCTCGAAAAAAAGAACAACATTCTTTAATATATATGTATCTCCATGTATGCAACATTGTTGTAGGTTACATTCTTCTAGGCATCCCGCAATTCCTCTCGTGTTGTTTGTGGACATGAACCGAAGTCACAAGAGACCTGCGTGCAGCAAACATGGTAGCGAGGTACTGATGAGAAATGCACTTCACATTTACAGGTCTTTGCATGTCTAAGTAAACTGTCTCTATGGCTGAAAAGCTATCACGCAAATATGATATGCTGCGGGTATTTTTATCATAATTGAAGCTCTCATGTCGCCGTACATCGTTGCTGAATGAAAATGTCTGATCACAAAAGCTACACTGATGACGACGTAGTGGTGGAGGCAAAGACTCAGACGGACATTTTGGAAATGTAGGTGATTGAGCTAAATAAGCAGGTAACGAAGTGGACAATGACACTGTAGTAGCTACCATTAGCTCTGCAATGTCCCAAGACATCGCGAATGCAAAACTGCATAGCTAGCCGACACGATATGTCTTTAACAGTAGCCGTTGTCAAATTACTGCTTATACTCTAGTGTATGCAAGCGCCATGACGTCATATCGACTGCGAAACAATCGTATTACACCATTAATACATTGTACGAACACCGGCCAGCCAATCATCGAGTTACCACGTCATTGTAGCTGACCAATCGCGTGAAGGCACTGAAATATCACGTGCGATAGTTAGTCGGTAGGAGAAGGAGTCATTATGAGTAATTTTGGAGTCGTTATAAATAATTTGAGAGTTATTTTGGATGTGTCATTTCTTAGTAATTTTGGAAGAGGAGTCATTATGAGATCGGTACCCATCGACGCAACAAGAGGTATTGGCAAAACAAATTCTGACACGTATATGGCAATACTTACAGATCTTGTTTTGTTTTTTCAATATATCACCTTGCACAAACTGCAAGGCACCATTGTCGTAATGATTTGACGCGCGAAAATAACTCTCCACATAGATTGCCCTCTCATGCCGACGACAATTTTGAACGTAGGTGGGAACGCGATTGCAGAATCGACACTGGTGACATCGACTGGTGATGCAGGTCTCGGTTCCATGATCGCCGAGGTCAAAGGCAGGCCTTCGTATTCGTAATTAATCTTCACGTTATAGGAGCACTCTGAGAAAACCCAAATACTCATTCGCCCCAGAATAAACTTCGCCGGTACTTGTATATGTATATATAACATAGGAATATACATAATTATGTATAGAATAACATATATAATAGAGGAATGTACTAATTATGTATAGAATGTAAATGGGTTTATATAAGGTAGGAATATACGTCCACGACCTTATTGGCTTCACAGCTTACACAGACTATCAGTTAATTTGCAGGTAAGCACTGCTCCAAATGAATCTGTGTTCAAAGTAAGAATAAAATACAATTTGGCAAATAAGCCTAAGGCCCTTGGTTAAGAGAGAAACGACATTGACGTACATATAATAACTTTATGATATTATAATGGTAATTAGACTTTGCCCATTGCCATTGCAACACCACCGATATATACTAAGGAAAGGTTGTTTCCTTGTCAATAGAAAATAAATATCTATATAATTAAAACGACAAAAAGATGGGCGAACAACTTATTATTACAAACCTCAAGAGACAAAAAACGTGCTGGTGCCTGTTGAACAGCAGTTAGTGCAGCATCCCCACCCTCCAGTGTCCGCGCTGTGTGTGGTCTTGGTCTCATTTGACTAGTACCGTAACTCCAGCAGATGAAACACATGTACATTTGGATGTCATCTATTGGGGTAACTATAAGTGTTCAATCGCGCTGCACGTCCCGATAGGCCGCAGGATGCAATCATGATCATTGCTATCTCCCAGTACTTATTGCATGTCAACTCCATTCACTCTCTGTCACTAGCCTACTCACTGCACTGTAAAAAATTAAGGGAACATTACCTGACAAGTGTAAGGTAATATTCGCTAAATGGTGATGGAAACACAGTTTTTCTTACGGGTAAGGTAAAATTACCACACTCTGGAGTAAAATTCACGTACGTAGTGGTGGAATATCCCTCAAATAGATGGCAAAATTACCTTACGGGAGGTGCATCTCTTCAATATTGTCTCATCATGAGTGGGAGGACGGGCGGAAGAAACGATCTTTAACAGTGACGCTATGACGCTGTAGTCGTGGTGTAATGGTTAGCGCATCAGCCTATTCTGATAAAGGATCATGGTTCACGCCCTCCCTCCAGTCACAGTCGACAAATTTTGAGTTGAAGTTTTGGTTACTATTCGTCAGAGGATGTAGGTGATACAAATATTAACGATACTAATACTCCCGAATATTTTTTAATATAATTTTATTACCTAATATTGACAATATTCCGTTACGTGTAAGGGACTTTCCCTTACTTTTATGGGATTTTCCCGCACTTTTATCAGCTACTTTTTCCGTACAATAAGGGAATAAAACTTTACTTGTGATGTAAATTTTATCTTAATTTCCTTACATGTAAGAGTATTTTAACTCAATTTTTTTTACAGTGTGAGCTTGGGTCGTTCCCTTGCTGTATGCCTTACGACCGACAAATTAATTGCAGCATTGCCACACACCGTCACATTTATCTAATTAGAATGCCACATGTTTGGTAGAATGATTTTTGGACATTTCGTGCCTTTTTTCTCGTAAACGAAGTGCCATATACATTTTTTCCTAGGTAATTAATACACTTAGTTTTGATCATGGAATCGTGTGGTGCAGTCACCATCAGTCAACTGCATGTTAACATTTGGAACTCTATGGCCAAGTAAACCTCTGGCTACAATAAAAATTATTGCTTATTTGCCCCTGAAAACTGAATTTGTTTGGACACAGTCTCCTATTTTGTCCAGGTTTGTTAGAATATTAAAAGATCTTCACATCTAATCAACACTAGTTATGGAGCATAAAAATGTTTTACAGCAACTGAAGTCAACAAACCACATTGTATTTCCTGTTACATATAAATGAATATTTCATTGAGGGAAATTAAATTCGACATTCCATTGGCTGCAAGTCAGCCTGCAATAAAGACTACTCAGTAGAAGAAGCGTGCCAGACGTGGTGTGATCCAATAGGATGACGGATTGGTGAAAGTAAATATCGACACATGTGACGTTCCTGTAATTCATGACATAAGAGAAACATTGCTAGCTTGTCTTAAAAGAAAGTAAATGTGTACAGAGTGTAAAGTGTAAAATCATAATTTAACACTTTGAAGACAATGACCGAATGTGTGGCTCGGGCGAAGCTACGTAGGATAGTATAGGCTATTCACGGTAGAGTGAGCACTTTTTGAAGTGCTCTTATTTCGAATAATATTCATTAAATACATATTATTAAAATTTTACACTTTAACTTCCGCGTCCAGTGAAATGTATACACTCTGTATATATACATGGAAATATATATTTTAAAAAGTGGTGAAAAGAAAAAAAATGGCTGATAGGAATAAAGTAAATATGGCCGCGAAATGCTGACTTAACCGTGAACAGCCTATAGCATAGTAGGGCGAGTCCAGCACAAGGGTACGGGACACAGGCACCTGACACTGACCGGCCGCCATGTTGTGACGTCAACAGGCCGCCATCTTGTATCCAGATGAACTTAACTGTATGATTGAGTCATTGACCCCGTACTCATGATCTTTGATAATAAACTGCTAATAAAAACTGGTATTGGATGTTCACGATAAAAATAGCTCTTAGAAAGCTCTGCTTAAGAGCTACTTGTATGCACGTTTTATATTATTCTGTCTTATATAAGTTATACAGTGTCATGGGCCTCATCACTTTTACTGATGTGTCGATCAAGTGAAACAGTGAGATTATTATGAAAGAAAATATTTAACAAATCTGCCTGATTAACACATCGATATATTTAAAAAAAAAACACCAAGCGGAAGAAATAATTTAAGTTACCGGTAATATAAATGGCTAATTAACACTTTTTATTTGACGTTCAGATCCCATCCATAGTTACCAACTTAACTGGGCATTTATCACTCAGGGCGCCCGTTAGAATATTTCCAGCTAGGAGCAGTGACTTTTTTCTGTGGTTGGTTTCAGAAGTCGCGAACAGCCTTTAGTGATTGTACAGGAAGGTAAGGAGAGTCAACATAAAGATTGGACGATTGGAGGAGGCGTGAAGTAAATGCAATGAGATATTAGAGACGAGACGGGGGAATGTGAGTAATGAGCCGATAAAACGTTGGGGTGAGGATGGAGGGAGTTTAGGTGGCTAATATGTCGAGCTATGATGGGGTGGTGGGGGGGGGGGGAAGGGAATTGGCGTGGCGTGGTGTGTATCAGTCATGTGCTGGTTGTCATGTCGGATAGACGTGTATCGATCAAACCACCACCTCTTGCGTGTATTGATTCGATTGATTTTTAATTTCAAATTTTTTTAATTGTTATTGTTAAAATTATATTTAAAAAAAATCATATAAGCTTATTTTTTTTACATATTTGGTAATATTTTATTATTTTCATAATTTTTAGGTGATCTCGCGGTTGTGAGATGACTGGATCCAAGATGGCAGCCAGGTGACGTCACAGCATGGAGGCCGCTCGGCGCCTGACACCTGTGTCCCTTGCTTGTCCTTTTGCCAGACACTCTGGATACATCTCGATATTTAGATGCATAAAGATCATACGATTATAGTTTCATAGTTTTCATAGCTGTTATCATTATTTTACATGAACACGTCATTTCACAGACCATTATTTTGTTGTACAATATACATTTTATTGTACAATATACAGTTTTGTATAACTTGGCAAATGAACACATTGGAAAGTAAATTATATAAAGTATGGAAGAACTTTAAAAAGTAAGCCTGTGAGCTCGAATATTGATGGTCAACTGACCAGTAATGAATGTTGTGTAGTGTATGGTGTGCCGTGGACCAATAGGAATGTGCAAATTAGAAAGTAAGCCAGTGAGCACTAATAGTGGTTGTCAGCTGGCCAGTAATGAATTTTTGTGTATTGTATGGTGTGCCGTGGACCAATAGGAATGTGCTAGTTAGAAAGTAAGCCTGTGAGCACTAATAGAGGTTGTCAGCTGGCCAGTAATGAATTATGTTTATTTTATGGTGTGCCGTGGACCAATAGAAATGTGCTAGTTAGAAAGTAAGCTGTGAGCTCGAATAGTGATGGTCAGCTGGCCAGTAATGAATGTTGTGTATTGTATGGTGTGCCGTGTACCAATAGGAATGTGCTAGTTAGAAAGTAAGCCTGTGAGCTCGAATAGTGGTGGTCAGCTGGCAGTAATGAATGTTGTGTATTGTATGGTGTGCCGTGCACCAATAGGAATGTGCTAGTTAAAAAGTAAGCCTGTGAGCACTAATAGTGGTTGTCAGCTGGCCAGTAATGAATGATGTTTATTGTATAGTGTGCCGTGGATCAATATGAATGTGCTAGTTAGAAAGTAAGCCTGTGAGCTCGAATAGTGGTGGTCAGCTGACCAGTAATGAATGCTGTGTAGTGTATGGTGTGCCGTGTACCAATATGAATGTGCTAGTTAGAAAGTAAGCCCGTGAGCTCGAATAGTGGTGGTCAGCTGGCCAGTAATGAATGTTGTGTAGTGTATGGTCTGCCGTGGACCAATAGGAATGTGCTAATTAGAAAGTAAGCCTGTGAGCACTAATAGTGGTTGTCAGCTGGCCAGTAATGAATGATGTTTATTTTATGGTGTGCAATGGACCAATAGGAATGTGCTAGTTAGAAAGTAAGCCTGTGAGCTCGAATAGTGGTTGTCAGCTGGCCAGTAACGAATGATGTTTATTTTATGGTGTGCCGTTGACCAATAGGAATGTGCTAGTTATAAAGTAACCCTGTGAGCTCGAATAGTGGTGGTCAGCTGGCAGTAATGAATGTTGTGTAGTGTATGGTGTCCCTTGGACCAATATGAATGTGCTAGTTAGAAAGTAAGCCAGTGAGCACTAATAGTGGTTGTCAGCTGGCCAGTAATGAATGATTATTTATTTTATGGTGAGCCGTGGACCAATAAAAATGTGCTAGTTAGAAAGTAAGCCTGTGACATTGAATAGTGGTGGTCAGCTGACCAGTAATGAATGTTGTGTAGTGTATGGTGTGCCGTGGACAAATAGGAATGTGCTATTTAAAAAGTTATCCTGTGAGCTCGAATAGTGGTGGTCAGCTGACCAGTAATGATTGTTGTGTATTGTATGGTGTGCCGTGCACCAATAGGAATGTGCTAGTTAGAAAGTAATCCTGTGAACTCGAATAGTGGTGGTCAACAGACCAGTAATGAATGTTGTGTATTGTATGGTGTGCCGTTTACCAATAGAAATGTGCTAGTTAGAAAATAAGCCTGTGAGATCGAGTAGTTGTTGTAAGCTGGCCAGTAATGAATGTTGTGTAGTGTATGGTGTGCCGTGCACCAATAGGAATGTGCTAGTTAAAAAGTAAGCGTGTGAGCTCGAATAGTGGTGGTCAGCTGACCAGTAATGAATGTTGTGAAGTGTATGGTGTGCCGTGCACCAATAGGAATGTGCTAGTTAAAAAGTAAGCCTGTGAGCGCGAATAGTGGTGGTCAGCTGACCAGTAATGAATGTTGTGTATTGTATGGTGTGCCGTGGACCAATAGGAATGTGCTAGTTAAAAAGAAAACCTGTGAGCGCGAATAGTGGTGGTCAGCTGACCAGTAATGAATGTTGTGTATTGTATGGTGTGCCGTGGACCAATAGGAATGTGCTAGTTAGAAAGTAAGCCTGTGAGCGCGAACAGTGGTGGTCAGCTGACCAGTAATGAATGTTGTGTATTGTATGGTGTGTCGTGGACCAATAGGAATGTGCTAGTTAAAAAGAATGCCTGTGAGCGCGAATAGTGGTGGTCAGCTGGCCAGTAATGAATGCTGTGTAGTGTATGTTGTGCCGTGGACCAATAGGAATGTGCTAGTTAGAAAGTAAGCCTGTGAGCACTAATAGTGGTTGTCAGCTGGCCAGTAATGAATTATGTTTATTTTATGGTGTGCCATGGACCAATAGGAATGGGGTAGTTATAAAGTAACCCCGTGAGCTCGAATAGTGGTGGTCAGCTGGCAGTAATGAATGTTGTGTAGTGTATGGTGTCACTTGGACCAATATGAATGTGCTAGTTAGAAAGTAAGCCAGTGAGCACTAATAGTGGTTGTCAGCTGGCCAGTAATGAATGATTATTTATTTTATGGTGAGCCGTGGACCAATAAAAATGTGCTAGTTAGAAAGTAAGCCTGTGAGCGCGAATAGTGGTGGTCAGCTGATCAGTAATGAATGTTGTGTAGTGTATGGTGTCTCGTGGACCAATATGAATGTGCTAGTAAGAAAGTAAACCTGTGAGCTCGAATAGTGGTTGTCAGCTGGCAGTAATGAATGCTGTGATTTTATGGTGTGCCGTGGACCAATAGGAATGTGCTAGATAGAAAGTAAGCCTGTGAGCTCGAATAGTGATGGTCAGCTGGCCAGTAATGAATGTTGTGTATTGTATGGTGTGCCGTGTACCAATAGGAATGTGCTAGTTAGAAAGTATGCCTGTGAGCTCTAATAGTGTTGGTCAGCTGGCAGTAATGAATGTTGTGTATTGTATGGTGTGCCGTGCACCAATATAAATGTGCTAGTTAAAATGTAAGCCTGTGAGCACTAATAGTGGTTGTCACCTGGCCAGTAATGAATGATGTTTATTGTATGGTGTGCCGTGGACCAATAATAATGTGCAAGTTAGAAAGTAAGCCTGTGAGTGCGAATAGTGGTGGTCAGCTGGCCAGTAATGAATGTTGTGTAGTGTATGGTGTGCCGTGCACCAATAATAATGCGCTAGTTAGAAAGTAAGCCTGTGACCTCGAATAGTGGTGGTCAGCTGACCAGTAATGAATGTTGTGTAGTGTGTGTGTGCCGTGGACGAATAGGAATGTGCTAGTTAAAAAGTAAGCCTGTGAGCTCGAATAGTGGTGGTCAGCTGGCCAGTAATGAATGTTGTGTATTGTATGGTGTGCCGTGCACCAATAGGAATGTGCTAGTTAGAAAGTAAGCCTGTGAGCTAGAATAGTGGTGGTCAACTGACCAGTAATGAATGTTGTGTAGTGTATTGGTGTGCCGTGCACCAATAGGAATGTGCTAGTTAGAAAGTAAGCCTGTGAACTCGAATAGTGGTGGTCAGCTGACCAGTAATGAATGTTGTGTATTGTATGGTGTGCCGTGGACCGATAGGAATGTGGTTGTTAGAAAGTAAGCCTGTGAGCTCTAATAGTGGTGGTCAGCTGGCCAGTAATGAATGTTGTGTATTGTATGGTGTGCCGTGCACCAATAGGAATGGTGCTAGTTAGAAAGTAAGCCTGTGAGCTCGAATATTGGTGGTCAGCTGTGCAGTAATGAATGTTGTGTAGTGTATGGTGTGCCGTGGACCAATAGGAATGTGCTATTTTAGAAAGTAAGCCTGTGAGCTCGAATAGTGGTTGTCAGCTGGCCAGTAATGAATGTTGTGTTTTGTATGGTGTGCCGTGGACAAATAGGAATGTGCTAGTTAGAAAGTAAGCCTGTGAGCTCGAATAGTGGTGGTCAGCTGGCCAGTAATGAATGTTGTGTATTGTATGGTGTGCCGTGCACCAATAGGAATGTGCTAGTTAGAAAGTAAGCCTGTTAGCTCGAATAGTGGTGGTCAGCTGACCAGTAATGAATGTTGTGTAGTGTATGGTGTGCCGTGGACCAATAGGAATGTGCTAGTTAAAAAGTAAACCTGTGAGCTCGAATAGTGGTTGTCAGCTGGCCAGTAATGAATGTTGTGTATTGTATGGTGTGCCGTGGACCAATAGGAATGTGCTAGTTAGAAAGTAAGCCTGTGAGCTCGAATAGAGGTGGTCAGCTGACCAGTAATGAATGTTGTTTATTGTATGGTGTGCCGTTTGCCAATAGGAATGTGCTATTTAAAAAGTTATCCTGTGAGCTCGAATAGTGGTGTTCAGCTTACCAGTAATGAATGTTGTGTATTGTATGGTGTGCCGTGCACCAATAGGAATGTGCTAGTTAGAAAGTAATCCTGTGAACTCGAATAGTGGTGGTCAACAGACCAGTAATGAATGTTGTGTAGTGTATGGTGTGCCTTGGACCAATAGGAATGTGCTAGTTAGAAAGTAAGCCCGTGAGCTCGAATAGTGGTGGTCATCTGACCAGTAATGAATGTGGTGGTAGTGTATGGTGTGCCGTGGACCGATAGGAATGTGCTAGTTAGAAAGTAAGCTTGTGAGCTCGAATAGTGGTGGTCAGCTGGCCAGTAATGAATGTTGTGTAGTGTATGGTGTGCCGTGCACCAATAGGAATGTGCTAGTTAGAAAGTAATCCTGTGAGCTCGAGTAGTGGTGGTCAGCTGACCAGTAATGAATGTTGTGTATTGTATGGTGGCCGTTTACCAATAGGAATGTGCTAGTTAGAAAATAAGCCTGTGAGCTCGAGTAGTTGTTGTAAGCTGGGCAGTAATGAATATTGTGTAGTGTATGGTGTGCCGTGCAACAATAGGAATGTGCTAGTTAAAAAGTAAGCGTGTGAGCTCGAATAGTGGTGGTCAGCTGACCAGTAATGAATGTTGTGTAGTGTATGGTGTGCCGTACACCAATAGGAATGTGCTATTTAAAAAGTAAGCCTGTGAGCGCGAATAGTGGTGGTCAGCTGACCAGTAATGAATGTTGTGTATTGTATGGTGTGCCGTGGACCAATAGGAATGTGCTAGTTAAAAAGAAAGCCTGTGAGCGCGAATAGTGGTGGTCAGCTGACCAGTAATGAATTATGTGTATTGTATGGTGTGCCGTGGACCAATAGGAATGTGCTAGTTAGAAAGTAAGCGTGTGAGCTCGAATAGTGGTGGTCAGCTGGCCAGTAATGAATGTTGTGTAGTGTATGGTGTGCCGTGCACCAATAGGAATGTGCTAGTTAGAAAGTAAGCCTGTGAGCTCGAATAGTGGTGGTCAGCTGACCAGTAATGAATGTTGTGTAGTGTATGGTGTGCCGTACACCAATAGGAATGTGCTATTTAAAAAGTAAGCCTGTGAGCGCGAATAGTGGTGGTCAGCTGACCAGTAATGAATGTTGTGTATTGTATGGTGTGCCGTGGACCAATAGGAATGTGCTAGTTAGAAAGTTAGAGACCAACATAACTGGTGTTTCTGCACAGCTGGATATAGGTGACTCACTTATGGATTGTCTTGAATTTCTTTAACTATGTACAGATCTCAGTGTTAATGAGAGTCTGTATAACCTCGTTAGTCGATGCCGAAGATATTCCGACATATGCCGTTCTAAATAAATATTTCCGTTTGGTATTAACGGTAGGAACAGACGATATTTTAAGTGCTAAAGAGCGTTTTCTGACATCTTGGTACAATGATTCCAAAATTTTCAACACCATATTGAGAAGAATACCGCTGACTTATCGACTGAAATATCGCCTATCATGGCTAAATGTTTCCTGAAATGCCTTTCTCTGGCTGAACGGCTACAGTGCTATTAGGTCATCTCCATGAGAACTTTCCATGGTGTATAACTAGCGGCACCTGTTTTTTGCGAAAAGATTTCTGGACAAGTTATGTTTTAAAATACTTTAGTTCTGAAATACTTGGAATCATTTAAATTGTTAAGAGGCTTATCTGTCTGCCCACGAATCACGGATGATCTCTATCGGAGAAACTTAATTGTGATTGGCTCACTCAAATAACAGATTCTCTTCACACACAGACAAGCGACCAATAGCCAAATAAAGGCTGCAAGTGTGAAGATAGGATATTGAAGTGTCTTTCACAAGAAATAAGGTGGGCCTTGGTACTCCAGTTCTCTCCTTCAATGAAAGCAGTAATTGTTCACTCTCTTAATCAAATAAATAATTTTTGGTCTTTGGCTTGTAATATTGAAATCGCACTGGAGAATAAAAGGTTGTACGCAGTACAAAGTCTACGTAACAAATATGTAATTTTCTTTCGTAATATAAATTAATTGACATGTACGAAAAGTTCCTCAAAGTGATAGAATGCTCAATGAAATTTGCAGAAAGTTCCTTACTAAAAATCAATTTTTTGTTATTTATAAAATACAATTTCCACAATATTTTAAACACTGCTTTTTTTCCTTCAAAATTATAGTGAAATATTTGTAATATTGCCAAGAAAGGTGTTTCAACCCATTCTGTTTCATTCTTACTGTGTCGCCAGAGAGAAACTATATAAGTCCCTATCGAGCGTTGACTAACAGGGGTGTAGATCGCAAACGTGCCGATACTAAACAAAGAATACACACAAGAAAGAAGTTTCTTATACAGGCCTGAAGATGACTTAGCTACACATAAACAAAAAGCATTCTCGCGAGCCAAGGGAAATATATATTGGTTGTAAACATATCGAGTTTAGACATTTGCATCTTCAAAAATTGCCGTGAATTTGTCGTATCCAGTACGGTAATGCACCGTTGTATCACGGAGACAATTGCACGGAAATTTTATATATTCATATACCGAAACAAGTGGCCTTAGTAAAGGAAATGGACCTGTTGTCTGTAAATACAGAATGAATCACATAGAGTTTGCACCGCAAATATTACGAAAATGGAAGATGTTATTGATGTGCGGGTTCCACATTATTGAAGTTCAAACAATGTCTAATAATTGCAGCTCAGACACATATTTAAAGTATTGGAATTTGTATTTCTTGAACGAAGTTAAAATGATTAAAATGGGAAAATTGTTATTCGCATCAAGAAAATAAAAATAGAGGCCATTAGAAAGTCAATGTCATTTTTTTCCAGGGTATTAGTGCTATTATACGTGATAATCATAATATGAAACCTTTAAATACCGATAGTTGTCTTCTCCATTTAACTTCTTAGTTACCAGGCTACGAAGTTCGTGCGTGCGTATGTGTGTGTGTGTTTGGATTCCGTGGCAATACTAACTCGCACTTATCGAACCTCGCACTCCGGCTACTTGACCAGTGAATGCAGAGGGAGGACATGGCTTGCGTGTCCCACTCTCGCTAGCCATTCCTGTTTACGTCCCTCTAGAAGGACTGAGAGTGGTGTCACGGGGAGAAAAGGACACAAATCTTGAATACAGTCTAGTACACATACTCTCGTCTTGGGACCGCATACCTGAAGAGTTCGTAGAAACTTCCGTGCCAATACTAACTCGCACTTATCGAACCTCGCACTCCGGCTACTTGACCAGTGAATGCAGAGGGATGACATGGCTTGCGTGTCCCACTCTCGCTAGCCATTCCTGTTTACGTCCCTCTAGAAGGACTGAGAGTGGTGTCACGGGGAGAAAAGGACACAAATCTTGAATACAGTCTAGTACACATACTCTCGTCTTGGGACCGCATACCTGAAGAGTTCGTAGAAACATCGTGTCGTCCTGGTGTGTATTTCCCTACACATGTTTCGAAAATGCTACAAGCCGTAGGCGACAACTTTAATGTATTCAAATTACAAGCTCATAAACTAAGCGAAGCAATTTTTGGAAACTGTCATATTCCTACGTTTCTGATATCGTTTTCACCTACACTTGAAGCGATGCGGAACCAGCAAGTATCACATGCATAACAGTGTAAAGGATGCGAATTTTTTAATCGCGATTGTACGTGTATTGTAGGCCTACTGTTCATGGTTGCGGAAGTATGTACGATTAAGGCGAGTAACGAATTTAGTGTTTGATTTTTAAACTCTTGGTTGAAACTATAACTTCAAATTTTTGCATTACCCGCATGTTACAGCATTGTTCTGGCGTAGTTTGTAAACCGAGCATTATGCTCGTGCTACAATCATGGAAACGCTGAATAACATACCTACATAGGTCACTTACGAAACGAGTTGACAAATTGTAATTAAAAATCACATTTTTCACTACAAATAATACCATCTAGGCAATAAAAAATTTCTGAAATATCTTTATCTCAAATTCAATGAAACTCTAGATAACGTATACAGTATTATTTGGGGCATTTGAAATGCAGTATAAACTTTGTCCATGTGGTTTAAAACAGTGAGAAAGAATTTTACAAATCGTTTTATAAATTGTGATTGAATCGCAAAAAAATATAAAAAAAATAAAAATAAAAATTATATTTCTCTTAGAATGAATACTTTAATTTTGAAAAAAAAAAAATAAAAATTTTGAATGTCATACACAGTAGCGCATGTTTTACGCGGTAAGATTCCACTGCTAGCTGTTTTTCGGAAACTCGTTAGATAAAAACCATTTCGTGATTTCACGATTTGAACTGTCATACGTTGTCATATGACTGCCAGCGAATCACGGGCGTTCAGTGTCGAAGTAACTTAATTTAGAGTGGCCTATAGTCAAGTAGAAAATGTCTTCTTGACAGGTATGCGGCAAATAGTCAAAGGCTAACTTGCAAATATGTACACGTAGAATATTAAAGTCTAACCCGCGCTTAAATCTTTTCGCGAAAAAACGGGTGGCCCCAGTCATTACATTAAAAGTGATTATAAAATTCTATCACAGTGAGGCTATCGTACTTATTTATCTGTGTTACTTTTACATTTAACGTTCCATTTGTAGTCGACTTCAAAAGAATAATCTAAATTGTAGTAACTTATTAGAAACTGAATAAATGCGAATATACTATTCGTTACCACCGTAAAATTACTTCCGCTTTAATTAGTAGTTGACATAACTTTGAAAACATCAAGTAGGGTAATATTTATAATTATGCTACGCGTTTTTGCCTGAATATGTGGAATTGCCTTTTAGTAAAATATTGGCGTTACAAAGTAAACACAACCACTTTGCGTTTTGTGTTATTAAACAAAGGTTGCTATAACAAAAATTTATTCACCAACAAAATAGTCTTGCATTAACTAACACTCCCATCACATTAATGCAACATTTACGTAGCACATAACATCAGGTTTTTGGTGTGTCTTTACGTAGCACATAACATCAGGTTGTTGGTGTGTCTTTACGTAGCACATATCATCAGGTTGTTGGTGTGTCTTTACGTAGCACATAACATCAGGTTGTTGGTGTGTCTTTACGTAGCACATAACATCAGGTTGTTGGTGTGTCTTTACGTAGCACATAACATCAGGTTGTTGGTGTGTCTTTACGCGGATGCGTTCCGCTCTAGCAGCAGCTCGTTGTATTTCAGTTTCCCGTGCTCATAATGCGTACATGCATACTATCCTAGTTTTTGGAAAAAATCTAGACTCGTAATCTTCACGTAATGTGCATAAGATTAAAAGTCAAATTGTAATACGTTGTTGCTCACCTTCTTACTTGCACGCACATACGGAATGGCGTAGCGATAGCAACTCGTGTTTAAATGTTTAGATACGTACGTACCCTGTGTGGAGACAATGATTTATTTACATGTACATAAGGGTTAAGGACGTATTGACAACGTTTCCACTAATGTGAATTATCTGATAAACACATAATTTTTCACTTCAGAAAACTTATTTTCTTTATTAACATTCAAGAACTGTAAACGTAGCAGTCACGTTAAAAGGATAATGTCTACAATGTTCGTTGGAGGAGCCCACAGCGATCAGGCATGTGTCCATGAGGTCTTTTTTTTTTCGAATATTGTATAACTGCCCATAATAAAAAGAATGCTAAAGGTTCTTTACCCTTAACAATATGATAAAATTATTTCAAAATAGCCTACATATTAGTAATTAAATGTTGTGTTTCGTACAGAATGGGATTGACAATCATTTTCCAAAAGATGGTTCTCATAATTCTGAGCAAATATGTGCAAGAAAAATAATCATATAATTTGTGAGATAAATGAACTAGTAAATGTGTTAAATAAATCATATAAAATTAATGTATACTCTAGAAATGTTAATATATTTATCTAAAATTATATTATAAATAAAAATGGAAAAAAATAATCAAAATTTAAATAGTTGATTTAAATTTATTAACTTCCAAAACCTTGAAATCTTTATTTATAAAATTAAGTATCATAACTGGCTCGTTCCCTCATCAAACTACAGCTCAAACCATTGGACACAAAAGCAAGAAAATTTAGGGGTCGCTTCTCATTAGGGTGCAGGCATCAACTAAGAAAAAATATTAAGAAATTTAAGCTTAAAAGGGTGAAAAGGGGTAAATGTGTTATTAAGTAATCCTTAATAGCACGTTAAATCCTATTACTTCTTAATAGCGCATTTACGTGATAAGATATCATTATTCAATTTGCTACAAAAGGCGAAAAGATTAAGAAACTGTCAGTATATACTGAAATACATACTCTAAGAGGGTGGTCATCGGTATAATACGTTTTCGAGGAATCCTCAATTGCGCATTGTCCCAATGAAATACCGATGTTGTTTTAGCTTTAAAAGGAAGCCTATAGAAATACCTAAAAACCAATTTCAAACATTTTGAAATTCAACTACTTAGAGGGCAGGAAAGGGTGTGATAGAGTTCCTGTCAGTAGCTCAGTAACCCGGTGGGATATCGTTATTATGCCCTTTACTTTAAACAATGAGCACCATTAACCCATAAAACTGACTTAAGGATTTTTCTCCATTCAAATATACATTACTTACCTGTATTATGTGACTTTCATGCCTGTAACCTCCAATGCAACATGTTTTATACAATCGTATCAAAGGAAAATATATTAATATAAATGAAAACCTCTTGCTGAGAAAGAAATCATATTTCCCAGTTGCAGTGAAAAGTCGTCAGAACTTATAAATATCTATAATTAAGTATGTAATTTTAGTAGATTGCGTGGTAAGTGAAATATAGGTTATAATTGTTAATTGTCTTATGACATTCTGTATGTGTGTTTAGAAACCTATTATAACGCGTTAATAATTTTATAAGTCACTGTCGATGAAATCTGGATATGGATGTACTGTAGCGCCCATTCCAGCTGCATAGTAACCAATAATGTTGTTGCAGTATTTAATTGGTATCTTGCAAACAGAAGAGTCAGAACTGCGAATCACCTTTCAAACTCGCATGTTATAACAATGCCGAGGCAGGTCGCTTATATTTTATTTTCCAACAAATCGGGGCTTTTATTTACTAAAATATTATTTAACGTGACTTAAACATATTCCGGCTGCAATACAACTTGAAATTCTCGGGGGAGAAAAAAGCAGTTAATACAATCTTTATTAGGATATGTAGTTTTGAAGTGGAACTACAAATAGTCGTATAATAATTTCCATAGGAGAAAGTTTTAAGAGCGTTGAGAGACGTTAGCAGTTAAATATTTCATTGGTATAGAGCTATAGTGATAATTTAGTTACTACAGTGCATGGCTGAGCTCTGCGGTAGAAAATCAAAGTTTTGTAGTTTATTAAAATATCGTCTTGGTAAACGACTATCTATGGTGTGCTGAAAATGTTAATATTCTACATTGCGAAGGCGAGAAAGGCTAGTAAAAACAACGTCATTAGCCTACTTTCCCAAGGAAAGGAATGGGTGTGAGATCACTTCTCCTGCCTGTGTGCTGGATGTGTACGTGTGTATGCAGCCTACGTGTGTGACCCCGTATCAATTTATGAACGCGCGTAAATAAATTCTCACAAAAATCTGTCCATATTAAGTACTTTAGTAAAGACACATGTGTTGAAATTTTCGACCACTCTAAGAAATTTCAAAATGTGGGCCATTTTAAAACTGGGAAACATTTCACTTATCTCAAATAAATTATTTTACGTTGACAGCGTGTCGTGTAGGCGTTTGATCTAGAGATGGATAGTGTTGTTTCCCGCAATTCTGGAAGATAGCACCAACGAAAACATAAAGCTGTTAAGTTATATCTCAAGAACATCTCAACCAATCGTCACCAAATTTGGTATGTCAGTAACACTATGGTAGGTATTTGATTGAAATTGGTCAAGCATTTATTTAAAAAATGTTGGTCAAAATAATATCATAGGTATATTTGTATAATCACCACTGTTCGATAATGCTAACCTGACATTATCTATCACAAGAATCATGTATGCCAAAAATTACCACGTTTGTAAACCCTTTTTTAAATAGTGCGACATGAATGAATAAAGATTTGATGTCCTCTCTCGGGAAACAATAGCCGAATCCTGCTAAATTTAGCAAACATGTAGTACTACTGCAGGTGGAAGATACAAGTAGGTCATACACTTATATTCAAATTGGTGGCCAAAAATTATATCAATTTAGTACAGTATACTGTAAACCAACAACTTCGTATGCTGGGAATGTGTCTACAAGGGGCCTCTTTTCATCCGCCATTTTGTAGAATAGCACCACATGATTAAATAAAAGTGACATATCTTTGCGAATATTTCACCTGTTCTTATCAAATTTCGGCGATGTGTATATATATATATATATATATATATATATATATATATATATATATATATATATATATATATATATATATATACACATGTATATTACTACAGTGATCATGTAATCTGGTATGTTTTGAGATGGTCAAGACACTTATTTTTAAAAATGGTGACCAAATAAACAATTTATGTCTGTATGTTATCATTTCGAAAATGCAAAACAATTTACATGTTATGCCCTAACTTTGTATGCTGGTAATATATATTATAACCATCAAATTTATCAATTAAGAGTCTCATTTCTCCGCCATTGTTTAAGGAAGCTCACATGTACAAAATATTTTATGTCATATCTCTGGATACAATTGCCCGATTACCACCAAATTTTGCATATAAGTTGTGTTGTAGTAGGCCTTGTTAACGTCTTGTCACGTGGCGCACCTCATTAGCATTATTAAACCTTACAGTAGCATGCAAATCTGAGATACGAGTACACGCATGATTTTTTATTATAGCATTACTATTGTTGTGACGTGTTCCACATGTAAGTTTGTTACTCAGTAGTTTTATTTTATTTTATTCCATACCTACATTTATCAAGGTGCACACAACAGTTGAGAGTTAATTAACCATATGTTTAATATTATGTATTAATTTTTATAATGTTAAGTTTTCATTAACATATTAATTTGTGTAAGTTGGCAACGTTTGATAACACCGTTTTCATTGCGATCATAAGGAATGCACTCTGAGATAAGCCCAATGATACATATGTTAATTTAAATCTAGTTATCGACGCCAATAATATGTGTCGAAACAATGTTCTGATCTCCATCTTGTTTCATATGGGTCTTTAAGTTAACAGGTAAGGTAGGCAAGAGTACCGCATATAAAGGTGTGATAACTGTAAGTGAGTTTAACCCCAAGCAACATGCTCAGTTTTGTGTGGTTCGCCGACAGAGTAATAATAAACTGTCAGAAGAGAGCTTAAGATCATTGAAACGGCAATAATTCTTTAGATGTGTAGGATGTGACACCCTCAGTGACAGTAGGTCCAGCGAAGAAATGCTAGAGATTTTTATTATTAACTGCATACCTGTTACAACACTTTCTTGCTTACCACACTTTGCCTGACAATAACAACACTTATTTGCTCTACCCATTTCTACATTGAAAGCCAGGAATAATTTAATAGTGCATACTTAGCCCTACAGGCAGGTAATTGAAACTGATAAGTGTGAGAGTGATTACAATTTCAATGGAACTGAACTTTCTACACGTCAAAACATTAAACATTTTGTGTAATCTTACAAGCACTGCAAAGACTTTTATTTTGGTTGCCAAACACTACACGCACAATTGCTATTTTGACAGGCGTAAAGAGGTGGTTCGACAAAGAAAACACGCACGTCATATATATATATATATATATATATATATATATATATATATATATATATATATATATAGTAGGACTATACATAAGCTCGAACCACCACCATCGAAATCCCAACAATCCCAACCTTTCCATCAATCTTTAGCTGCCCCACCTGCTACACGTCACATGATTGAGCAGCTGCAATCATATGAAAACTCGGTGATTGGCTAGTCGGTGTCCGAACAATGTATTAACGGTGTCGTACGATTGGCTCAAACTCAGTATGATGTTATAGGTCTTGCATCCTCATATATAAGCAGTAGGGAGGTCAGCTGAAAGGCTTAGTTTGACAGCGGCTGTCATGAAAGTTGGATTTAGTTGGCTAGCTTGTGCCTCTTCACATCGATGTCTTATGTTGAATCTACGATGTATTCGGACACCCCAGAGCTAATGCAGAGCTACAGCAGTGCAGTCATCGATGTCTTCAGGCATGACTTTGACAATGCCAGGCATGACTTAGACTTTGATTACTATGGGTGGGCTATCTACAGCAGCTCCATCGGCATAGCCAACTGGACCATTGACCTCTGTTCCAGCGGCATCTGTATTGTCAACCACCTCTGCTGAAACATTCCTACATTATAAGTGCCGTTTCTGTGAAAAGACATTCACACGCAGCAGCAACGCTTAGCGACATGAGCTAAAAATCTCTGTTGCATGTCATATTTGTGCGATATGTGCGGGGAGTAGATCAGCCGTAGCAACAATTTACTAAGACATATTAAAGAAAACTGTAAATTTTTTGAGGGTGTTAGCGACTGTAATAAATTAATTAAATAAGAAAATGCCTGTGAAAAAATTGTGTTTTATTTAATGTTTTCCTAATTTGTTAGAATATAATTAAAACTGAAAAGGTGGAAATACAAAATCAATTTTATTAAAAAGTATTGTATATTGTACTGTATGTTAATTATAAATTAAATAACAACTTAAACAAAAATGAACAGCTTTTCATTTTAAATAACAAACATTTATGTAATAAATTATGCTGATTGGAAACATCTGTTTTAAATAGGGTTGAAATTTACAAGTGTTCATGCCTATAAATACAAGAGCTGACAGCTCGCTTGACCCCCAGCAAGCTTACATATATGGATTTTCACATGCTATTGTTTTCAAGGCCATTAAAGCTCACGGGGTCAAGGTTGAATTAGTCTGTATCCAATATGGTGGTTGCTGACTTTTATGGGGTTTATCTCCAGTTTTTTTAAGGTCATTCATGCTAATGGGGTGAAGGTTGAGTTAGTATGTAGCTAATATGGCGGTAGTAGTGTGTAACGTATTATGCTTGCTTACTTTTATGTATTTTTTCTCGTGTTTTTTTGGTTTTCAAGGTCATTCAAGGTAATGGAGTCAAAGTTTAGGCAGTATGTATCTAATATGGCAGTAGTAGTCTGCAATGTAATATGCTTGTTGGCTTTTATGCAATTTTATCTCAAGTTTAATTTTAAAGGTCATTCGATGTCATGGGGTCAATATCGAGGTGTTATGCATCTAACGTGGCGGCAGTAGTCTGTAATATATTATGCTTGCTGACTTTTATGTATCTTTTCTCGAGTTTTTTAAAGGTCTTTAAAGGTCCTGGCGTTAGGGCCATGGTCATTGGCTTCAAATATTGTGGATGGGTGATGACTACCAAGATGGTGGTCGCCTAACAAGATGGTGTTCACCTACCAAGATAGTCTTCACCTGCCAAGATGGTGGCCTCCAGTAATCTATAAACAAATTACCAACGAAAAAAATCAGGGTGGTGGAATTAGTATACGTGAGGGGATTGGGTGGGAGGGAGTCAGTCACCTGTTGGAGTCGAAAAGTGGTGAGTAATTGGTGGTGCTCGGAGAGATCTTCGGAAATGTAGCCTAAATTGTTTTTTAAACATTTTTTAAAGATTTTAAAGAACTTATTGATTATTTTTAAATAATTTTGTTTGGAATTTTTAGGATATTTTTGTTAATGTTTTTATATATTTTTTACTTTTTGCATTTTCAAGTTCAAAGGTCCTGAGTCCGACATGCCCTGACCCAAGGTTACCTAGGTCGCTGACCCCTATCACCTGTTCTGGGAATAAATTGCCTTTTTTGAAGATGCTTTTAATATTTTTAAAATAATTTCAAATAATTTTTAAAATAATTCTTAATATTTATAATATTTTCTTTCTGAATTTTTTCTGAATTTTAAAAATATTTTGAGTTTTTTGGAATTTTTTTAAAGGTTTTTTCAGTGTTTGTTGAGGTCGAAGGTTCTCAATGTCAAGGTCAAGTTCAATGGTCATATGAATCAGGTCAATGACATCCAAGATGGCGGATGGTAGCGTAACAACATGGCAGCACCTCCGGCTCTGGCTCCGATACCTTAATGACGAACTCCTCACTTCCCAACTACTTAAAATAAAACATATAAACACTATTTTTTATACATACAAATGTATATACATAATATCTAAATAACCAATTATAATTTAAATACAAAATATACAAATTATTTTTTTTGTTAGTCTATTATATTTATTATATCTATTAATTTATAAATAAATTACATTTAAACATTATTAAAAATAATATACCACAGGAACCAAGAGGAATTTTTGTAACCACCTACCATCATATACTCTCGCACAGTTGAGGATTGCTAGATAAACAGAACACAACCAACATACACATATTCTCTTTCCAGAGTCATAAAGACGAGAATATTCTACTAGAAATGATACTCTCCATCTAAAATCAAAATTCAAAGTTGAAAATAATGTACAATTATGTAGATCTCTTTTGTTAAAATTCGGTATTAGCTTTAAGAATATTTTCAATAAATATTATAAATATTCTTAACGTTACATCAGATATATTTTAGTGGCAGTAACGGAAGTAGGAAAACTTGATGTGATTTATGCCTCTTAAAATCATATTTCATTATATGTAGTCCTTTTAAAATTATAATTAGTAGTAGGATTTGCATGACTTGGGCACAAGGGCGTGGGGGCGTCGAAGCTGGAGCCAGGAGAGCCGCCATTTTGTTACGTAACCAGGCCGCCATATTGGATGTCACTGACATTTCACCCCCCGACCCATGCGACCTTTGACCTTGACCTTGACTCCGAGGACCTTTGACCTCGAAAACACTAAAAAACCTTTAAAAATCCCAAACCTCCTCAAAAAATTCCAATGATTCTTTAAAAAATACGAAAAAAATTATTATTAAAAATGATTAAAAAATCATACTTAAATTATTGCACAGATCCTCAGAAATAACCCATTTTTTTTCCTTCAGAAATGATGACACTGACCAGTGACTCCGATGACTGGGAACAGTGTCTCCGAGCCATGTAACCGGGATCAGGATATATGACCTTTGAGCTTTGTTCTTCGACCTTTGATGTTGAAAATGCAAAATAAAAAAAATATTAAAAATTCTATTTAAAAATTGTTTAAAAAATTAAAAAATCGATGGAAAATTTCTAAAAAAAATTTATGATTAAAAATTCGATAAAAAAAACTAGTTTAAAAATTTCTAAAAATATAGTTAAAAAATTATTTTTATAAAATGATAATTCAAAAATTTCTTAATTAAAAAGTCTATAACCCCACCGCCATTTCCCCCTTTTCACTAAAAAATTTCCCTTAAAAATTTATAAAATATTTAATTTAAAATCTTACAACTCCTGAGGTGTCCCCTCACACCAAAAATTACTCACCTCTGGTTGAATCCAGCAGACAACTGACTCCCTCGCACCAACTCCCCTCACCTATACTCATTCCGCCATCTTGATTTTTCGTTCGTCATTTGTTGACATGCTACTGGAGACAGCCATATTTGTTTATATGTTACTAGATGCCACCATATTTGTTTTTGGTTTGTCATTGGTTTATACATTACTGAAGGCCGCCATCTTAGAATGCGAACACCATCTTGGTATACATCATCCATCTGACATCGGACCTTTACCCCATGACCTTGAATGACATTGAATATAAAAATTTCGAGAAAAATGCATAAAAGTCAGCAAGATTAATACATTACAGAGTACTATAGGCTGTTCACGGTAAAATGAGCACTTTTGAAAGCTCTGCTTAAGATTGCCTTGAGTAGATGTGCAGATCGCCTTGAGCAGTGACTTTTTCCTAAGGTTGATTTCTAAAGTGCTCACTTTATCGTAAACAGCCTTTACCGCCACGTTAGATGCAGACTACGTCGACCTTGACCCCATTACCTTGAATGATCTTGAAAACAAACACTTCCAAAAGAATTTCTGTAAAACCCAAAAAAGAATTAAAAAAAAAAATTACATTTCCGAAGGTGTGACCAGCACTGCCATTAGTTACATTTGTTCCAACAATTACTCACTTTAGTTCGACTCCCAGCAGACGACTGTCTCCCTCATCTCCACTAGTCCCACCTATACTCATTCCGTCATCTTAATTTTCTGTTTGGTTCATCATTTGTTTACGTGCTACTGGAGGCAGCCATATTTGTTTATATGCTACTGTCTCTCATCATCGTTCGACTGCCAGATTTGTTGTTTTCGTTCGTCATATATGTTTATGTTACTGTAGGCGCCATATTTGTTTGTTTTTCGTAAATAATTTGTTTATATATGTTACTGGAGGCTGCCATGTTGGGAGGCAGCCATCTTGCTAGGTGCAGTCCTCCATGTATTTTATTGTCATTTATTTTATAGTTTGTGTCTGACCTTCGTGCGACAACCATATTAGATTTCATATGTTTACATCACCTATGTATGGCCAGGTGACAGCCATATATGTGTATGTGTTTAAAGTATAGGTTATGCTAATTAGTTGCATTCGCTCCATCAATTACTCACTTAGCTCGACTCTCTCCATATTGGATTTTATTCTCAACACACATGTATTATCGATTAAGCCACCTGCTATCGGCCTGTACCGAATGGCGACATTGTCCAGTCCTGAAAGACACATAAACTGCCACATTTAATTGTATTCTTGAACGCAATTATTTTTGAATTTAAAAAAATATTATATGTAAAGCAGAAGGGGGGTTTTTATAAAAAATAAAATACAACATATTTAATAAATATCTTCTATATTTATAAAATTTTACTTACAAACATTTTTTTGGGATGATTTCTTCAAAGGCAAGAGCAGGCAATCACACTATTTCGCAAGAGGTTGGGATACACTCGTTCTTAGCTACAGATGATTTACCGAATCGAGTGTCCAGCCTGAACTCTCCATAATCATTTCTTCTTCCTTGTGGCACACCTTTTGTATATTATCTTCTACACTTTTTTCTATGTCGTGTACATTATATAGAGGCACATTAGTAGTCTTGAATGCCCTCTTGTTGATACCTTTGTCCATCGGTTCCAGTTTTGTATAATTGCATTCTAGCCATATAATACAATTTAGAAGCCCCTGCCTTAAATCTTTTCTGTAAGTTGGTTTATTAAATTTTGTTTCATAGTTGCCAGGAACGAACAAACATCTTTCGACGAAACTGTCAGATTCAGAGCAATGTAATCTTTCAACATGCCCCTAAATGCCGATTGCTTCTTAGTTTCCATTATTTCACATACATAAAAAAATTATTTTCATTATTTTATTATACATATGTTGTGAAATATAAGTAGGAACATTATAATTTTAAACCTTATCAATATTTAAAAACTGTTGCCATATTTGCTGTGTATAATTTTCCAAA
Source organism: Dryococelus australis (assembly GCA_029891345.1). Lineage (NCBI taxonomy): Eukaryota > Metazoa > Arthropoda > Insecta > Phasmatodea > Phasmatidae > Dryococelus > Dryococelus australis. The sequence goes on along the minus strand of CM057008.1, from coordinate 764,273 downwards.
TAGTTCTAATAATTTACTAAATCTATCTATAACACCAGCCTTACATTCAGTGACCGAGAATAAGTTTTATCATGTGGGTTTTTTAAAGAATAATTAGTTCTCTTTATCAACAAATGCAAGGTTCCCTTTCATAGTTCAGTGTTTATAGCATTATATAAAGGTTTCAATTTTATATAATGTAACTAATTTTATATTTTTACATTATTTAATATATAATAATACAATTTTATCCCATAAGGCTACCAGTTTGCAAATATTTAAGTTGATAGTATTTTAAAATTTGTTCAATAGTATTTATAACATTTTCACCAGATTTATCTTCAACCGGAATAGCAAAACTATATAAAGAAAAACATCAAAGACATTTTAAATATATTTATATGTTTTTAACATAATTTTTTTTTTATTTCTGAATCCTTTTCAATAAATCAGGGTGCCATAAATTATCAATTCCAAAGCAAATAACTGTGTTTCAAGGGAATGTTTTTCGTTTCAGTTTACATGATTAATTAAATATAACTTCATGAGGGGCAGCATTCTTTCTCATGATTTTGAAGAACTACTTATATAACTAAAGTTTTTATATTTTTTTCCATCAGTTGTATTTACAAATTTTATATCAATGTTTGTAGTTTCTTTCTTGCACTATAAATAAAGTATTCCTTTACATATAATAAAATAAATTTTATATATATATTGGATAAGTTTTCTATATTTTCAAAAATATTAAACATGCAAATATATATTGGAAATAATTTGTAATTTAAATTCCATCATATCATTTTAAAGTTATTTGAACACCGTTTTTATAAGAAATGGCTTTGAAAAATCTATATTATGTCCACTTCTAAATATTGTTAAAGCAATACTATCATTAATAACTGTATTAATCTTAAAAATGCTACAGTAAAATATGAAATAAATATAACTTAATACAGTTTGTAATTAAAAATGAAAAGATTTTTTACTATTAATTTCTGTATGTTAATTTAATTTTGTATTCTCTGCTACTGAAACGATTCCAAATTTACATCATTAATATTAATATGAATAGGACCACCCTTTCATATATTTTTAATGGTATTTATATATTTTGATAATTGTTAAAGGAAAATCTTTTAATAATATTTGTCAAATTTCATTACATAATAATTTATATATTTTAATAAAATTGTATAAAATAATAATTATCCAACAACATACATGAATAAATTTTATTTTGAAATATTTCCCAAATACTTTATTTCCTATTCTAAGGTCAGTTAGCTTATCTACATTACGGGTACTATAATTATGCAAATCACCTATTCCTCAACATAAGCATACATATGTATATTTTAAGTTTTATATTATGTCTGTAACATGTTGAATTAATATATTTTCTTCAATATTTTTTTTTTTTTGTTTTCAATATATTAATTCATTTCTGTTTTAAACACATCACTTTTAAACTAATCAATTTTTTCATTCTTATATAGACCTAATCATATAAATTTATTCTCGTAAGCATAAAATTTTTTTTTAATTTCATTATAGTGTTCATTTTTAATATAATCGTTTAGGTCAAGTTTTGAAGCGATATCTTTATTAAAATTATAAACTTTAGCTATTCAAAAATTGCTTTAAATTTTATTATGCATCTTAATTATTTCTAAAAACCATTAATTTTTCTGTTTAAATATATTTTTAATTCACTTTTTTAACAACTTTATTTATAATATTATCAGATAATTCATTGAACTCATTTATTAAATTTATGTTATAAATTGTATGCTTTCCTTCAAGGTTATTAAATGTTCATTTGGAGTAGATACTATCACTTAATAATTTAAAAAAAAAACAGTATCTTTGATCAAATTATTATTTTTTTCCGTGGCAGCACATTCAATTTTATTTTAAAAGCAACATTTAAAAATAATATAGCATTCACGATGTTTGTAGCTATATTGTCATGATGCAGACTGCTACCCTTAATCATTTCCATATCTACAACTCATGTCGTAAAATACCCTTAACCCTTTTCAGCTCAGATGGTAGACAAACATAACTGGTACACCGGAGGCCTTACGCCCCCAGAGAACTCTCTTTCATTTTTGTTATATCTTACAAGAGGTTTTCGTGAAAGTTGCATAGTCATAATCAACATGTCTATACTTTCAGTTCATTAACTCATACTTAAGGAAGGCGAGGATCTCTAAACCATACAGTAACGGTATGGTGCTCGTCCCCAAAGTAAATTTCTGTTCAATGGCTTAATTTGCAAGATTTGTCACATAATCCACTATCAGATATAAAGCATCATTACTTATTTACTCACTGCTAGACATGTAAACAGATGAGTACCAAATACACCAGACTATCACTAAGTCTGAGTATCACTAAGTCTGAGTATCGCTAAGCCTAAGTGTCGTTGCCAGTGCAGACGGTATAGGATAATTTTAACATATTAATTTAGCTGGTCGTCTACTTTTAAGGGATTCTACGTTAAACCTAACTTCATCAGTTACTACTGTACTGTTCTCTCGGCCCTCACTAACCATGCCTGCCCCTCTTGTGCCTCAATAAGTGCCCTCTTGTGCCTCAAGAAGTGCCCTCTTGTGCCTCAAGAAGGGGAAACATCTCCAATGGCTAGACCGACCACATATCTAACTTTTCACTAAACTGCGATCCTGAAATTTCATGCTGCGCGCACCGGCTTCTAAGTTTTCCTGCGGCGCACAAAACAAACACATAACTGATCGCCCTCGAACTTGGCCAGGTCAAAGCCCGCCTAGGTTTAGGCTGCAATATATCCTTAACCCAGCACCAAAGGCAACCTTTCCTGTTAGTGTCTGGTCAACGATGTCCTCGACCTCTTACTAACGAACCCTGTTATTCTCTGTGGTGCAGACCACTGTTTGCCAGAGACCAGCTAATGAACATGTGGGCCTGGCCAGTAGGCCTAACGCTAGCATACACCTTTTACAATAGGCAGGGTCGCATCGCGCCAGCGAAATTCCAACCTGTGCGGAAGTACATCAATGAACTCTCGGGCAACCAGCGCCCTCCGTAAATTGTAAGCTCCATATAATCAATGCCTTGCCTTCTGCAAATTTACGGGTTCAGCAAATTCTTCACTTGCGCAAAGGAAAACGAACACAGAATAGCGACAAATCTAGATTTTAAAAAAATCCATACTGACATAACCATTATTGCATTCTGCTTTTAAAGCATAACATTATGTACTATATTAATTTGTTTTATTAAATTTCAGATATCTTGTAATCAGCTTTGCTAGGAATAAGACTATTTAACATTTTTCGATGGCAATTTTATTCTTTCTTCTTTCTGCCAAATTTTCAAAATTTTCGTTTGTAATATATTGATTCATTTGATTTTTTAAAACTTTTTCTTGTTAAAAATTATTACAATTTTGATTTCTAATTGTATTTATGAGCAAAGATTTTGACTATGCCAGAATGAAATCGACTTAGGGCGAGTGAAGATATTAGGGCCACTCTTAACTTCGATGTCTTGAAAGACGATGAGTGTGACGATATGTCAGTATAGAGCAGAGCCAGATTGAAAGTATGAGGGAAACGGGAGAACCTCGAGATAACCGGCGCACCAAGGGCATCGTCCGTCACTATTCCCACCTGTGAAAATCCGGGAGTATCCCCGTTAAGAATCGACCCCCCCCCCCCCCCCCCACCAAGGCGAACCGTCCTGTGGGAAAGCCGAGTAGCTTGTTCACTCCATCACGGACAACCACTGGTGACATACATGTGTTTGGTGATGTGAAGTGTAGTGCAGAAATAAATAATTGATATCATTCGCTATACATGTGATTCACTATTAGAAAATGATACTTCGAGGGAAAATAGTTCTTAATGGCTTGTACGTCATAGTTGATAAGCTTTATCTCAAACTTTTGTTTGTATGTATCTGTTGATGTCTTATTAGGTATGTGATTATCAAGCGCATTTATGTTATCTACTGGCATTGAAAATTCAGTCCTTGTATTTATATACGTAGTCACTCATTTATTAGTGAAAGGAATTATATTTCTTCAAAGATAAATATAATTTACTTTTATTTAAAAACCTTCAGAAATTTCAATTCCACCAACGAATATTAATATAATTTTATATCTCCTAATGTCATAAATTTTTAACATTATTTTTCAACTACGTTAATAATACTTATCCACTCTAATTCTGCAATAATCGCATCATAAAGAATAAAATTATCTTAAGCCTTTGTAAATCTCATGAGATTGATATCTCTTCCCACTTGTTAATTTTCCAGTTAAACATATGATTTGTAATACATTGGATGGAAATTATTTAAATTCACTGCATCACTGAATCAACAAAATGTACACACACACATACACACACAAACACAATAACACACACGCACTGCGATGTTTCTTTTTCAATATAATGTGTAAATTAATATCCAAAAATGTTAATTTATGTCACAAAAAGTTTATTTTATGCTGAGTATGTACTTATTTTCAGTGACTAAATCTATAATTTGTTTCACAACTTCACATAGTTACCGTGGTACATTTTCAAAAGGCTAAATTTCATACTTAGTTTAAAATATCAATGTTGCCTTTGATCCTTTGGCATAAATCAATTTTTTTATAAATTATTTGAGTTTCTTGGTTCAATATTTATCTCGAATAATTAAATTAATTTCTATTTACTCTAAAGGACGTTATTCTCAACACATAAGTTCAGTTCAGATTTGAAGCACTTTGGATAATATGACGAAAGGAATCATTTTTAATGTATTCTTAATTCAGATTTCGAAGATAAGTATAGTACTTTTAATTTTCTTAATGTGAAGATATAATGTTTTATACAAAAATCATATTTATATAAATTATATTTCTTATGTAAACTTGTGATTAAGATTTCAGGGGAATTCCTTTTACCAAACGCTGAATTATTTTATTTTTAATGTAAATGAACGAAGCTTACAATATAATTTTTATAAAAATTTGAAATACTTAGATTTTAAAATGTATACTCAACTAAGATTTGGAATCGCGGATTTTTTAAAACTTTTAAAAATTTTGAACCCAAAAAAGTACTTTTATTTTGCCGGAAGAATAAATGGCACATGATAAATGCAGGCATATTTAGGACACAACGAAGCAGGTCATACATGAAGTGATCTCCCCAAGGACAAAACGTGTGGGGAAACAGTGAATAGATCAAATATCATAACGTCCATTACATAATACAGGTCTCATGTTACATCACAACCAAAGAAAAGTGAACGAAAATTAAAAGAAAAAAAATCCTCAAGAAGTTTATTTAGCTATATTTATGAATGCCTTTGTCTCACAGAAATATAACTACAAGCTAAAATAGAACCATTATTGTACGAAAATGTATTTTGTTATCACTTAAACCAATAAATTTCAAATTATATTTATACATATATAGTTCAAGTTGTTATTAGCATTTAGGCCTTTTATTTATATTATAAAATACTAATGTCATTCCTACACTTCCAAAACTACAGCAGACAAATTTCGATATTATCTGTCAAAAATAATCGAAATAATGTATGTTGAAATTTATTAAAATAAACATTATGCAAATTGAATAGTGTTTGTTAATCTAATGTGCAATGCTTCATTTAATTTGACCAAAAATCTAGCATTCACAAATGGCCTTAAAGACTCGTAAAGTAGTTGCGTGAAGGCAGTAATTAAGGGTAGCATAATTCATGGCCTCATATAATAAGACATACAGTAAATGTAGGTCAGTCCAAGGGAAAACTGACAACTTTGATAAGAACACATTTCTACTACACTAGCTAGCGTTTCTCGAAATGCTTCATCAACTGTAAAGCTAAAGCAATTGTAAATATTTTAAAACCAATTTGCCCTTTAAATCCAAAGCTAAGCCACCAAATCCTACGTGGACTATAGCCATCAAAGACAAAAATATTTATTTTAATTTTTAAAAGTTATTTATTGAGAAAAAAACGAGGTATAATAATGGATACACTTATTAATATAGCGCAATTTCCCCCAAAAGTTGTTAGAAATTGTTGGGATTTTTGTAATCTCTTACATTACTGCTTTTAGTTAGTCGACACGTTTGACAGAATCCACAGCAGTGTCGAGAATAATTTACTTTGGCATCTGGGTGAAAATATTGAAGCAAGTTATAATTTATTCTATAACCAGCTAACCGGTGCGACTTCATTCGCATGATATTTTTGTAAAGTTATTAAAATGAGCTCCGTACATGTTTCATGTTACCATGATATATAGGAATTTGAATGAAGACCAGCTATTTTTTATTGGTTCTCTAGCCACTGGGCTTCTGCGGCCCCACTATTGGATGCTTTTGTCCCTGACCAGCTGCTGCCCCACTATTGGGTTCCCTATCCACTGAGTTTCTGCGGCCCTACTATTGAATTTTCTTCTCACTGAGCTACTGTGGCCTCACTATTGGGTACTCCGAAGCCTGACCAGCTGCGGCCTCACTATTGGGTTCCCTATCCACTGGGTTTCTGCGGCCCCACTAATGTGTTCTCTACTCACTGAGCTACTGCAGCTCCACTATTGGGTTTTATACTCACTGAGCTACTGCGGCCTCACTAATGGGTTCCTTACCCACTGGGTTTATGCGGCCCCACTTATGGGTTCTCTACTCACTTTGCTACTGCGGCCTCACTATTGGGCTCTCTAGTTCCTGACCAGCTGCGGCCTCACTATTGGGTTCCCTATCCACTGGGTTTCTGCGGCCCCACTAATGGGTTCTCTACTCACTGAGCTACTGCAGCCACACTATCGGGTGCTCTAGCCACTGAGCAGCTGCGACCCCAGGATTGGGTTCTCTAGTCCCTGAGCTACTGTGGCACCCTTATTGGGTTGTCTAGCAACTGAACTTCTGCGGCCCTCTTATTGGGTGCTCTAGAAATTGAGCTACTGCGGCCTCTATCCACTGGGTCACTTTGGCACTACTTTGAACAACTCTAACCACTGGGCCGCTACGACTTTTCACAGTCCATAGACAAAAAGAAAGGAGAAATGATAGAATTTTTTTAACATTGCTTTTTTTATGCAATAATCCTTAGAAAAGCTTAATCCAGTACCTATTTACATCCCTGATCGTCATTTTTTCCGGAACCGTCTGAGGTATCTCGATGAAGCAAAGACTAAGTTGGTCCTGGAGTTATTATCTATGAACTATGTAAATTTGAATCTCAATACATTAAGTGGTTTTTGAGTTAGTTGCGTCCGAACAGACAGACAGACACACACGAAAAAAAAATTAACATTAGTTTAGATATGGCTTAGTTATAAATTATACTACAGGAAAAAATAATTAAAAGTGAAACATTCGAAAATCACAGACAGGCACTCCTATTTCATTTAGTAGTATAGATAATATTCTTTGCAAGTATTTATAATAATAAAATGCAAACAATATAGGTATATTCTACAGAACCAAATTCAATATATGTACTTTACATTAAATATATTTGCGTTAGATATGTTTTATGATGGAAAATTGTTACTACTGTGGTTTTAGGAGGGGGGGGGCCATGATATCATAAATTACACTAGCAAAAGAAGTCAGGCATTACATGTTTTAGAAAGCGCGCAAAGTAATACCCTTTGCCTTGTCGGTGCTTATGTTCTTTGTTAACTTTTAATTTTGTATATTCACTTCTCTGTGCGCGTAGTTTAGGCAGCAAGACTGTTTATTCAGTAATTGATTTATATCATTATTACAGAAACTGCTCTAACTTTTAATACTGTATGAGAATAATAATACGTAAATTTCTACTCCCTTATATAAAGATAATATATTAGAAAGAATACGAAGCACCAGAGAGTAATAATATTTCAGCATATATAACAAAATAAAGAATAACACTGTGGTAAAAGTTCGATTACAATATAATGCATCAGTGATGCCGTTTTTGTTGCGAAAATAAAGTAAATCCAAGTTGATGTTGGTGATAACTGACCCATCTTAACTCCAGTAAGCGGCCAGTTTGACAGATTGGGCGAAATTCCATTAATTTTATTCCTTCTGTTTTTTTCCACGCTTTGGAATACCGCTTGGCCTCTGGCAGAGAATTTCTGTTGGAGAAGGAAACGAATGAATGTATAGTTTTTCAAGTCTTTAGCCACGTGCAAGGTAGCCGCGGTATACGTAAGTGAAAGAGGCAGTAGAATGCGCTCTCTTCATTCCGTCACAATGTGACACGCAACGGACAGAGAGCCGGCCGCCGCGATTTTGCAATTTCAAAGTTTCTCTAAAAATTGTCCTTTTTTCCTTAAAAATTGACTGGAATTCCCTTAATATTTCGCCTTTCCTTCGAAATTTTCATTTTCCCCTTCAAAATATCATAATTTTCCCCTCAAGAAACACCAATCTCCCCAGCTACAAAATCTATCCCTCGAAAGGTAATTTTAGATCCAATGGACAGATTTGAGGGATCGTTTTCAAGGACAAAGCAGTGTCAGCCATATTTGTTTTGTAGGTTCACTTTTACCCCATCACCTTGAATGAATTTAAAATAAAAAGTTCCAAATATCCAAAACATTTTTATTGAAACATTTATAAATTATTTAAAAAATAATATTAAAAATGTTATTTTTAATTCTTACATTTACGTAGGTTTCCTTCCCCAGCTCCATGTCAAGCAGACGACTGAGCCACTCCAATCAATCACAATGTCTTAATATTCCCGTCCCCTTCCAAGGTTTCTGATTAGTTAGTTAGTCGCCATATCACAACCCCCTAATCGATACCTATTCTGCCATCTTGGACTCTTTCTTTAGTTATTTGTTTATACATTGCTGGAGGCCACCATATTGAATTTAATGTTTTCATTTTACATAACCTTAGTGGTGCTATTTTCCCGATTTACCCACCAGGCGAGCTGCCGATTCAGCCACGATGTGAAAGCCACATTTGTTTCTTTTTTTTTAAGTATAGGTGGTGCTGTGAGCACCCTCCATACAAGATTATATTTTCAGTGTTTAGGTAGGGATAGTTTCTCAATTATGCAGCCTGCTATCGGGCTTTACCGAATGGTGACATTAACCATTCCAACAAAGTATGTAAATTTTCATTTTTTAAATGTAATTATTATTTAATTTTTTATATTAAAGATGTGTATTTTAAAATAAATAAAACACAAAATATTTTTTAAAAAACTTATTTTGTTTGCTAACGTACAAAATGACTATATATATATATATATATATATATATATATATAACACACACACATTTTTAGTAATGGCAATCTTCATTGTTCACAGCTCGATGTCCGCATCGCTAACCCAGGAATTGTACCGGGCCGAGAAACCCCACCACTTGACATAGGACTGTCTATTATGCTGTTTCAGTACCCTTCTCGAATATTGAAGCTGACGATGTTCCAAGACGAATAAACTGTTCTAGTGTGTGTGTGTGTGTGTGTGGAGCGCGTGTGTGAACTGTTATACTTACATATTCTCAGTTGCACTCACGACAGTATTTTTACAGACTTATTTCGGCAATTGTAAGCTACCACCCAGTCATGAAGTATGAGGCAGAACGCCTATGTGTTGGCAGGAATATTTCCATGCGTCGTGAATTCGATCCTGTAGCCGATTACATTGGAGGTAATATGATCGTCCTGTTTACTCACATTGAATAGCATGAGAGGTGGCCAATACCTTGAAAGTATCAAGCCTCAGTATCGTGGATTAGCGGTGTCCATAATATGTATTTTGGAATTGAGAGTACGTCTTGTATGCCAGCAGGTATGCCCATTTTCAAAGTTAATGTTAATGGCTCCATACGGATAGTTTTTGCTATTCAAAAATATTTTCACATTTTCTATTTGAAATGTATCGAAATGCGATTGGATGTGCTGAAGACTGCACACTCACAGTGTGCTGTCTTCCGGTCTGTAGCCCAAAGATGACGTAACTATATTTCTCAAAAGCAAAGCTGGACTTCACCGTCCAGTTTATGCGCTGGCTTGCTGTCAGTTCGTGGCATGTCTCGAGACTCCACGACCAAAAAGCCATCTCGATGTGTAGGCTGTCTTCCACATCCTTCAATATTTTTATACGTTCTGCAGTGTTCAACTGCACATGAGGCAGCATCCATTCGACATATATTAGTTTCAGTTCCTCTGTCGCCATATTTTCTCCCGTACCCATAATGGTGTCTGCGTATGTATTAGCTAGACGCAGTACCATTTCCTGCTTCGAATAGTATATAACTAGTTTGAAGTCTTCGGCAAATCCCAATAGCACGGAGAGCGGGATGCACACTTCAATATGCCTCTAGAGTAGTCATCTCTGATTCCTCAGCCTGCCATTTTTGCAGCAGACAGCGCATTCGGCATGAGCGAAATGTAATTTTTGATCTTTGTAGTTATACCCCCCTCTCACGACTGATCCACCTTGACACCATTGAGAAAATACGTAATGCGATCGGTCAGGTGAATTACTTTATTGCTCATTATTTTCGTCGATGCTGTCTTGGTTCCTTTTTCTTTCGCCAGACTCCCCCTAATTCGCAGGAAAGACAGGTAAGAGAGCAGATAACTTGATGTTGGACCAGTATCCAAACTTCTGATTGTAGTGTGTAGGGTCCGTTGATGATACATGAAGTTCCGCCTCTGTTACACTGTCTTCAGTAACGAACATCTCTTTTCTTCGATGTTTAGGTAATCTTCCATAACGATTGACTTTGAAACTGAGAATGCGTAGGTAAACTCCTCTTGTACGTGTTAACTCCTTGGAGACCTGTGGCGTACTTATTACATCTTTTGCACGACACTTTATTTCACTGCTTCTGGTCGACGTAAATCGTACTCCTATCTCCCAAAATGCAGGTGTAGGGTGATTTCTTCATTTAGAAAGTTTACCAACTCTTTGTGCTAGTCGGCAACTGTAACAACAAACCTATGGGTTCTCTTCGCGACGACCGGAACTTAATGATGCTTTGCAAGTGCTATGACTAGTTTAAAACCTGGAGGGACCAAAGGCTAAAATACATGCAATATATTGCTCGGCCTGCCATTGATGTATGGCCCACTGCCCAAATTGCAGTTTATCCATAACACGTTGTTCGGAAAGGTGTTTACAGGCTATGACGACTCGTGTGTGTGTGTGTTGACAGCTTCGTAGATGCGCTTCGTAGATGCGCTTCGTAGATGCGTGGCTCGAACCCCAGAATCTTTCCGATAGAACCCAGTTTCATAAAGTCCATATATTTACTGCATCTGATAACACACTTCAGAGTATTGGGATCCTCATGTAGTTCGAATTCGGTGTCGGGGGACTGCGAATCTTCAATGTACCTGGCAAAGTCGTCTATTTCATTAGAGCCTATGGACAGCGACACCTCATGGGAAACATTACCACTTTTTACGAGGTACAGCATGACGTTTATTCATTGATGTTCAGTATCGCATTGTAAGTTGGAAAATCGACAAGGCCTATGAACTATTCCCCTACAGGTCGAGTGGTGGGAAAAATACCACATGTGGTTCGGGGCTACGATGCACCAAGGAAAGCTATATCGACATAACTGATTGAGTCCTCACAATTTATAGCGAATTTTATAAATTGCCAACTAAGCAGAGAAGGCACAATTGTCCACAGTTACTACGTGGTGGTAAATTACGATTAGCATTTTACCCGAGCTCTAGAAATTATTAGGACAAGGTAATTGGAGATATAATAACGGCAAAGAATTGGGATGGTATTTTGAGTGCGTGTTGATCTGCAAGAATCGTGTCTAATTTTGCAATTTACATAGGGCCTGCTAATAATTTGCCTGATTATAGTAGTACAAATAATTATGTTTCAGAGGTATCGTTGTCTTTTTATATTGAAGCCTATTTTGTATTTTCTCTTTGTTGTCCGAAAGGAGAATAAATGGCTGGTGTCAATGTGAATGCCTGGACTGAGTTTATTGCAGACATTGATGGTTATAGACGGATACCTTATTTCCTGAGAGAAATCATGCGGTGTTCATATATGAGATACACTGATCATGTTTGTGTTGCTGCTATTTTTGGCAATGGGTTTAATTTTTACACGTGCCATAACGTGCTGCTTATTTGTTATGGCCGTTACAGAGCAGCTACTGGCAAGCACAAAAAAAATGGGTGACTTGTTTACTTATTGGAGAGCAGAAGGTTATGAGGGGTATGAAAGGAGAGAGTGGTACAGATGTTATAATATTGGTATTATGGGAATGCTAACACTTAACGACAATGTTCCAGTTGCTGTAAGAAGAAGACAAATATCTGCAGCTGTGCTGGTTCCAGAATGCGCCCCCCCCCCCCCCAATGATTCCATTAAAACATCCATAAACTAATTTATACAAATAGCATGCACATTGATGGGGATGAAGAGTATTACAGCAATCTAGTGTGTGTCAGAGCTGTTTTCAAAGAGAACTGACGTACATTTTTTCTGTTTGCTGTATATGTTTCACTTGTGAAAATATTTGTTCTTGTTCTGTTCATTATATTAGCATAGGCGTTACTTGTATAAAATGTCTCGAGTTGGACGACGTTATCTTGGAGTTGGACGGGCTGGTCTGGCCACTGGATGCAGGCGCGATTGTGCGGATATTCGCGCTCCGATAGGCAGGTCTGAACAGGATGTCGTTGGGGCAAGGCAGACAATCCGCTGTAATTAGTGTTTTTCGTAATGCGTCTATGTATTCATGCAAGAAGATGAAGATTGAACTTGGTGATCAGATTTGGTTATATCGGAAATTAGTTGGTACTACTGGTGATATGCATATTCTTGGTCATGTGGAATTGTTTTTCAATCCGTGATTACGTGTAATTTATTATTTTATTTTGTAAATAAATATTTTGTAGTGATTATATGTAATTTATTTTTTATAAATAAATGTTTTGTATATACAGAATGTACTGCGGCATTTTTCTTATTTTATATATTCCTTTCCTTTATACTAAAAAAGGGTTTGTATTGAAGGGGGAATATTTTAACATGTATTTTATGCTATTAAATATGCAGAGTGATGTAAATGCACGTAAAGGACATCACACCAGATATTCAAAAATTGCACCCTTCAAAAATGCTATTATTAAAATCAGTAGCGAAATTAATGGAGCTTCCTTAGCGAAACGCCCAACATGGTATATCAATAACATTAGATTGACAAAAGACATGCAAGAATAGTTAAATTCATTCCCCCTCTTTTCTTCTCAAAGTGATCACTTCGACATGCCCGAAAAAAGTAATAATATTTGTTAAGTTGAGGGAAGAAGTGTTTATGGTGGCCAACATATTTGCACTTGTGTGTGTGTTCCATGCAACAAGACGTTGTTATCAGTTGCGATAATGCATTGCGCTTGGTTGTAACCGGAAGTTGTTTACCGCCCGGAAGTGCTACCACGCCTGGCTACTGTGTCCAGATTACTTACGGCACAATCGTATCTCCGTGTTTTATGGTGCAAAGCATCACTCATAAACAGTCCCCTAAAATGCTGCATTTCCAGTTTGCATGCAAACAAATCCAAAACCATGTATTTGAGCGGTAGTTTCGGTAGAGATTTCATTAACGTCACTTCCTGCTGTGCCGCTGTGGCACACTTCTACCTGCTAATGGATATGGCCTTAGGTACAGGCCTTTGGCACACTTCCAACTGCTACTGGATATGGGCTTAGGTACAGGCCTTTGGTACACATTCACCTGCTACGGGATATGGCCATATATATAGGCCTTTGGCACACTTCCGCCTGCTACTGGATATGACCTTATGTACAGGCCTTTGGCACACTTCCAACTGCTACTGGATATGGGCTTAGGTACAGGCCTTTGGTACACATTCACCTGCTACGGGATATGGCCATATATATAGGCCTTTGGCACACTTCCTCCTGCCACTGGATATGGCCTTAGGTAAAGACATTTGACACACTTCCGCCTGCTACTGGATATGGCGTTAGGTAGAGGCCTTTGGCACACTTGCACTTGCTACTGTATATGGCCTTAGGTATAGGCCTTTGGCACACATCCACCTGCTAATGGGTATGACATTAAGTAGACACCTTTGGCACACTTCTGCCTTCTACTGGATATAACCTTAGGTAGAGGCCTTTGGAATGCCCCCACCTGCTACTGGGCATTGCCTTTGGTAGAGGCCTTTGGCAATTTTTTACCCATAATGATAGCTTCAATATTCGTATTATGTCTTTGTGCCTCGGACAACTGATTCCATTCGTTCGATGCTGTGTTGACAGCTTGGACGATACCTCTCGTGGCTCCTATTAGACCCGCGAGGGCTTCCAATGAAGGCTTAATGAATGGACATTTTTTTTTTCTTTTGTCACTGTTCTTTCTTTCACTTGTCCCGTTCTCTTGCTTTCTGTACCTGTTTCCATTTCACTTCGTGCCTTTCTCTTGCTCTTATCTCCCATTCCCATATTCAGATTGACCAACATGCTTGATACGCCCCTGGCGGCTATTTTTTCACCGAGTCCGGCGTGATAAATTTCTTTCCTCGTCGGCCCTCTGTGCAAGTATCCTGTCCTCCTGGTGCCTGGCTTGAGGCTACTTGTGTTGGGAAAAGGTGATGACGCGCTGCTTGCACGCCTCGTCCAGTGCATTAATGCCCATGTCATCATGTGACAACCTTTTAGCTAGCTTGATTCCCAGCCTGCAGAATGATCGAACAGTAGACTGTTGATCAGCATATCGACGATCGCGCTTCCAGCTACCCTCTTGCCTCTTCGAGACATCGCGGTGAACTAGATGAGAAAAGTATAAATATTCTCCTTTTATACTTTTTGTTTCAATTTCATTTTTGACTTCGAACCATATGTATATAAAATGCTAGTGATGCATCTACTCGTTCGTTTCTGTGGTAAAACATTTACACCACTGCACAGCATGCATCGACATGAAATAATGACCCGCAGAATGAAAAGTTCAAGTTTGACTTTAGAATGCAAAATTTGTCGGAGGCAGTTTACTAGGAGTGATATTTTCAACAGACGTTCTAAAACATGTTACAAAGGTTTTCTGCAACTGCAATCAGCACTGCAGTTAGCACTGCATGTGCTATGGTTAGTATTGCAATTGGCACTGCAGTTAGCACTGCAGATATCACTGCATGCACCACAGTTAGTACCGTAGTTAGTATCGCAAACACAGCAGTTAGCACCGGGTTACCACCACGCATGCTGCAGTTAGCACCGCATGCACCACAGTTAACACCGTAGTTATCACTGCATGCACTACAAGATTATTATGGGAAAAGACGTATTATCAAGTAAGGTGTTATTCTAGTTACATGCATTCATGCTAAATATGACGCCATCTGTCACAAATCGAGGCATGGAAGCCTATTTCTGAATACAGTGCACTGCATAATCGCAGGAGCATCATATTTCAGGAAAACATGCTTTCTACTGAGTTAATTGGAAGAAGAGAACGGTCTTCAGTTCGAGACGTGTACCCATATACAAAATCACTCCAGAAACCGAAATACGAACGACTGGCAGAAGTACTGTAAGCTGTAGATAGCTTGGTATATTTCCCCTGCAGTGATAACAAAGCCATCGTACCACCTAGCGAAGCACTGCAAATTCGATATTTGTCTTGGATAACATTGCCAGTAAAAAATTAATTATATTCAAGAGTACTTTAGCATGAGACGGCACGTGAACTTAGACTTTGTGTACCTCGGCCAGATTTATTCGTGCATACACAAATAGCTGCTCAGTGGCAATGGAAATATTTTGGTGCTTTTTCGCATGGACGATATGAATTTTCACCACGTTTACGATTATCAAGTCAATACAGACATGACGCTATCCGATTTCAAGAGTCTGTTTGCCTTGTGCTGGAAATATAAATAAGAGGTTTTCACGATCATTAAGGACTGACCCCTTAATAATTGGAATCCCCGACGAGTATTCGATCAGTTCATCGTTGACCGTCAATACTGAGTTAAACCATATCGAAATTCGGGAAAAGTAGCCTCAAGCTGCGTCTTCACAAAGACAAAGATGGAGGTGGTCTCATACGAAAAAAAAACGCATAACTTGTGATGCAGGTAGAAGGATAATTCCAAATGTTTGTGAACCTCGACGATCCGAGGATGCTGCTACTAAATATTTCATCCTCGAAACTGGTCATGGCATATTCTCAGAACTGCGCAGTATGTTGGCCGAACAAAACACATTTATTCAGAACTACTTGTCCTTGCTCGAGGTGAAGATGGAGTGTGTGAAGATGGAGATCGTATGTGATATGGTGGCCATGGACGAGCACATAACCAGTGTTCAAAGGCAAATTGTCGACAGATTGAAAATGGCATACAAAATGATTTCCCACCTCGCCTCAAAAACTAATATTAAAAATTACAGCAGGGACACATTGATGTCTGCAGCGAATGTCTGGGCAAGTTCGAAAGTATTTTGGCAGAGACCCAACACTAAACCTACAAAGTATAGAAACAGTAGAAAATTTTATTCAGTGTGATGTTGGACATTGTCAGCGACCTGCATCGGACGATATAGTCTGTTCGCTAGAATTATTTTCTCGCTATGAGCGCCAAAATTTCACGCGACCATATAATTGAATAAATTTTTTTAAGCCCATAACTAGTCATCTCGATGTGCTCAGTTACAGCGATGAAGCACCTGTAGCTGTGAAGACAGAAATCGACGATACTGCTGAGCCTATGAAGAAGCGTAAACATGATGATGTACAGGCAGATCGAGATGATGGATCGGATGCAGATTTGTCACACAAGAAAATGTATTTAAGAGAGTCTTCAAACCCAATCGCCTGGTTCGTCGCTACCTACAATCATACACATCTCATAATAATGATACGGCAGATGGTGTATACATATATAATGATAAATTGTGCCTTGATGCTGATGAAATAGAGTTTCTACCTGTTGAGTTTATCCGAGTTGGCGACTTCAAGACACATGGAACCCCTGGCTTTACGAACTTTTATTTCGCAAGGAGCTCAGGGAGTTTACAGAATCTGATCTGCTGGAATACAAGACACATCATGAACTCATGCATGTCTTTACCAAGATAAGGACAAAATCACAAAAAAAAAATAGACATTCTCGCAGACCTCTTCAGCGGGCTAGCACTGAAAAGCTGATATCTGAAGAAGGTAGACGATGGAAATAACAACGACTACGTATTCTGGGACTACCCGAGCAAGCTGATGGATATACTACAACTACTTCTCGCTTGCCAAAATGGTGGAAATAACTTCCACATTAACGAGATAATTCCAAACATCGAAAAACGGGAGGAGGATAGCTACATGTAATGTGTAGATTGGGAATCACCAATGAAATACACGCATTTGCGAGATGTAACTCCCGCCCACTACAAGTTCGTTATATGTGGGATGAAAGACCTTAATCAAACGGACCTCGTTGAGATGATGCTGTACGCTCGGGTCAACAAGGGCTACAAATACATGTATACAGTTATCGATACATATAGTAAATTCTCCTGGGCGAGGCCTGTCAAGTCAAAGAATGCACATGAAATCACTGAGGCCATAGCGGATGTGTTGTGCGGAGGACCATTCTCGACTAAGAGATAAATACATAAATACACAAATCATTATTCCACATACAGCAATATTAAGGCTTCTGCCATCGAGAGGCTCAACGGGACTCTGAAGATAAAGATGTGGGGGCATTTCGCTGCAAATATCAGCTACAAGCGTATCATTCTACAATTCATTCTACGACTCGCATGAAGCCCGAAGACGTGAAAGACAATCCCTGCTTCGAACCTTGTACACTGACCTGAAAATTAGTGACCCACACAAGACTTAAGCCAAGGTTCACCACTTGAAGCGCATCTCCAAACAGAAAGTCATCTTCGAGAAAGGGTTCATAGCGAATTGGAACTCCGAACTCTTTTGTATTCGAAGTATATGCTACTAGGATCCTAGGACCTACTTTCTCGATGATGTGAGTAATGTTTCCATCCATATTGGTTTCTACACAGAAGAGATCCAGCCTACAAAGTTTCTATATGTGTATTTGGCCGAGAAGGTGCTGATTTGGCATAATGGATGGTCATATGTCAAGTGGCGGGGTTTCTCAGTCTGCTACAGTTCCTGGATCGATGATGCGGAGATCAAGCGGTGAACACAGGAGATTGTAATTAATAAACCTGTGTTTTTTCTCAATTTTTACATTGCCAAATGAAATATTTTTTTACAATATATTTTGTTTTATTTATTTTAAAATAACGACCCCCCACCCCCCTCAATTTTATATACAAATTTAAATAAAATAATTACTTTTAAAAATACGTAAACAAAATAAATGTGACAGTTTACGTACATTTCAGGAATGGTCATTGTTATCATTCGGTAGAGCCCGATAGCAGGCTGCACAATCGGGAAATTAGCACTACCTAAACATTGAAAATAGAATCCAGTATAGAGGGTATTTTAAAAACATAAACAAATATGGCTGTCACATGGTGGCTGAATCGCCAGCTTGCCTGGTGGGTAAATCGAGAAAATATCACCGCCTAGGTTATATAAAATCAAAACATTAAATCCAACATGGCGGCCTCCTGCAATGTATAAACAAATAAAAGAAAAATTCAAAATGGCAGAATAGGTATGGATTAGGGAGTTGTGATATGGCGACTAACTAACCAATCAGAAACCTTGGTAGGGGAGGGGAATATTAAGACACTGTGATTGATTGGAGTGGCTCAGTCGTCTGTTTGACATGGAGCTGGGGAAGGGAACCTGCGGAAATGTAAACATTTTAAATAAAATTTGTAATATTATTTTTTTAATAATTCTATTTATTAATTTAAGTGAACTCTTTAAATAACGTTTTATAAATTTTTAAAATAAAATTGTGGGAATTTTTCAGAAATGTTTGGGTTAATGTTTATTCATGTACATGGGGTTAAAGTAGATGTCACCTGAATCCAAGATTGTGGACAAGTTGGCTGACAGAACTAATATGGCCGAGGGTAAGATTTATTCCGGGCGCTGGACCCTGTATATTTATTTGGCATACCCTATGCCTATAAAACCAGCATGGCCACCACTGCTCTGCCCTTGAAAACGATCCCCCCAAATCTGCCCGATGGATAGAAAATTGCCCTTCGGGAGATCGTTTTTTGCATTTGGAGGGATCGGTGTTTTGAGGGAAAAACTGGAAATCATGAAGAGAAAAAAAGGGAAATTTCAAGATGGCGGCGGTTGGCTCCTGCAGCGGTCCCAGGTCCCGTTGCGCCAAAACGAAGATAATGATTCTTCTATCGGCCTATGGAATAACCCTTAAACAGGCCAATGTAAGTAGGTTATACTTCGCACAGTTATAAATCATATTGCCAGTTTCATGAGGTAAAAGAGGCCACAGAAGGTATAACGTTCCCACCATAAAACTGTACAAACGAAACATATTTTAATGTAATGATTTCTCGATCCGTAGAGAATAATTAAGCTGCAAATTTTAGTATTTTATCATGCCAATACGGTTCATTAATAAAGGCACTTCAACGGCAATAATTTAATAAAGTCTGGGAATATATTGTTATGCGGTATTGTTCAAAAGATTCCAAATAACGTTCTTATATATAACTTATGGCAAAAAATGAAGTAAATCTAAAATATCGGTAATTGATTCCCCTTAGTAAACTTCAAATTTTGTAAAATGCCGAAGAAGCATGGTATATCTTATAGAAGTTCTGTGGAGAGTTTCGACCGCATTGAAATGATAAAATACTTAAGTTGTAACCTTAAATATTATCAACGGATCGATAAACCAATTGCCTTTGGTACCAGAGTTCACAAACCTATGCCCGAGTATAACGTTGCACAGTTTCTTCTATCGGGAAACAGACTAGAAACTTTCCCGATTAACGGGCAGGTTAACCCAATAGCGCGTGATAAAATATGTAATGACACTTTTATCGGTGGAAAAGTGAACGCTAAGCATGCAGTGGCGACCTTATTTTTTTCTTCATCTCAGGGAGGTTATCTGCAGAAATCCTGCCCTGCTACGGAGAGACTTGAAGGGCTCGGAATGCGCCCTTATGGGTTATGGGCAGTTAACGTCGTCGATGTGAATATATGACGAGGTCCCCTTGCTCTCAAAGGTGTGTTTTTGTCTCCTCGTCCTCCGAGCAGACTCGTGATTCCCTGGTCACGTCGTTTATGGAGGAGGATCACATCACGGTAGTTGGAGTCTCCTTCATCCCACATACGTACTACTCGACCAAGCCAAGAGTGCACCTAACTTCTCAAGGTCACATTCTTCTCTCCCTCTCCTCTTAGGGTGGTACTCGACCAAGCCAAGAGTGCGCCTAACTTCTCAAGGTCACATTCTTCTCTCCCTCTCCTCTTAGGGTGGTACTCGACCAAGCCAAGAGTGCACCTAACTTCTCAAGGTCACATTCTTCCCTCCCACTCCTCTTAGGGTGGTACTCGACCAAGCCAAGAGTGCGCCTAACTTCTCAAGGTCACATTCTTCTCTCCCACTCCTCTTAGGGTGGTACTCGACCAATCCAAGAGTGCGCCTAACTTCTCAAGGTCACATTCTTCTCTCCCACTCCTCTTAGGGTGGTACTCGACCAAGCCAAGAGTGCGCCTAACTTCTCAAGGTCACATTCTTCTCTCCCACTCCTCTTAGGGTGGTACTCGACCAAGCCAAGAGTGCGCCTAACTTCTCAAGGTCACATTCTTCTCTCCCACTCCTCTTAGGGTGGTACTCGACCAAGCCAAGAGTGCGCCTAACTTCTCAAGGTCACATTCTTCTCTCCCTCTCCTCTTAGGGTGGTACTCGACCAAGCCAAGAGTGCGCCTAACTTCTCAAGGTCACATTCTTCCCTCCCACTCCTCTTAGGGTGGTACTCGACCAAGCCAAGAGTGCGCCTAACTTCTCAAGGTCACATTCTTCCCTCCCACTCCTCTTAGGGTGGTACTCGACCAAGCCAAGAGTGCGCCTAACTTCTCAAGGTCACATTCTTCCCTCCCACTCCTCTTAGGGTGGTACTCGACCAAGCCAAGAGTGCGCCTAACTTCTCAAGGTCACATTCTTCTCTCCCTCTCCTCTTAGGGTGGTACTCGACCAAGCCAAGAGTGCGCCTAACTTCTCAAGGTCACATTCTTCTCTCCCACTTCTCTTAGGGTGGTACTCGACCGAGCCAAGAGTGCGCCTTACTTCTCAAGGTCACATTCTTCTCTCCCTCTCCTCTTAGGGTGGTACTCGACCAAGCCAAGAGTGCGCCTAACTTCTCAAGGTCACATTCTTCTCTCCCTCTCCTCTTAGGGTGGTACTCGACCAAGCCAAGAGTGCGCCTAACTTCTCAAGGTCACATTCTTCTCTCTCTCTCCTCTTAGGGTGGTACTCGACCGAGCCAAGAGTGCGCCTAACTTCTCAAGGTCACATTCTTCTCTCCCTCTCCTCTTAGGGTGGTACTCGACCGAGCCAAGAGTGCGCCTAACTTCTCAAGGTCACATTCTTCTCTCCCTCTCCTCTTAGGGTGGTACTCGACCGAGCCAAGAGTGTGCCTAACTTCTCAAGGTCACATTCTTCTCTCCCTCTCCTCTTAGGGTGGTACTCGACCAAGCCAAGAGTGCGCCTAACTTCTCAAGGTCACATTCTTCTCTCCCACTTATCTTAGGGTGGTACTCGACCAAGCCAAGAGTGCGCCTAACTTCTCAAGGTCACATTCTTCTCTCCCTCTCCTCTTAGGGTGGTACTCGATCAAGCCAAGAGTGCGCCTAACTTCTCAAGGTCACATTCTTCTCTCCCACTTCTCTTAGGGCGCATTCACAATCAAAATACATAGGCATAGAGTGTAGGACGTAACAGTACAACATTCACACAACCAGAATTATTGTGCGAAGTTCATTTACAATTCGATTCTTATTTATTATTTTCAGCGAATAAAATTTGCTATGAGTCTAGCATGATTTAGCCGTGATGGTGAATAATGCATTTTCGTGCCTGATTGGGTTATAGTGTCGGAATTTTACAGTGATTTGAAATATTTAACACTCTGGTCTTTTCTTTTAAATCTTTTTTTCCCGATTGTAATGACGCGAATAATATTTAAAATGTTCTGGTATTTAACCTTTCTTATGTTATTATTCGGTATATTAATATATTGTTACATTTCCTCGTTTCTGCAGCATAGTTGATCCTCCATTTTAAATAAACAACATTGTTGAAAATGATTTACTCTGCTGTAATTGGCTGTTGTATTATACGGCAACACAAGAAATGAAATATTACAATTTCCTTTGTGCACTAGCTCAGGAAGTCTGATGCACGCTACCTGGAACACTATTCTCTAACTTGAGCTTACTTTGACACAGTCTTCGTTATTGTGATTATGATGGGAGGGCCATAATTATGGTTACTCCTAAGTGTCTTTATGAGGTATTCTGTAAGCCATATGGACAGAATGTTAAATAAAATACCATAAATATCGTAGAAACTTGACAAATTTAACTAGATGTGATCCCAGACTGGACGTCAAGCCACTGAGTATTTTGCCTGCCTGACGTTTGAACTACCTTGCTGAGGGCTAGAAATCCTGTTTATTTTATTTATTTTTTTACCAGATTATTAAACTTCCCCCTGCAGTATGTTTACGTACGAAAAGACATCATACCCCAGGCGAGGAAGGAATGGTAATTTTAAGTTAGTACGCAGTCTGTAAATATCATTTTGAAGCACTCCGATATAGTTAAAAAGGTCTTTTCCAGACTCTCTTATCTTGAAACACGCATACTAACCAAATACGAGCCAATCTACGATAGGAGCCATTTTTGAACTTTGCTACAGCCTTTTCATCAATATAATTATAGGGTGCCTGCTGAAAGTGCCAGAGGTAGAAGCAGCATTACGAGAATACTGCACGCCAGTTCAGAGGCATGCACGTAGGGGAGATAGCGCTCTTGTAGAGCGTGCCAATGTAACCCTTATAGTTCCTGCGCTCCTCAGACTGCGACAGTGGCGCTGTCGCCGACGTATTGAAGTGATAATTACTCTAGTTAAACGGCAAGCTCCTCGGGGAACTCGATACCCTCCAGGTTAGGATATTTAATACCCCCCCTCCCCCCAGCCATTCTTCGATCACTCCTATTCGTACAGTGCGGTTCGAGGGTGAGCGCCTAGGGCGATCATGAAAACCTCCTTCGGGTCACTTCGGCTGTGGTAGGTGTTGGCAACCAGTTGAAGCCTCTGCTATGGGTCTCGTCAGTAAATGTTTCTTTATTAACGTTTTTGAAACGAGGCGCCTTGAACTACGCTACGGAAGCTGTGAGTCTCGGCATCAAGCGAACAAACAATTTAATAATGCTATTTTGTGAGAATAACCTTTCGCTGGTGCCAGTAAAACTGACGGTCTTTTGTCAAGCCTTCTGGTTGTTCACAGTAGTAGATTAATAATTTTATTATTCTGGCTTAGTGTTCAAGTAAACTTTGTTGTGGACTATGTAAGCTCTTTTTTCCGTTCGACTGCCGCAACTCAGACTAATTGTCTGTCCACTTGATTATGAGTGAGGTCAAAGTTTTTATTCTACAGTTTTCTCTGGCTTATGTCTTTCCATGATTCTATTACTACAGATTATTTATTCTGGTAAGGAAATAATTTACCCAGGCTACGAGTGGCTTTGGCGGACTTTTGTCGCTTGATCATGCCTGGGTCGATCATGTAAGCTCTTTCCCGGATTTATGGGTATTTGTCGGAATTCACGCAGATGTGTTAAGTTAATGGAAACTTTTACATTTGTAGCCCACCCAGTCGGAAGTTAGATTTAGAGGAAACACAATATTAACGCCAGTTTGTAATGACCTATATTAAAGGAAACACCATGATGCATGCTTGGGTGTTGTACTAGTCAAATGTTACAGGCCGTAGTGTTGATTGTACGCCTGCCTCATGAAGGTTTATGGAAACTTTTACATTTGTAGCCCACCCAGTCGGAAGTTCAATTTAGAGGAAACACAATATTAACGCCAGTTTGTAATGACCTATATTAAAGGAAACACCATGATGCATGCTTGGGTGTTGTACTAGTCAAATGTTACAGGCCGTAGTGTTGATTGTACGCCTGCCTCATGAAGGTTTATGGAAACTTTTACATTTGTAGCCCACCCAGTCGGAAGTTCAATTTAGAGGAAACACAATATTAACGCCAGTTTGTAATGACCTATATTAAAGGAAACACCATGATGCATGCTTGGGTGTTGTACTAGTCAAATGTTACAGGCCGTAGTGTTGAATGTACGCCTGCCTCATGAAAGTGAATATTTTTTTGTTCTTAATTCAGGCTTTTAGTGTACGTGAATTTTTGTGGTTTTATATTCAGTCAACATTTGTTGAAATTATTTAGGTGAAATAATAATAAGGCAGTTGTGTAATATTTTGTGACAGCGCTCATGCTTTAATGACATGGTTAACGATTTTGTAAAATGCAATTGGGGTGCACCTGATTGAATTTTCTGTGAGAGTTAAGACTGAATTAATCACTGTAATTTGCCGACCTTTAGTTGGTTCGGGCATAGGAGAGTATTGATATTTCACTTGTCGAGGTTTATTGTTGTGAGTTTGTAGAATAAACCTTACTGTTGAGGAAAAGGTATTTTGTGTTGAAGGGCGAAGGCCGAATATTCCACGCTCTTGCGTGAAAGTAAATGGCATTGCCTTTTATTAATGCTTGTTGTTATTATATACATTTTATTATGCGTCAAAGTATATATTTGATGGCTTTGATTCAATTTATGATTCACTGTTGAATATAGCTTAATCCTACTGAGAAGGGATAAGAATACAGTTGCATACATTGGTGTCACTTCACCATTTCAATGTGTTTGTTTTAATATCACAGTATTTTACTTGTATATTGGGGCCCACTGTGTAATGAGAATTTATTTATGGCACACTTGTGTTTATTCTCATTTAATTGAAGAGAACGGCATTTCATTAAGAGCCTTTAAAAATATTTTGGTAAAAATGTTTCTATTGTTATAATAAAGGGTTGCCTTCCGTGGCATATGTGCAAATGTTAATGAAAAAATGTGTGCACTATTTTTTAATGAACATTCATGTCGGCTCATTCTTGATACTCATACAATGTTGAAACCTGTTCAATTAATTTAATAGTGTGTTGTGCTATTTTTGCTAAATAAAAGGCTTTGTTTTCTTGATATATGTTGCCCGGTATAATTTATTATCCCTTGTCTTGTGAGTACGGCACAAGACAAACAAAAGGGAGGAAAACTATGCAGGTAGACGGGCTATTATGTGATAGCTACCAGAAAAGATAGATAGGGATATTGACAATTATGCTGACTACGTTAATTATCGTCAATATGAAGATAGTTCCTGACAGCAGCGAAATGACGTGGCAGTTCCTTTCATGTAAAAGAACTCGGTCGCACACTGGCCAAGCTAAGCTGCTGCAACTGATACTGCGTCTGATTGGCTACTGCACGTCGTCATAAAGGCTATTGGCTGTTGATTGGCTACTGCACGTCGTCATAAAGGCTATTGGCTTTTGATTGGGTGGTCGTCTAGCAAGTTAGTCTCCAGGATCTAACGATGTACTTTCATATTGCTGGCCGGTGGAATAAATGTGTTCTTCTTAACCGAATAACTTCACTTTTTATTTGTAGTCGTTTATTTCAAATATATCCAGTAAAAAATTACTGGTACATTTAGTAATTTATATAGGTATTGTGGTTAGAGTGATATATAACGGCGCAAATGAACTTGCAAGGCGTAATTTTTTTTTGTGAATTATTTTTAAAATATGTTTTCCTTATTCTCTGTTATTAATATAATACATTGGTTTTCTAGAGCGGAAAAATATGTCCAAGAGATTCCTAAGGATATTTCTCTTGTAAAAGTACAGAAAATGTTTACAGTGAATTCTCTGATTGACTGCAAGAGGATGTGGAACGAGTATTTGGCTGACTGCGGCTACGGCTCGCTGCTATTGGCTGACCACTGAGGTACCAGGCGCTGATTGGTGAACGGCATTCCGATATGCTGCTGCCTGGTGACGCCATCTTGCTGACGTGTACAGCTGGAGTTCACGCGTCTCTTTCACCTCTGTACTCTCAAAGACTGTAGGGGGCCGCGGTCGTGTAGTGGCTAGACCAATCGCCTCACATCTAGACGAACAGGGTTAGACTCCCGGCGGATCGTGGGGATCGTACCACACGATGTCATTGGTCGGCGGGTTTTTCCCACTTCCCCACAGCTTCCCCCACTCCTTCACTCGGGCGCTGCTCCATACTCACTTCGCTTCGCCCTCATCCGCTCGTAAGACCTCTATGTTAAAAGCTCACTCACTCACTCACGAGAAGATTTTATTTTGTATATGATTTTAACTCTTTTTTAAATCTGTGCTTAACTGTTTTGAAGCAAGTGATACTCTATATTTATTTATGTTTTTAATATAGTGGTGAAGTTAACGCAATAGCCTTGTCTTACACTTAACCACTGTATTATTATTGACATGTATATAAATATTAAAAAAAAGTCAAAATGATTAATTATTAGTAATTTTGTGGCATTGATGGGGATGAATTAAACTCCAGAAAATTGTTTGACTTTCTTATTACCAGCCTTAAAAAGAATAAAAAAACATTGAAGGGTAAAATACTTTCCATATTATAAAAAGAGCTTGAACCAAAATTACAATATAAATGCAGTATTTCTGCAGAAAATTGTAAAAAGAATACAAATTTAAACTATCAAATAATTATGCAAAGTTATTGAAAAATCAAAATGCAATATTTACGAAAAATTATAAAATAAAATTTTCAGCAACATGAGACAACGAAAAATAGACAGTACAATAAAGCTCGAGTGGGGAGCAAACCCACTCGAGGCTTTCCCGTAGGTGTCCATGATCCGCGAATATGACATGACGTCATGGAAACGTGAATACTCCAAGAAAAGCCGCCTGACTCCCACATACCAAGGTTCCGTGCCGTGAGTGAACCCCCCGGGTTGTCGAGCCCGGATCGCCGTGGTGGGATGCGAGCGCCCTAACAGCTGCCTCTGATACCTAGTATGATACAGTTCTCATGCTAAATATTATTAAACTGAGTGCACATAAACGCGGCGCGTTGTCCATTTTGTGTAATTCTATATACGTAATTAAGCTGTTTGCTTGAATGAGGCGGAAAATATATACCTGAAAGTATAAATGTAGGAGGGCTTCCAAAAAGTAGGAGGAAACAAAGAATGGGCTGTTAAATAAGTTACCTAACTTCTTGAACAATAAATAGACCTACTGAATGGAAGAATAGTAACATATATGCTAAGTAATCCCAAGAGAAAAATGAAGTATACTACATTTATAAAGAACAGTGTGTGAGTAAACATTGCGTATCCGCAAACATATTTACAACCTAGAGAGGCAAATGACATCGGTTGCAGGGGATGAATAATGAGGCGTTGCGGCGATGTTGAAGTGATCTATTTCAGAACAATATTCACTTCTATGGTCGGGAAGATTACGACAATTTAGTCACAGAGAAGGCAAGTACGCAGAGGCGAAATGAAGTAGCTAACAGAGGCCTAGTGTCTTGATTGGCTATTGTATGTTGCTGAAGTGGAGAAATTTGGGAGCGAGGTGAGTAAGGAGCAGCCCCGGAATGCAAGGTTCAGGGTAAATGGGAGATCCCTGAGAAAACCCGCCGACCAGCGGCATCGTCCGGCACGATCTCTGCGTGCGAAAAGCCGGGAGAGACCAGTGACCAGGCTGGGCGGGGAGTAGTCTGACCACCAAACCACCGCGGCCACGTTGCAGACTGGCCGCTCCAACATGCCACAGGCCAGTAACGACATTTTGCTCGGTAGTGCGGTTGTAGTTCGCCCAATAAGCTGCTGTAACGCCTCTGTACTCTTCAGAACTCTGCAAGGGCCAGGTTCCCCCCCCCCCCCAACCACTATTTTTCCACAGAGTATCCCGATACAGCTCCTTAAATGGCTCGCTTCACCATCATCGGCTCTCAAGACATCGCCCAAATATCTCCACTTATATTCAGCAAACTGATTTAGGCAGGTAAGGCGGCACTGCACCAGCTAAGTACTTCTAGGCTGGCCAGCATCTTTCATTAACACACTAGGAACAATTCCGCTACGTAAATTGTGTTTCCCTGAGAGCGAATTCATGCTATATCTTTCAAGCACAAAGATTTCTCCAGACATTTGTACGGAAATCGCGAGAGAAGACGGATGGCATATAAGAAGCTCCTCAAGAGTGAAGATAAAAAGAAGCCCGGATATTTTTGCGCGCCTAGTACTTCAAGACATTAGTTTTGCTTTGTTTGTCGACAACCTTATCTAAGTAATGCTCTACTGCCTCACAGGCATTTTTATCGTCCCAATTACAACTAGTTTGGGTCGATGACCTAATTAGTGTTTTCGTTCTTCAAGCATGAAAATTAAACTTCATTCTTTTCCCACTTTCTACGCAGGGAACGTTTCTTGTTAAAATAGTCCACAACTCATTTGATATGAACTATCGTTGCTCAGCGACTAATTGGTAGGCAAACTGTAATATACCGAGCTGAAAACAAACTTCGAATAGCAGGAGTAGAGTATTCTTACTTCGTAAAAAATTGACGAAGTTAAAATGAAATTGATATTATTGCATTAAAGTAGACTGAATGTTAAATATTCATGCAAATAGACACTTAAAAAGAAAGGTTCTCAAGAATTGTGTTATTTTGAAATAGGCACTTGGTGTAATGTATTTTAATGCGAGAATTCCAACCGCGTTAAGTGTACATATTCTTCATTACATATTGTAATGCGACAAATAATATTTGTAGGCTTCTCACAATTTTTTTAATAATTACGTTATAACGTTATTATGCTTTACAAAACTAATTAAAATTTCCATGGTACATTCTATTATAGCCAAAAGCACTTTAACTAAAGTAACAAATATTGTTATTCAATCATTGAAATTCGTTAAATTTCGACTCCCTAATTGGGATCACCCTCTTTACTTCGTACCAGATTTCAAGCAATGGAAATCTTACAAAGAGATAAAATATGACTGTAGGCTAAGTAGCTAGTTTGGAAAGAACAACCATAGGTGTCAATTTCCAGAAATAAATTTCTTTCTATGAAAAAAAAAAATGATTGGAATATAATGTTAGGCTAAATCGTATACGTTTCTACGTACGAACGTGTAGAATTAAAAATAATGGTGGATGTGTGAAGAACAATGAAATAGAAATGCTTATTGTTAGAAACTGGCTCCGTTGTGCGTACATGTGGGAAAAGTGCATGTTATTCCACATTCCAGTAAAAAGAGACCACAAGCAGATTAACATACACAAAAATGAAACGAAAAAATTCAGCCAGTGCGGTAACGAATAAGAATATCAGAAATTTGACAAATCTTCTCTAAACTCCCTCGAACAAATTTTCGTGAAGACCTCAACATCCCTAAACCAAGCCCCGCCTCCAGGTCGCGACGGGTGTCAATGGAAAGTGGATTGGGCGGCTCTTAATATCGAGGTCATGAGAGCCCACGCAGGTGAAGCTATAAAGCGCCGGAATGCAAGGGCGGGTGAAACGGGAGATCCCCAAGGAAACCCGCCAACAAGCGGCATAGTCCAGTAAAATTCCAACATCGGAGAATCTGGAAATGACCACGCCGGGAATCAAACTCGGTTGGCTTCGATTGGAGGCAATCGCCCTAGCACCAGCGCCACTGCGCCGCCCTACGGGAGCCAATGAGAAATTAATTGGTACAAGAGCTGAGAGGTGGGGTGAGAACTATGGGCAGGACTACAAACCCTGCAGCATCACAGTCGGACGTTGGCAGGCCTCAGGGCTGTAATTAGTCCTCGAACGGCGGCAACTATGGGTTCGTCAAAGAGTGGGTACCTTCTTCCCTTGCCACTAAACACTAAATTCCTTCTCCCCTTGCAATTCAATACTAACACCCTTCTTCCCTTGCTACTCAACACAAAGTCCCTTCCTCCCTTGCTAATCAACAATGATCACCTTCGTCCCTTAATACTTATCACTAAGTCCTTTCTTCCCTTGCTACTTAACATTGAGTCACTTCTTCCCTTGACACACAACACTAAGTCCCTTCTTCCTTTGATACTCAAAGCAAGGTCCCTTATTCCATTGCTACTCAACACAAAAAAATTCTTCACTTGCTACTCAACAGTAATACCCTTCTTCCCTTGCTACTCAACACTTAGTACCTTCTTCTTTTGCTTCTGAACACTGAGTCCCTTTTCCCCTTGTTACTCAACAC
Source organism: Dryococelus australis (assembly GCA_029891345.1). Taxonomy (NCBI): domain Eukaryota; kingdom Metazoa; phylum Arthropoda; class Insecta; order Phasmatodea; family Phasmatidae; genus Dryococelus; species Dryococelus australis. Next base: position 733,972 of record CM057008.1, on the reverse strand, counting down.
TGACTCCCTTCTTCCCTTGCTATTGAATACTAAGTCCCTTCTTCCCTTGATAATCAACATTAAGTCCTTGCTTCCCTTGCTACTCAACACTGACTCCCTTCTTCCCTTGCTATTGAATATTAAGTCCCTTCTTCCCTTGCTACTCAACACTAAGTCCCTTATTCCTTGCTACTCGACACAAAGTCCCTTCTTCCCTTGCTACTCAATTCTAAGTACCTTCTTCCAGTGCTACTCAACACTATATTCCTTCTTCCCTTGCTATTAAATGCTGAGTACCTTCTTTCCTTGCTATTCAATGCTGAGTACCTTGCTTTCTTGCTTCTCAAAACTAATTACTTTCTTCCCTTGCTACTCGACACTAAGTCCCTTCTTCCCTTGCTGCTCAACACTAAGTCCCTTCTTCTCTTGATACTCAACACTAAGTCCCTTATCCCCTTGATACTCAACACTAAGTCCCTTCTTCGCTTGCTACTCAACACAGTGTGTGTTCTTCCCTTGCTACTCAACAATAAGCCCCTTCTTCCCTTGTTATTTAGCACTAAGTCCTGTGTGAGGAGGTATTAGTGCTGAGGACCAACGGAGACTTCGATCAAGCAACTCTCTCCGAATGACTGAATTTGACTACATATCTGTGGGAACTGCAGCCCCAACTTATTGTGTAAGGTTATTCTCATTGAACAATTAAGGTTCTGGTTTGCACTGATTAGGACGTGATTTATAGTGAACTGTACTGGTCTGGCAGTAAAACCCAAACGCATTCCACTCATTCGCCAGGAGATAACAAGTTCATTAACTCAAGACTCATTACTGATTCAAATTTAGAGTGTCATTAACCCTTTGAGGAGTATGCACGTATATACTCGGACTACGTTTATGTGAAAATATCTTTGCTCTTAAAGACAAAACTAACATCTTATAGTTTTGCTGTTTCACTGGACTTTATCGGTGTCTAAGTAAAACATGACAATTAGTCAAAATTTCATTTCATAAGAATAAAACTGTTCTTTTTAATGAGTTCTCGAATTAACACGATGGTGTGTAAAACTTATTACATCTGTTTGCGACCATTAATTGGCACACACTCAACACGTGACTCCATTGGTCGACAACCAAGCCAGAACCAACAGGACGAAAGTAAGTGGAAATACAGACACCAACACAACTGATATTGCTTTAGTTGAGAATACATGCACCTCACTTCTACCTTGTCTTCTGTGTCAGTGAATTTGTGCTGTCCTAAAGAGTTAAAAAAATTCTCCGCATTTAATTACCTACTGTTATATTTAGAGGTAGTGAAATTTCGCGTAAATATTTCAAGACCAGTTATATCTCAAAACACCACAGGGCCGTTTACCTCTCTTGATCAGCTGAATTACTTTCTGACACGTGTTAATAATTTGCACACGAATCACATAGGGGCCGTGTCAATATTACTGAATTGTCTAGAAGAAAGCAAAATCAATGATAACATAGACACGGCTTATCAATCAGTTCCTCATAAGAAAGATCATTGGCTAGTACGTCTCGCAGTACAATACAACAATTACCTTCAAGTACACAAAGTACTCAATTGTTTACACTAGGTCTGAATACTTAGAGGCTCCACTTCGCCCACTTATCAGAAATTGTTTGTTTTCGCGTCATAAATTCCGATTCCTAGTCATTCCTGACAATGTACGATTACATAAATATTATATTTTACGTGCTGTTTTATAGTTTGGGGCGTAATTTTAATTGTCTTTAATCTGCTTGTTGTTAAATGTCCAGAATTTATATATATATATATATATATATATATATATATATATATATATATATATATATATTTGTTTAAATAAGTTCACGACTGTTTAAAACAGGCAGATAAAACACAATTAAAATTATGCAAAAAATACTGAACAGCTAGAAAAATGAAAATTTTCTATAGTGGTACATTGTCAGTAATTACTATGAATTCGATATTATAACGCGAAAACGAAGAATTTCTTCTGGAGAGTGGGGCGAAACCTAGACTTGATCACGCTGACTCCAGCCGCACCTGCCAACAAAATGGCGTCACTAGACAGCAACATGTCGCAACGACGTCCGCCAATCAGCGCCTTGTAACTTTGTCACCAGCCGGAAGTCTAGCCAATAGAAAAACGTTCCGCTGTACGCAGAAATCATTCAGACACAATGCCAGAACTCCGCACAGTGGTGGACACTTCCAGCTCCTACTCTAGGAATGTCGTTGTCACACTGGACTGCATTTACTCATTCCCTCGCTCCGTTACACACATGTCCCACGGGGCCTCTTTTAAACGACTCATCCTGTATAAAATAAACAAGAGTTATGTCGACATATGTACAGCATGAATGAAAATATTAATTATTTGCAACCTCTAAAACAATACGTTAAAGTAAATCTGATAGCGTAATTACAATTGTCGACATATGCGATTCAGTTCTGGCTGGTCTTGAGATTGTCTATAAAGCTTTACGGACCTTAGTGTGTTAAAAATATAAAACTCCGAGAATATTAGTCGTGCACTAGTAGTGGAAGCAGCGGGGTTTCAGATACAAAGTGCAAGAAAGGACTAAATGCCATAAAAATAACCTGGGGATGGGGTGGGAGGGAGCACACTATCTGGTGCCACCCCTCCGCTCCAGTCCTCCCATTCCTGAACAGTGTTGTGATTGGCTGTTGGTGTTACCTCTACGTCCCCATCCTTCCCGGGAGGTGTCTTGTGATTGGTCGGTTGGTTGTTGGCACAAGAAAGGTTCAAGGGGCATTTGGGGAGAGTAAATGTTGACTGTTCGGAGTCTGACGAGGGAATGAGCTCTATTGGTGGGAGGAAGGGGATCGGTAACAGTTTAGGTGTTTCTTCTTTCGAGTCTGGTGAGGTCTGGGGAGGGGGGGGGGGGTCGGCGGCAGCATAGTTCGAACCTGTTCGCAGGTCGATTAGCAACTGAGGTCGGAATTGTCCATTTAGAGAAAAAAACTATTGAGAAATCTGTCATTTAACGATTTAAAAAGATAACCAATAATAATTTAATTAATTTCGCAGTGCTTATTGATTTGAAATTTTTAATTAGTAATTTTTGTGGTGCTTACTATCGTTAACAGTCAAAATTAAGTTCGTTATTTTTCCTGGTTTTGTAACGGTTTAATATTTTGGAGTCATTAAGAGGTCAAGCACAACAATTAGCACCAGACGAAATACAATCAGCACTGCAATCAGTAGCACAATCATGAATCATTATGAGTCATTTAGGAGTAATTAGGAGTGATTAGGTGTCATGTGTCATTTCGGAGTCATAAGGAGTAATTTTGTAGTCATTAGGAGCAATTTTGTAGTCATTAGGAGTCATATAGAAGTAACTTAGGAGTAATTTAGGAGTCAGTCACCTGGAGCCACATGGCAACTCGGTGATTGGCTGGTCGGTGTCCTAACAATGTATTAATGGCGTAATGTATTGATTCAAAGTCAGTATGACGTCATATGGCTTGCATACTCATATATTATAATGCATATAAAGGCAGGAGCACCTCTCCACCTTTAGTTGACCTCTAGACACCAGACACCATATTATGATGTATGCATTTCACCGTGCTAATATTTGTGTGAGTGACACACCTGGTCACTTTACCATCGAATGCAGCTATTGGGACACTGGCTACCTAGCACATACACAGAGAGTTGTGATGGTAGCGGCGTGCAGCATTGGAGATGTACAAATGCGATCGACATATATTGCAATTATGGAAACTCGCAGACACCAGTCGAGATTGTTGAAGTTACTAGACAGACGAAAACATCTAGTAGGCACCCTGTGACCATCTGCAGTTCCCAAAAGACGATGCTGAACCTTCCGATTAATGTTCCTCTAGCTCTGGATATGAACCGGCACCTACTCGCTGCCGTCGCTGTCATCGCCCAGTAATGTGTACTCCTCAGGCTACAGATCATGGTTCTTTCAACCGCCGACCTGGAGTCGATCAGCCAGATGTTGCCACTACAGTCACCGAGTCATCGATCAAAGATGAGACAAGGCTTCACTACAATGATAATGCGATGGATTGTGAATCGAAGGCAAGTATTGCTGCTTGTGTTGAATATATTTGTAGTGACCCTGTGATTTGCGCAACCCTTCGAAGAGCACTTCTGCTTGCCACCATAGGTGAATTGCGTAGCCTTTTACAAGATACTGTAAAATCATAATTTGGACTCTGTTAGAAGAAGGTTAGTAAAAAATAGTGATTTTTGTCGATTATGTTTAGTTTATTATGTGTGCAGTCAATTTTGTGTAAAAAAATATGTTGCATTTTATTTATTTCATAAAAAACCTCCATTTTATATCAAATTATTTTTAATTAAAATTTATGCTGTTAAGAATAAAATAACTAAAATAATATGGTAGTTTATATACTTTGCAGGAATGGGTCACCATTCGGTAAAGACCGATAGTAAGTGGTATAATCGAGAAATTAATACCATCTATGATTTAAAAATATAATCCAATATCTAGGGTGATATCAGCACAACCTATACTTAAAAAAAAGAACAAATATGGTTGCGGAATGGTGGGTTAATTAATATACTTGCACCACCTAGGTGATGAAAACATATTAAATCCAAGCTGATAGCCTCCATTGAATCATAAACAAATAAAAAACGAAAAACCAAGATGTTAGTATGTGATACAATGAGTATAAGGTGTTGGGAGTTGGGTGGGGGTGAGGGAGCCAATCGTCTTTTGGGAGTGGTGCTGAGGGAACCTCCAGATATGAAAGTCCTTTTAAATTAATTTTAATAATAGATTTGTAATTATTTTTACTAACACCTTTCTACAGTTTTTTTTTTTTTTAGGATTTTCAGATTTTTTTAAGTTTTGTAACTTTTTGGTTTGTTTGGGGTTTAAGGTCATCCAAGGACATGGAGTCAAGGTCTACGTTACCTGCTGCCAATATGGTGCTAGTCAATAACCTAATATGCTTGCCTACTTTCATGCATTTTTCTCAAGTTTTGTTTTCAAGGTCATTAAATGTTATGGGGTACAGGTAAAGGCCACCTGTACCCAATATGGCGGTAGCAGTATGTAATATAATATGGTAGTTGACATTTATACTTTTTTAATAGTTTTGTTTTCAAGGTCATTCAAGGTCATGGGGTCAATGTCTAGGTCACCTGCACCCAATGTCGTGGTAGTAGTAATACGCTTGTTGACTTTTAGGATTATTCATCGAGTTTTATTTTCAAGGTCATGGGGTATAGGTCAAGGCCATTGGCTACCAAGATGGTAGTAGTCAGCGACATAATATGCTTGCTGACTTTTAATAATTTTTTCTTGAGTTTTAGTTTTCAAGGTCATTTAATTTAAAGGGGCCAAGGTCAATGTTACTGGCTTCCAAGATGGCGGTAGAAGTCTGTAACATAATAAGCTCTTTGACTTTTACGAATTCATTGCGATTTTTCGATTTTTTAGGGGAAAAGGGTAATTTTAAAGGAAAAATTAAAATTTTTAGAGAAAAATGAAATTTTTTGGGAGAAAGGATATTGCTTAAGGACAAAAGTGAAATTGTAAGAGAAATCGGCTGTGGTGGACCAGAATTTCTAAATAATTTATTATAATTTTTAAAAAAATTTTAAATATTAAAAAATTAATTTAAATATTTTTTATAATTTTTATAGGTTAATTTTTTGGAGTTTTTTAAATTGGTTTTAATTGTTTTGAATTTTAGGATTTTAATTTTTTTTTTATTTTTTTGCATTTTTGGTGTCACCTTGCTTGCCCTGACCCAGGGTCACAAGTCCTGGTCTCCTGCTTTGGATAAAACGGGATATTTTTAATGCAAAAAGGTGAATTTTAAGGGAAATTTTGGTGATACATGAGGGAAAAGGGACATTTGGAGGGAAAAGAGGGAAATTCCAACAAAGCGGTGGTCGGGTTTCTGAGTTACTGTACCGTGGTCCTTCAGGCAGTGAACATACCAAACCCTAATACTAGCTGTGGTTACCGGTCTTTTTATATTAACCATTATGAGAGTAGAATATAAATTTAGTTTTGTGTACTCATTTTACATTGTCACTGATAGATTTCAAATATGTGCGAGCTGCAGAGAAACAGCAAATGTGAATTTGGTTTTACTAAGTGTGCTTTGCATCTGCAATTTAACGATAATATGACCCAGGATTGTTGGGGATCAGGTATTGTAACCTAGTATTATGAGTGTTCAATTTATTTATATTTATAGACTTTCATGTGACGCAAGCAAATGCGTATTGGGATTGTTCTGTATGATAATACTGTAACTGTGGGTTTTCGTGAGTAGCCAGTGTAGTATACTGTATTGTAGTCATACAGGGACGCAAGCACTTCTTATCCATAAAAGTTTGCGCATTTGATTGTTTGAACTGCTGAATCTATAAGTAGTAAACGCGTCGTAAAGATCGTTGGTGAGTTTTACTGTACTCTGAGCTATTACACAGTAAAATCACATTATAGTGTAACACCTGGTGTTTCTTCCTAATTTGATGAATGGTGTTCGCGTAATTTGAATATCGCAAGTGGTACATATATGGAAAGTTTTATTAAGTTCAAAGAGAAAAAAAATTGTTCTATAAAAGTTAAACAGATCCCTTAGTTGTAAATTTGTGATATTTAACCCTGTAATAATCTATGATCGTGTTTTGTTTTACAAATTGTTTTTATGTAATATTAGGAACATTTTAGGATTGTTCTAAAAAGTATTAGTTCATGAAATTAAAATGATTAAGATGTTCCGATATAATGAGTTTTTTACTGAAGTTAATTTAATATTGATGTTTAATTTCAAGAAGGGTTGTTTTTATGATTAAATGTAGTCAAGTTTAAGAAACAGAAGTATGCAAAATAAGAAAGTGACCACATAATATTGAGTCGTCAATAACAGAGGTGTCGACGACGAACTTTCAAAGGGATTGAGAACTTCGTCATTTGGTTTATCCAGTAATTTCTGGCCAGACATTATCATACATTTTCTGAAGGAGGTACGTCACGAGGAATAGCTCCACCTTCGGGAACACGGTCACTGCCTCAGTGGTTGAGTCGGGGGTCCACTCAAGGGCCGTGAATGAAGGAAGGCTGTCGAAGTATCTCTTCGTCATTTGGTTTACCCAGTAACTTCTTGCCAGATATTATCATACATTTTCTGAAGGAGGTACGTCACGAGGAATAGCTCCACCTTCGGGAACACGGTCACTGCCTCAGTGGTTGAGTCGGGGGTCCACTCAAGGGCCGTGAATGAAGGAAGGCTGTCGAAGTATCTCTTCGTCATTTGGTTTACCCAGTAACTTCTTGCCAGATATTATCATACATTTTCTGAAGGAGGTACGTCACGAGGAATTGTTCCACCTTCGGGAACACGGTCACTGCCTCAGTGGTTGAGTCGGTTGTCAACTCCAGGACCGTGAATGAAGGAAGGCTGTCGAAGTATCTCTTCGTCATTTGGTTTACCCAGTAACTTCTGGCCAGACATTATCATACATTTTCTGAAGGAGGTACGTCACGAGGAATTGTTCCACCTTCGGGAACACGGTCACTGCCTCAGTGGTTGAGTCGGTTGTCAACTCCAGGACCGTGAATGAAGGAAGGCTGTCGAAATATCTCTTCGTCATTTGGTTTACCCAGTAACTTCTGGCCAGACATTATCATACATTTTCTGAAGGAGGTACGTCACGAGGAATTGTTCCACCTTCGGGAACACGGTCACTGCCTCAGTGGTTGAGTCGGGGGTCGACTCCAGGACCGTGAATGAAGGAAGGATGTCGGAGTACCTATGCCGTTATGGAATAGCAGTCTACATGGAGCTGTGGGGTACCAGATTCGAACCCATGAGGAGAACCGCAGATCTATCTATGGACTACTTTTTTCTCGTCAACAGATAAGGCCATCATACACCACATTATACATGAACCTTTTGCGAAGGCTAATTAGTAGTGCGTTTTCGAAGGGCATCCTGAGAGTAAATTTGAGTTTTTTTCTTATCTATGCATGCGTACGTGGTAAAATAATTGTCTTGTAGTATTCATTCATATCTTTGAATTATATGCAGATTTTAATTTTTATTTCATAATTTCATGTAATATTGACTTTTGTACTTTATATGGAAGAGTCTCGTAGCCGTGGCAAGTAAATTATAAATAGTAATAATTAAATAATAAAATAAATAAATAAATAAAAATATATACAATTATTTGTATATTCCGTTACATTATTCTGTTATGATAGAAAGTTTTATGTGGTGGACATTTGATTTGTCGGTGATTGTGTCATATTCATTATAACAGTTCAGGGTAGTAACACAGATTGTTACACAAGGAAAAAGTAAAAATAAACTAACTGATCCTCAATATAACAGAAATAGGTCAGTTTCAGCTAATTTCATGCAGTTTAATCCTCCAAACCAAGCACTATGATGATTATGCGAAAACGAAATTAAAGGCTGAATGTTCATGTAACTTCGCAAAACGGTACTACAAAAAAGTTATCCCACTCTTTAAAATTTAAGTTTTTTGGTTTTATTAGTTTATGTATTATTATTTTATTTGATACATCTAGTTTAACTGATCCATTAGAAAAAAAAAACTGGAAAAAAAATAAAATAAAATTGTTGATGATTCAGTGGGAAATGTTACTGAATGAATAAGGGAAGGTGAACTGAAATTTTGTTTCTTTTATTTACCAGTTCAGTGGACTGAAGTATCTGTCAGTCAGTTGGGCGTTGAAAACCGATTTTTAGCAATGAATTGCTCACTGATTCATATTTAGAGTGAAGTGGGGAGATTTCGGGAAACTCTTAGTATCGGCATTTTGAGAACCGGTGAGGAAGATACGAGGTGAGTGTGGAGCAGCGCAGGAATGCAAGGGCGGGTGGAACGGGAGATCCCCGAGAAAACCCACTGACCAGCGGCATCGTCCAGCACGATTCCTATGTACGAGAATCCGGGAGCGAACCCGCTGAGAAACGATCGTTCTAGCTGCGGTGCCGCGGTGGTTGAGCAGGTAGCCGAGTCGCCTTCCACAATGGCGAACCGGGCTCAATCCCCGGCCGGATTACTCTTGGATTTTCGCATGTGGGAATTATGCCGGACGATGCCATTGATCGGAGAGTTTCCTCGGCCAACTCACGTTTCTCCCGCCCTTTCATTCCGGCTCTGCTCCATACTCACCTCAATCACTCTTATCGACTGTAAAGATGTCGCGGTTAAGAGCCACCAAAAGCTCTTCGCTCACTGGCTCTAGCCGCAGTGCCACTGCGGCTCGCAAAGTGTAGCTGGAAGGGCGAGAGAGAGAGAGAGAGTGAGTGAGGGAAGGCGAGGGTAGTTGAGAACAAAGTGCGAGTGGTTTAGGAGAGAGAGCTGCGCTAATTGCCAACACCCTGGGCGCAGCCTGTCCTTCCTTGCCCGCTAATACATTCTTAATTGAGCCTGCCGCCTGGCCGCGGCGATAAATAGTTGTCCCGCAGTTTGGCAACACTGCCACCACCCTCCTTCATCAGTAGTTGCTTGTCGCGCTGGCTCTCTGCACGAACTGGCACCGCGATGTGGAAGGTATTATTACAATGTCCGATATCTCTCCGGGTGTGTGTGTGTGTGTGGTAACACTTTACCTCAATACGCATCTATGTTACTTCAATTATTATTGGTAAAGGGTTGCACTCCAAACCTGAAAAAGTGACAATTGAGCCAAATTAGTTAAAAACTAGTTAAAAACGAGCGACTGATAATCAGTGCCAAATAACGAATTAATACGATGGGTCAATTTCACTGAGTTATTTGTGATTCCCACTGAATGTCAATAAATCCACTGATTGATATAATTGATTGGGTTTGGAGAGTGACGTGATTAGGGAAGACCCGCCGACCAGCGGCATCGTCTGGCAAGATTCCCACATGTGAAAAGCTGGGTGTGACCCCGCCGGGAATTGAACGCGGTTCATCTTTGTGAGAGGCGAGCAGGCTAACCGCTCAGCCACTGCGGCCCCGAGAAAAAAGAGAGAAAGATTTATAATCAATTTATTAAAATTATTTTTAAACTGTTAGTTGCTATATCGATATTTCATATTAATAAAGTATGTTATCTGAAAGCTCGGACCTCGCAAGCGGGAATCGTGCCGGACAGTGCCTCTGGTGGTCGGGTTTTCTCTGCGATCTCCCGTTTCCCTCGCCCTTGCATTCCGGTGCTGCTCTATCTTCACCTCATTTACCCACATTGGCTCTCAAGACTTCATTGTTAAGAGCCGCCCAAATCTCTCAACTCTAGTATACACTGTTTCCTAAAAAGATTTCGTTTATCTATAAACGCTCTCAAGAGTACTGCGATAAAGATTTTGATGCACACTCTAGTAATAATTTGCCTACAATTTCCACAACTCGTTACAGGAAACAGTATTGTGTATGAATATGTGAGGTTCTTAGATGTGACATATTATTTTATAATAACTTACTTTTATAGATTCACAAGGTGGCATATTTCCTGCCAGTCACTTAAGTGAATAGAATTTGTATGGAATAGTAGAATATTATCAATATTTAGAAAAAGATAACCTCATATTTTAGTCACCATTTCTGAGACTGCTACGTATTTTGTGGTTGACGAAATGCTATTTGGTTATTTCTTCCCAGAGAACAATCACGGGTTATGTTTTATATATACAAATATGAATCAAATTTTCGAACAGCGTTGATAGTTCTTGCTAAAATAAGAATTATTCATTGGGGCAGAAAACCAACTTTTTTTTCTATATGCAAAATTCATATACTAATATTTTATTTCGTAAACTCGTGATTACTTAAATACAAATTTTAAGTAACGTTTAAATAAGTTACTAGTTTATTGCAGCATATAATGGAAATATTTCTGTATTTAGGTATCAAGCTGAATTTTTATTATTGAGTTTTTCCAATACACTTACATCAGATATGAGCTTATTTGGTAACAAACTTACGTATTTATTGTGCTCTCGTATGCACATATTCGTTACGTTTTGTCTCTTTATAAGGAATTTACTCCCAAACTTTGGTGAAATCTTATTAGAATATTTCACTTTTTTTCTAGACCCCATTAAGATGTCTAGTTGATGTATAAATCATATCACGTAAATGTTTTTTGCTTATGTACTTGTTTCTAGATTTTTCCACTATCGCATTATTTTGATTTAAATAAATGCTATTGCAATCCCCGTTGAAAGCGCATTTCTGCTTTTCGCAAGTCTTAATTGTCATGCTACGCTCTCATTCCTTCTGCACGAAGATAAAAGGAAAGTGCAATTCATAACTTTTAACTTTTACCTTCAACACTATTCCTATCGTAGAAAAACACTCAGTTAACTAAATTATTCCAATTACGGTTTTTTGTTTCCTAAGTAAATCTGACTTTTCTTCATTGTGATAAATTCGGAGGGATTTGTTTTTATACAGCTTCCACGTACTTGCGCGATATATAGAGTAACAACGAGTGCAGAATCCAATCAACTCATATTTTGTCAAACTGCATGCCAGTCACACGCAACTATAAGTAGGATTGCTGGATTATATTCAAAGAAATATGCGGTAAAGACATAACCCGTAACAAACGTCAATCGTAATGTTGCATTTTAATGTTATAGGTTATTCACGGTAAAATGAGCACTTTTAAGAGCACTCTCATTTGGAATAATAGTCAATAAATAAATTTTATTTTAGCCTTAGGCGTTAAATTCCGAGTGCGGTGGACTATACACACTTGTGTTTATTTCTTATGTGGCAGTATAAATTTGGAAAGGTGGTAAAAGGGTAAAATATGGCTTAAAGGAAAAAGTAACTAAGGAGTCAAAAGGACTCACTTTACCGTGAACAGCCTATACACATCCTGTTATGTTTACTACTTGTAGTTTGTGTTGCTAGGGAAGCAAGGACGAAAAGCTAGAGTTTCAATCCAAAGAGAGATAATAGAAAATTGTTTTAATATGGTCATTCCATTAAGCCAGCGTAATAAATATCACTTATTTAGTTGAACCCAATCGTCGCAGGTGAGTGGGTGAGTGAAGAGATTTTGGTGGCTCTTAACAGCGAGGTCTTGGAGGACGATGAGTGTGGAGCCACGCGGGAAACGGGACATCCCCGAGGAAACCCGCCGACCAGCGGCATCGTCCACCACGATTCCCACTTGCGAAAATCATGTAGTGACCCGGCCGGGGATTGAACCCGGTTCGCCTTGGTGGGAGACGAACTGGCTAACCGCTCAGCCACCGTGGCTCCAGGAGGTAAAGAAGGAAGAATAACATTATCTGAGTGAACCAATTCACACACACAATATGAATAACTGATTTCAATCAATATAATTATTTTACTATATCTGTCGTTAATGAGCTGTTGTCTACTGGAAAATCAGTGAAATGCACTGATGCCAGTACACTTCAAGAGGAATTAGTAGAAATTTACAAATAATATATCCTTGAATTTAATGACAATTACAACGTAATTCAATATGTTGACGTCAGTTTAACAAAGAAATCTTGTGATCTTCAGTTCAGCATGTTAATTTCTTATATAAAATATTGAGTAAACCAGAAACAGCTTTAACAACCCTAATGACCGAAATTTGTTTTAAAATATCAAGAATCAGTATAGTTGCTTTAAAGAATAACCACAATTGAACTGTAAGTGTAATTTTTTTTTCTTAGCCATGTTTCCTGAGGGCGTCAGAAGTCTAACAGAGTTGCGTGGTACAAGCCTTCATCTCTCAAGCACACAATTAACAAATCACAAAGTTTCAATATTGATTGATGAAGTTTCTGTGTAATCCTCCCCTGTGCAAAAAAAAAATAATAATTGCAACAATTAATAGAAGAGTTTACGGCTCTCGAATAAGTGTTGAAATTGCTGACGTTCTGAGAGGACACAACAATTTAACTGAACATATTTAAATAGTTCCAACAAGCCTCATTGCGCCCACACGAAGAGCTGTCACACTATAAAATGATTGTTAACTAAGCGAATGTCAGCAACTAACACGATGACTAAGGGTTTTACTGGTGCAAGTGGAGCAGTTTTAGAAGTTCCGATTTGAGAGTGTTGGAAGGGACTGGAGGAGGCTTGCACCCGACATCTAACCAGTGCTTGGCCACATGGTAGTTAGGATTACAGAGGTGAAGTAGTTGTTTATTACGCGAACTTCGGTTCGGGCCGTCACGGCCCAACAACACGTCAAAATGAATTTACAATTCAGTGCCTGGTATGGATGTTGAATAAATATCGATATATCGAAACTACGACATTTTATAAACGATATATCGCAAAAAACGTCGATATATTTCTACTATATTTTAATGAAGTCAATATATTTTACAGGTATCGGATATTCAAATTTAAAATTTTTCTCTTTATATGCTTTTTAAATACATAGCTAAATTGAATTTAAAAGTTACTATATTTACTTTGGTAACATGCATAAAAACAGGCACTATATCTTTCTGCAATGCCTCTTGTCAATATCTAATATTCCAAGCAATTTACATTTGTCAAGTCCTTTATAACTTAAAATATCGTTTTACGATGTATCGTGTATCGATATTTGTTTTCGATAAATCACTTCGTAAAACGATACTTTTATAAAAATTAATAAAAAGTAGACGTATTGTTTACCCATGTCAACATTCCCAGTGATCTTTGAATAAATAGTGTAATGTGGTGAATGACTAGATGCGGATTTTTGTACACTCGCCATTGCGATGCAGATATCTCTCATGGAAAAAGAGGACTGGGCAGGAAAGTAAAATTCCAGATGAGAATACAATCAAAAGAGCAGAACAGTAACTAATTACGTAAAATAAATGTATAAATACATGACAAACAGATAACACATAGAAAACAATACAGGCAAGAAACCTGCTTGAAGAAGTTAGGACAACACTGACAAAGTAAGTACGAACAGAATGGCACAATATAACAAAACAGACTACCAAACACAGCAGTTTTACCAGACACGACAGAATGCAAGCCATGTATGTTGTAGTTAAGTAGATATATATGGACAAAGCCAGAAAATTCGGAGAAGGAATTGAGTCAAATTAAACAGAACAGCAAGTTAAATGTGGAAAACTAATATACTATATATGTATACGAAAATCTATATATGACCAACAGATAACACATCGAAGACGACACAGGCTAGTTATCTACTTGCACAAATAAACAAACACAACGAAGAAACTCGCACAAACACAGTAGTTTTTACAAGACCGACAGAATGTTACCTAACTTTTTCAAGCAGGTTTCTAGCCTATGTTGAGTTATATGTGTTATCTGTTGGTCGTGTGTGTGTGTGTGTGTGTGTGTGTATATATATGTATACATATTTTTTCTCGTCCTTCGGATAGTTGTCTAATTTGAACATTATTATCATGCTCAGTCCTGTTTTTCCATTACAAATGTCTGAATCGCAATGGCGAATATCCATAAATCTCCATCCAGTCAACAACCCCAGTGCCTGGTATACTGAGTTGAAAAATCCCAGCCAATAATGAACTTTAAAAAGCACGTGGCAGCCAATCGGACACACAACATGTCCCATAGTATCGCCCAGTCAATCAGCGAATAGGTACGCCCACATCAGAGAAACCTCTTAGCCATTTCGTATCTGTGTATGTTTCCATTCTGTGTCCTGATAGCTCGCTCGTACTCTGCATCCAAGTCAATTACACTCATCGCTCCCCTCCACATACGTGCTGTCCTCATTTCATTCTGATCAGTTACCATCGTGCAATCTAACGCACCCCACCTCGTGTGGGCTGTCCTCATTTGTTTCTGATTGGCTACCATCGTTACACTCTTCTCACCCCACTACATGTGTGCTGTCCTCATTTGTTTCTGATTGGCTGCCGTCGTTACACTCTTCGCACCCCACTACATGTGTGCTGTCCTCTTTTTTTTGATTGGCTACCGTCATGCACTCTAGGCATGACCTGCTTAATCATTGTTTAGATTTATAATGAATGCCATTTTTAGGGCCAGCTGTTTTCCCACAAATAATTCTCACAAGTTATATTCAAACACTGTAGTGCAGAACCACTTCCGTGATTAGATTATTTGACTTGTTTAACGTCCCATATGTCTGTCCACGAATCACAGGCAGTCAACATGGGAGAAACTAAACTTTGATAGGCTCACTTACATAGCAGTCAGTCTTCACATAGAGGCAGGTTGTCAATAGTCAAACGAAGACTGCAAGAATACACATGAGGTTA
Organism: Dryococelus australis; assembly: GCA_029891345.1. NCBI lineage: Eukaryota > Metazoa > Arthropoda > Insecta > Phasmatodea > Phasmatidae > Dryococelus > Dryococelus australis. The sequence goes on along the minus strand of CM057008.1, from coordinate 718,725 downwards.
TTAAAATGCAGCCTTCACACAAATAATTTCGCAAGAAACAGGTGGCTCATTGCATTATATTTTCTATACCCATATTTTTTGATGCTCTGTGAATTTTATTAGAACTGCATTCTAAACATAACACGGGGCAGAAAGAGTATTTGTGTTACATATTTTTCAGTGTTTCGGAAACAGTTTGGGAAGGGTCTGTAAAGGTTTCGTTTATCAACTTACGAACTGTTTGGAAACTGTCACAAACAGTTTCCAGATACATGTAAACGAAGCTTTAGAGAGATAAAGGTGTGGATGTCAAATGCAGCTGATCGATCTCCGTGTAGTAAAAATGAATGGCTGTTTTGCTATTGTAATTCTCAAAATAACTTGGCTTCAGCTGATTTTGTTAGTGGTGTTTTAACTTGCTAGTTATATTATTCTGACGGAGTTGTAATGTCACTACAATTAACCGATTTTGATGTAGTATTGTATATTTAAACACAACTAAAAATAAATAAACCTAAATCCTTACATGTTGTGGAGATCGCATATCAACTGCACAGTAAACAAAAATTAGTGTTACATCACTGAACTGCGTTTTTACTATTATGTCTGTTGAAATTCACGTCACTTAGTTCATGATTGACATGAATAATTGTTTTGATATGCCTGCACAGTAACATTTAATAATTATAATGCAAGGAGTGTTTTTAAAAGTTGTTGTAATTTATATTTTATAAAAGCGTCTACAAAACTAGATAAAAACAAATGCCTGCATTATCGTTTGAAATATACAATAAATTTAAATAAGGCCGCTTTTCACCTTGCTTGTGTTCTTACTATATAATGACCCTAGATACCAGGTATAATTCTTGGGTTGGACCAACGTTCATAGAACCGTTGCTTGAGGGAAAAATAACGTGGACTGGACATAAAAATGACACTCGGCACTACATTGGCTCAACATCTTGTAATTATTTGGATGTCAAACATTAACAGTAATATTGTTTGAAAAATTCCAACCAGTTATTTTCTTCCAGTATCCAACATATACAAATAAAATATGACAGAAAACTAACCACTTATTAACGTGGTTATTATGTTTGTTATTCGTACTAGTTTGGTCATTTGCTAACTAATATTCTACGTTCGATAAACTATTATTTATGGAGTGTGACACACAACCCCCCAATATATAACATGATATTTTGTATGTCGGTACCTTTAGTAGCAAAATCTGTTTGGGCCAACACTGGCCCAACGTTTGGATCTACCGTTTGGCCAACGCCGAAATGTCCCTCCGAATCACGTTGGCCCAATGAGAGGCCTTACATCATCAACCGTTGGTGACCGGGGGGGGGGGGGGGTAACGTAATATGCCTCACTCATTAAATACAGTCCCCAACCCCCGTCCCTGGATGCATTTAGACGTACTCGATGTTAACACACATCCGAGCCATGCCCCGTCATGAGCTTATAAATAAATTACTGATAAAATACACCCAACAGCAGTAGAGGTTCATTTCAGTGGCCTACGTCGTGGAGTTCTTTTCCGCCCCCGACAATCAGTACAGCTGTTTTCTTCCTGCAGGCGCGAACATCGGCTCTAGAGGTCGAATACGCCGCTCTGTCGCGACACACTCGCACTCACGTGAAGTTTAGCACGGAGAGTTTTGGCTAGCGGGACAGTCCAGGTGTTATCTCCGGCCACAATGATTATCGCCATTGAGCTCGACAATGTTACCAGGGCGACTGTCCAGTAGCCTACCACGTCCATCGTCCACATACAGTCCGGGTTCTCCTCAACAAATTTCCCACACCAAAGTCCCGCAAATATTTCAATGACTTCCGTGGTGAATATGAGCATTTGTTGATCCTACTACCGTCAACATAATATTCCAAGTCTCGGTACAAACAATCTACGTTTCTAATCAGTTCAGCCTACATTTCCCTGGGAGAGTTGCGTCTCACGTGAAACTACATTCCACAGCACTAGCACACGGCTAACTATTTCGCCCGACAAAGTCAGACTTCCCCGACATATGGGTTACGACAGTTTCCCGCCTATCACACATACTCCGACCACGTATGGTTTACAACTCTCTCGGCCCGCAACTCAGCGACTACTCCTCGAGTCCGTGGCCTAGCACACAAGCGTCACCGACGACGACCCCTTCCCCCGTGACGTCACGGGGAACGCGCCAGGACGATACCCGGCGGCTGCTCTTTACAATAGAACGGCGGTAAAAGGAACTACAACAACCATTATTGGTTAATAGCATATATTACAACCATACCCAGCAAGAACACTGTGGTAATTATCACACGAAGAATAATAGTGCTTACTAGTAAATGTTGTATCAAATGATTACACAGTATAAATGAACAAATTATAGGATTGAATATGTAAGACTAATTAAATGGTGAGATTAAATATATATATATATAACCGGTTATAAAATAATCAATATTATACATACAAAAAACCACCAACGCGGTAATATCAACCGCCAATAAAAACACACCCTAAAAATAAATATTAAACATATATACTAATATTACGTACTAAAAATGTGGCGATTTCCCAGATCGTCACACCAACATGAATTTTAAGTTGGTTGCCAACTGAAATATGACGTTGCCCTAACATAACTTTTATGGATGTGTGCTAACTGTTAAGAGTATTGTCCTTTCTCTTTAATAGTCATTTACCCACAGTTGGTCAAGTTTTGCTAAGACATAATCCCAACCAATAAACAACGTTTTGTCAACGTTTAGGTGCCGGTGTTTTAAATCAATCTTACCCACTAACCTAAAATATAAAAAAATGCTATAATCCAATTATTTCTCATCACGTCCTACGTAATATTTCGACCTGAAAATTCCGTTTATTGACATCGGATTTCGATTAGCAGCCGATGCGTTGTCCTTGTCTTGAATGAAGAAATATGAAAAAAATGAGTATATTCCAGTTCGATATATTTCTTATGTATTTAAGTCATGATTTACAACTCTGAAACTGAATTTTAAAAATACTTGTTTCAATAATACATATTCCAACTATTATCTAATCGACAACCAAGCACAGTCAGTTTACTTTTAATATATATATATATATATATATATATATATATATATATATATATATATATATATATATATATATATATGTACATATGTGTGTATATGTACCCATATATATAACTTAACCAAATTATTTATGAAGCTGCCGTTTTAAATATTGTTGTCTGATCGATTTAAATTATGAAAGTTTATATGTCATTCAGTAGCATTTTCAAGTGGCGATCTTAAAAAATGCGGGGAAAAAATGTTATGCAGTAGCAATTTTGACGATTGTATTGTCGATATAAAGAGTAAAGATTAATTAAATTACACTGTTTCGTAGATATAGCTCACAAAACTAAAACTATTTTATAGCGGCGATTCTGAAAATAATTGTGGCCTACTTAAAAAAAAAAAATTTATTTTTATGGCTTACCACAGTACATCTTCGTTAGATTTTGTAATAAATGGTTGATTATTTCTCGATATACGAGATAAAATATTATTTTTATTGGTATGGCTTTCTTACAAAATGGCAGATAAATGAGACTCAGCTTAGCAAAATTTGACTATTGAATTAGGTACTGATGGCATACAAAGTTTAGTTGAAATTGATCACATGGTTTCTACGGTGTAGTACTCTAAGCTAAAAATAGCTATATGGCAGCCATTTTGAAAATAAGTACCTGGTTGGCTTACAACATACCACTAGACATATGCATCACTAGAACTTGTTTACCAGATTTAATAGGAACTGGTCAATTCTCTCCCGATATTACATAAAATTTGATTTATTCGTGTGGAGCTATCTTTCAAAATGGCTGAAAAATGTGGTTATTTGTTGATCTGTGTGATGCTTGAGAAATATTATTTCAGTTTACAAAATTAGGTCAAATTTGATTAAATTGTATGCCAGATATACTAACTAAACTTAAAACATTTGCATGACCGCCATTTTGTAAATAAGTGATCAATCAAGTTCAATTACTTACGTTTACATGGCCTCCTTATAGTATTATTTACATACCAAATTGGGTCAGAATTCATAGAAGAGTTTCGAGATACAATGTAACATCTTTATTATTTATGTTGGTGGAATATACCAAAATGATAGACCAACAACAATATGGATCTCAATATTGAATGTTTACACAATAGTCTGCCAGCATACAAAATATGGTTTAAATAGGTTTAATGGTTCCCCAGATATGAAATATCACCCGAAATTTTAAAAGGTCCCATTTTGAACGTAAGTGCCAGGCATGGTCGAAAACCACAAAAATCAGGTGCCCAAGTACCATATCTTTACAAAATTTGGTGGAATACAGCTGAAGCGCTCGAAAATTTATAAGGGGGAAACGCACACGCGTAGACACACATAAGAATACACACCTACACACAGGCACACAGCCAGGAAAGTGATATAAGCGTTCCTTTCCTTCAGAAAGTAGGCTAAAAATTAATTACTCAGGTTACCTTTCGTGTGACCTAATTTGTAAACCCCCCTCCCGCCTTGACAGATGGCCAGGAGCAAAAGAAGAACAGGGGGAGGGGAGGTGTGATTCTGTCTATAGCTGCCTGGACAACACGAGTTCCGGCCGCAGTCCTTCAGAAATACATGTTGTTCTATACACGGAAGAAACTTATAATAAAATCCGTTGGTAAAATGTGTAAAATACTGTCATGTTCCGACAGATTGCGAGATGGCGATATACATTATACCAAACAACAAGCACTTAACCACCTCGGTGAACCGCATTCGATTCCCGGCGAGGTCGCTCCCATATGTTCACAAGTGGGAATCCTGCTGGACGATACCGTTGGTCGTCGGGTTTTCTCGGTGTTCTCCCGTTCCATCCGCCATTGAATACCGGCACTGCTCCATACCCTCGATATTAAGACTTTACTTCACCATATCTCTGCTGCTTTAGGTGTGATTTTACAACTGGCCACTTGTGAGCCTATTAGGTAGATAGACTCATAAGGCCTACACAATTTGCTGTGTCTATACACATAAAGTACGAGCTAATGGCTTCCTTGACAGAAGATCTTGATAAAACGGCGTTATCTTTTTCATATGTCTCAAAAGGTAATTCTGTTACGTACCATGCCATCGGTACTGTTCCAATCTTTATCGAAGATGTTAATCTTCACGTCTTACTGCCTCGGTATGACGTATGCTGCCAACCGTCATTCGGGAAGGAATTAGATTTTGCCTATGGCTGTACGGGAATCTAAGGCCAGACATTAGTAAAGTGAAGTGAATATTAGAACGAACATTAATTCACATTATATGGTTTATGGTATGGGCTATACTGTCAGCAAGGAAAACTGGTCCATTTATTAACTGGATGTAAAACATGGCCGTGCACAATTTTTGGTATCGAAACTAAACAAAACGTGCTTTCCATTAATTTATCAATTTTAGAGAGATCGCATAAATATTTATGTACGAGTTAATACAATTAAAATGTGTAATGATGAGAAATGCGTTAGTTAGGTTAGGTTGAGCTATACGTCTCGTGGATAACGAGGCAATTAGGGACGGAGATAGGAACTGAATGGCAATTCTCTCTTATAAATTGATTTACGGACAGTCTCATTCCAAAAACGTCATATTCATGTAAACACAACTTATCTTTATATGATAACTATTTCCAATTCGAAGTGTGTTTCAATATAGGAAAATGTATCTTGTATGTGGGGGAATAGTCATAAGAATTCAGAATCATTACGTTAAACTATTAACTAGAAGTGTATTATATGAAGATGCCCGATTTTAATCTGTTTAGTTGATAATTTAGTTTAGTTTAATTTGTGGATTCGGCAAAACTATTTAACGGTTTGCTACGTAATTTTCAGCCACTTAAATTTATTATTTACAAATCAAATACTGAATTTGAATAAGAACGAGAGTTAATTCCTTCGCCGAATTATCCAAAATTTGTGAGTGGTATTCCGGATTTACAAAGAAAAATATGTTGAAAAGTGCAAAGGCTTGACACTTTGCACGTACTGGTTTACAAAGATAGATTTATGTGGAACGTAAGTAGGAACTAAATGTGGAAAGTGCTAAAGTGAAAGTTGCGAGGTACGAGTGTGAAGCAGGCTCCAGAGCGCTTCTTGTGAGATCGAGGGGCTAAACACTCTGTGAAATGAGATGATGACTACACAGCCTCAGCCATTCAACTGCCTTTTAATATTCTGCCAGTTTACATGTTTATGTGCCAGCCCAGAGGTTTTACGATCGTGCGGTGCCACCGCGCCGACAAGCTGGTCTAAATACGGCAGTTCATTTCATTTCATTGCTCGAAGATCGTTACTAATTTCCTTGCCATTCCTTGTCCTGGCATGGCATGCGAATGGGAATATTTTCTTTTCCTTTTTGTAGACTCAACAAACAGTTAAGACGGAATGACATTTGAATATCCTGGCGCAAAGCTTCTTTATTTTAACTGACCTCCTATAGGCTATTCACGGTAAAGTGAACGCTTTTGAAAGTTCTCTCATTTAGAATAATAGTTAATAATTATATTTTATGCCAGCCTAGTAGGTTGACATTCGTGCCCGATGAATTATATGCACTATGATTATTACTAGCATGGCAATATTTATTTTAAAACGTGGTGAAAGTATAAAAAATGGCTGATAGGAAAAAAGTAACTAGGGTCTCAGACGTGTTCACTTTCCCGTGAACACCCTATAGTAGTTATTTACATTAAATAATTTATTAGAGTACTTAATTTCAATTGATTTCTACAAACGCCTCAGTAGTTTGGATCAATAACAAAGATGTGTCATTTATAATATATCTGATGCTTCGGAAAATTTGTAAGTTTGAGGGTGGCAATAATCAAATATCATCATTTCTGATCAGTCATTCTTTGACACGTAGGAACTTTATGATCGGATTATCACTCCAAAGCCCAAGATCTGTTCGACGGGGTCTTAGTTTCTACGAACTGAGACAACCGGGTGAGTAAGGGAAGAGATTTGGGTGGCTCTTAACAACGAAGTGTTGAGAGTCGATGACAGCGAAGTGAGGTGAATAAGGAGCAGCGCCTGAGATGCCCGAGAAAACCCGCCGATCAGCGGCATGGTCCAGCACGATTCCCACTTGCTAGCGTCAGGCAGTGACCCGGCCAGGGATGGAACCCGGTTCTCCTCGGTGGCAGGCAAGTAGTCTAACCGCTACACCACCGCGACCCCTGAGACAATCGGGTTTAATAAAGTGAATTTGATTCCAAACAACCATTACAGCACTAGTTTATTTTCCGCCTGAAAATGAAGTTAAAGAAGAGTTTATGACTGAATAGGAAATTTTAAAACAATTTATAGACCACTCTCGGTTAATTCCTGCATTTCTGAAGCCCTGCTGAAGTTCTACTTCAGGTTATTGTTCCGCCTTATGCTAACAAAGCTAAACTAATTCAAGAACATTACACCAGAGGGACAACGCACCCCATTCATGCTTGCTCAGCGTAGTAATATTTACATAAGCACTATTAGTACTACTTCTTACTAGACATTTCTAATACACATTTTTCCGCTCTTTTTCAATTTTTGATAACACTGCATAAACGTTATAATGTATTGATAAAAATAAAATAAAGTTTGATTTAACCAACAAATTTTACTTTTATCACGCTTGTGATACATGCAGACATATTTCGTAAACAACCAAGCGCGTCATACATGAGGTGAATTTTGAAGGGGGTTTTTTTTCTTCCGAAATATGTGAAGGAACTGCGTATAGACTACACCTGATAGTAATCATGCGCAGTGGAGACGTTATCATATAGCTGGGCCCCACGCTGTATTTCGCAATCAAGCAGATCTGACTGTCCGCTGCCACAGTCAAACCTCGACTCCAGTGCGACTCGGCCAAACGGAACAAAGCTTTCAGAGTGTTTCATGTTCACTATTGGTCGAGAAACAAGAACGGAATTCCAATGACACGTATCAAGCTAACGTTGACTTTCATGCCACGTAGTCTGTCACAGACCTATAACGCTAAATGGCTGTCTGTGCGTCCACATATACACGTACTAGTAGCCATTACGTATACGAGCGCATATGTCAAGCAATTGACCGTTCCAACCATGTGCTCGAGATAGATTCGTGGTCTCGATAGCGTTCATTTCAGTCATAGAATAACGCCGTAGCTCTGCAACAAGAATTTCCACAAATAGATAGTATGTGTAACCAGAAGGATCATTTGTCGCTTTACGTATAGTTCTGATAGCGTGAACAGGTCTTATCTGTACGGCCTGCCTGAACACGCTATTACTAGTCATGAGCGGAAATGAGGTCAGCCAGTTGCTGAAACCGGGACTCGTATTGCACAAACTACGGCAAGCAGGAATGCCCTCTACCACGCAGGCCATTTTGAGTTATGCGTCGTCGATATGAGCGCAATGCAAAGTGGAGGCCGGGCAAGATGAATGGCACAAGAAGCCTTATGTACCGACCGACGTAAACGCCATGCTCCATCAGCCTTCAGATACTTCTCGAGGTGGAACATTCATTGTATACTAACGGGGCTCTCAGTAACGTAGTTAACTTAACAATGCTCCTCCGACCTTATAATATTTTATGTAATCTCAATTTTTTTTATTGTATAGCCATACAGAAACCTATAGCTAGGGGTAGTGAAATTTCCCGAAAAGAATTCAAGACAATTTATATTTCAGAACAATGTAGAATCGTTAACCTATCTTGATTGAGTGGATTACTTTTTGACACGTGTTAACTGTCTGGACACGAATTACGTAGGAGCCGTGCCGATATTGCCAAATTCTCATACACCTGGTCAAATATGAAAACGCCTTCTCAAGCAGACAGCAACCAATGGCAATAGACAAACTTCTGTTGGGTGTTTATAGTGTTGAAGTCTACCGCGTACTCATATTTTTTTGGCGAAAAATCACTATCTCTAGCTATAGCACCTTATTTCTTATTACTCCTCATACTATACCACCATGAGATTGCTCCAAACTTAACAAGTACGTCTTAAACACAACTTAAACAAAGTATAACAATATGAAAGGGCATCTGCGCATCTTACTGGAACTCGGGCCGCGCGCCATCTGCCAGTACCGAACGTTGTAAGAGACAGCGAACATATCCCGAGTACAACGGAATGAACACAGCTGTGGTAAGTGCGAATACAGACACCAACAGATCTGCTCTCCTACTATACTGGATGCACTGTAGTCTGTTGGCAGTAACCTCACACTGTTTCAATCAAACATTTGGAAAACACCCCACGTACAACGTGTTTAACTGTTTCGTACGCACAAGCATGTCACGATCCACAAGCGTATTATACTCGTGTTAACATAAATTAACTATATTTTTCTGGAAGTTGAACTTTTAGCAGGGATTCAAAAAATTTATAAGTAACGATGGATGGAATATAGACGCAACTCAGTTGTACATTTTCTTGGAAGTAAGCGGATAGGGACATCCTGACTTGTTCTCTTGGTGGCCGTTTACAACACTCTTAACATAAGTTTTATTTCGTTTTAAGGAAACGTGCTGGTAAAATGTCTCCAGAAGTGCCAGTCAACTCTCCGTAAACTCACAGAAGTGTTGGCGAGCTCTCCGTAAATTCTCCGTAAACTCTCCGTAAACTTTCCGCGGTCGCTTCCTTTTTTCAAAACGGACTTTTCGTAAGTTTCGCATAAATTTCTGTGAATTCACGGACCCTCCACGTAAATATCCAATTAATATATTATCTTAGTTCCTAGTTAAAAAAAAAAAAAAGACGAAGTGAACAAAATATTTAGTTTTCCTTACGCGTGTGTTCTGCTGTGTACAAAAACGACATTTAAAAAATCTAAATATTTTATATTAGCACGAGATCCGAACCGGAGTCAAAACATTACATCCCACAACGTTCACCACACACATATGGCCTTTAAGAGTTTGTTGGAGTGATCTCCATATTTTATTGGTTTGACAGTTAGGAGGGCTACGCCTAGACGTCCCACACCCCATATGAATTTTATTATATTTAAGGTTTAAGTCGAGTTTCGTATTAAAGAAAGCAGACAGCCCAGAGCAGAAGACTATGTAATATGTAATAATTTCGCCTGCTCGCGCTACCTACGCGATTATTTAGTAACTTCGCCACCCGCGAGTGACGTGTGGTACAAATCATACAGGATACATCTGTATGTGTATCAAGGCTCGCTGGCTTGAACTGAGGGAAGACTACGCACTCGATCCCAGGACCCTACATACTCCAGTCGACAAGGGTAAGCTGCGGCGCTAAGATTACTAGTGATTTACACTATTTCCAGTCTATATTTGGAAATAATTCGCATGATTGCCGAAAGTTTTTCTTCGAACTGAAAGTGAATTCAACCAGAGCGCCATCTTTAAAAGATGGCGCAATGCTTGGCAACATTTAAATTTAATTTTTACACTCATAAACCTCGAATGACCTCTAGTTTACTACGTTCCCAAGTTTTAGGGTGAGTATTTTCCCAATAAGAATTTAAATATTTATTTTGAGTACCATTAAGTTTATGGTGCGGCTAATACTTGTTTGAGTAACATCTTAGCAGGAAACATTATGTTTACGGTGCGGCTAATACTTGTTTGAGTAACATCTTAGCAAGAAACATTATGTTTATGGTGCGGCTAATACTGGTTTGAGTAACATCTTAGCAAGAAACATTATGTTTATGGTGAGGCTAATACTTGTTTGAGTAACATCTTAGCAGGAAACATTATGTTTACCGTGCGGCTAATACTTGTTTGAGTAACATCGTAGCAAGAAACATTATGTTTATGGTGCGGCTAATACTTGTTTGAGTGACATCTTAGCAAGAAACATTATGTTTATGGTGCGGCTAATACTTGTTTGAGTAACATCTTAGCAAGAAACATTATGTTTATGGTGCGGCTAATACTGGTTTGAGTAACATCTTAGCAAGTAACATTATGTTTATGGTGCGGCTAATACTTGTTTGAGTAACATCTTAGCAAGAAACATTATGTTTACGGTGCGGCTAATACTGGTTTGAGTAACATCTTAGCAAGAAACATTATGTGTATGGTGCGGCTAATAATTGTTTGAGTGAAATGTTAGCAAGAAACATTATGTTTATGGTGCGGCTAATACTGGTTTGAGTAACATCTTAGCAAGAAACATTATGTTAATGGTGCGGCTAATACTTGTTTGAGTGACATCTTAGCAACAAACATTATGTTAATGGTGCGGCTAATACTGGTTTGAGTAACATCTTAGCAAGAAACAGTATGTTTATGGTCCGGCTAACTCTTTTTTTGGGCAATCTCAGTTGCGGCCATGTATTTTTCATAAGTTTAACTCTAGCTCGATAATGTAATTAATAGTATTACTTAAGTGATAAGACAATCTTGAACAACGTGTTTTACATATAGGTTTTTTTAACTGTTACTTTTCTGAGAAATGTTTTAATGGTCGTAAAGATAATGTGTGAATATAAGTATGAGTCATCTATTGCTTTTCCATTCTATTTAGATGTGTCTAGTATTTCCACGCAAGGTAAATAAATTAATAATTAATTATATTCAAGAGTGTGTCTTTTATCATGACAAATTATATCCAAGTCAGCCTCTATTATTTAGTGAAGTTGAAAGGGAATTTATGTGTCTCCATTATTTACCTATGGTACTCTCCTATGGTAAGCAAATTAAAGGAGAGCAACATTGGAAATACACACTACACGCTGAATTCCTGTTTTCTGGTACTTGTGTCAAGGAAGTGTACGTTTCTCGCTATTATAATTCAGTCAGGTGCAAATACGTACACACGGGCAAACTTTTCACACCTTCACTGAACCTGCATTTTTTACAGCTCACACCGAATAAATTAACATCATTTAAATAATTGTTGCAGGTTTCACATTTTAAATTTGTCTCCCATGCATCTGGCATACCTAGTGCATTACACCAATCCGGTGTCGTTACACTGGTCTTATATTTATTAAAGAGTTGTAATTTTATCATATTTGAGCTGTATTCCTCAAACGCCCTTGGTAAACCTAATGTGAAGGCAAATGTTCTGTTATACATATTTTAATTTAGCCTACAACTCGTTTAAAAAGCGAAATTGTCTTGCCCTCAGTTATAATTTAGCGATATGCTGGATGTTATAATTGCATAGACTCTGCACTAATACGAAACATGTAGCGCTAAGATGGATTCACTCCGCTTGGCCGAGTCGAACACGAGACATGTGGCAGCGGCCAATGAAGAAAAAGGACCGCTCCAATATGTACGTGACCTTGAAGTCTAAGATGATGTCGTTTTGTAACATTAAATTATATGTTGCATGGTTATAAATGCTTATAATAAATTTAAATAAACACTAAAATATTTCTTTACATATTACAAACAAGTCTTTACAAACTACACACGAAAAATATTCCTGTAACCGTACAGATTAAATATTGCATATTACAACACGGTATTTCAGCAAACATTTCAAATTGTTTATATTTCTCGATGTTTACAATAAACTTAAATTTGCAACACAATTTTTTTGGTAAAAATACTCATTACTTTTACGCATTTTTCAATAAGATTTAATAAAAGTACTCAAATTTAATTGTAAAATTTCAAAAAAATCTAGTTTCCGAAGAAGTCCTTGAACAAATACGAAAAGTTGTTAACAATGTAGTGACCGACTGCTGTATATCAACATAGGGTGATGACACCCCTGCAAGGGGGCGGAGGGGGTGAATCAGTCCTCTTGTGCGTCAGTACCCAGCGTCAATAATGGACAATGTCACTTCTCATTACTTCTAGCTCGTTCTTAATGCATGTAAATGTCTGTAAAAAATATGACGTAAGTTTTGTATATAATTAAATATTCACAACATTTCTGTGTTTGAACCAACATTCTTAATATCACTTTGATGTATGGGCATATTTAGAGATACATACAAGATAATCTATGAGCAAAACCACTATATCCACAACTTCAGGAACACAAGTTCTATTGGTCTGTATGTTCCTAACTAACGCATCCCTATTGATCCACGTCACACCATACACAACAAAACGTTCATTACTCGCTCGCTGACAGCCAGTAAAGTGTCGAGCTAATAGCCAGTACTGTGTCAAGCTGACAGCCAGTTCTGTGTAGAGATGAAAGCCAGTACTGTGTCGAGCTAATAGCCAGTACTGTGTCGAGCTGAAAGCAAGTACTGCGTCGAGCTGAAATCAAGCACTGCGTCGAGCTGAAAGCCAGTACTGTGTCGAGCTAATAGCCAGTAATGTGCCGAGCTGACAGCCAGTACTGCGTCGAGCTGACAGCTAGTACTGCGTCGAGCTGAAAGCCAGTACTGTGTCGAGCTGAAAGCCAGTTATGTGCCGAGCTGACAGCCAGTTATGTGTCGAGCTGAAAGCCAGTACTGTGTCGAGCTAATAGCCAGTACTGGGCCGAGCTGACAGCCAGTACTGTGTCGAGCTAATAGCCAGTAATGTGCCGAGCTGACAGCCAGTACTGCGTCGAGCTGACAGCCAGTACTGCGTCGAGCTGAAAGCAAGTACTGCGTCGAGCTGAAAGCAAGCACTGCGTCGAGCTGAAAGCAAGTACTGCGTAGAGCTGAAAGCAAGTACTGTGTCGAGCTGACAGCCAGTACTGTGTCGAGCTGACAGCCAGTACTGCGTCGAGCTGAAAGCAAGTACTGTGTCGAGCTAATAGCCAGTACTGCGTAGAGCTGAAAGCAAGTACTGCGTCGAGCTGAAAGCAAGCACTGCGTCGAGCTGAAAGCAAGTACTGCGTAGAGCTGAAAGCAAGTACTGCGTCGAGCTGAAAGAAAGTACTGTGTCGAGCTGACAGCCAGTACTGTGTCGAGCTAATAGCCAGTAATGTGCCGAGCTGACAGCCAGTACTGCGTCGAGCTGACAGCCAGTACTGCGTCGAGCTGAAAGCCAGTACTGTGTCGAGCTGAAAGCCAGTAATGTGCCGAGCTGACAGCCAGTTCTGTGTCGAGCTGACAGTCAGTACTGTGTCGAGCTAATAGCCAGTACTGTGTCGAGCTGAAAGCCAGTACTGTGTCGAGCTGAAAGCCAGTAATGTGCCGAGCTGACAGCCAGTACTGCGTCGAGCTGACAGCCAGTACTGCGTCGAGCTGAAAGCCAGTACTGTGTCGAGCTGAAAGCCAGTAATGTGCCGAGCTGACAGCCAGTTCTGTGTCGAGCTGAAAGCCAGTACTGTGTCGAGCTAATAGCCAGTACTGTGTCGAGCTGAAAGCAAGTACTGCGTCGAGCTGAAAGCAAGCACTGCGTCGAGCTGAAAGCAAGTACTGCGTCGAGCTGAAAGCAAGTACTGCGTCGAGCTGAAAGAAAGTACTGTGTCGAGCTGAAAGCCAGTACTGTGTCGAGCTGAAAGCCAGTAATGTGCCGAGCTGACAGCCAGTTCTGTGTCGAGCTGACAGTCAGTACTGTGTCGAGCTAATAGCCAGTAATGTGCCGAGTTGACAGCCAGTACTGTGTCGAGCTGAAAGCAAGTACTGCGTCGAGCTGACAGCCAGTACTGCGTCGAGCTAATAGCCAGTAATGTGCCGAGCTGACAGCCAGTACTGCGTCGAGCTGAAAGCCAGTACTGTGCCGAGCTGACAGCCAGTACTGCGTCGAGCTGAAAGCCAGTACTGTGTCGAGCTGACAGCCAGTACTGCGTCGAGCTGAAAGCCAGTACTGTGCCGAGCTGACAGCCAGTACTGTGTCGAGCTAATAGCCAGTAATGTGCCGAGCTGACAGCCAGTACTGTGTCGAGCTGAAAGCCAGTAATGTGTCGAGCTGACAGCCAGTACTGTGTCGAGCAAATAGCCAGTTCTCTGGCGAGCTGACAGCCAGTACTGTGTCGAGCTGAAAGCTAGTTCTGTGCCGAGCTGACAGCCAGTACTGTGTCGAGCTATTAGCCAGTAATGTGCCGAGCTGACAGCCAGTACTGCGTCGAACTAATAGCCGTAATGTGCCGAGCTGACAGCCAGTACTGTGTCGAGCCTAAAGCCAGTACTGTGTCGAGCTGAAAGCCAGTACTGTGTCGAGCTAATAGCCAGTAATGTGCCGAGCTGACAGCCAGTACTGTGTCGAGCTGAAAGCCAGTACTGTGTCGAGCTGACAGCCAGTACTGTGCCGAGCTAATAGCCAGTAATGTGCCGAGCTAACAGCCATTACTGTGTCGAGCTAATAGCCAGTAATGTGCAGAGCTGACAGCCAGTAATGTGCCGAGCTGACAGCCAGTACTGTGTCGAGCTAATAGCCAGTACTGTGTCCATCTTACTGTCTTCCTACCATTTCAATGATCTTTCATGTTTACAATGTTATACAATCCATCGTGTTCATTTTGGTAGTTATTCGAAAATGTATGTACTTTGTACAAGAAAATGTTTGTTAGTGAGTCGAAGTGTTAATGTAAAATCACGATAAGAACTATGAAAACAATGAAACTATATTGGTATGATTTTTAGTATCAAGTGTCGTGATACATCGCGATAAGTTCTCCCGGGGTTTACTAGGCCGCGGTCGTCAATTTATTATCACTAGATTAGTCTCACCAATGAAAACACACTTATATGAAGCACCACACGTGGTCTGTAACAAAAGAAAATGCGTCTTGATGAATTTTCACAAAAATTATATTATTTTAACTTCAGATTATCAACGATGGAGTGAGCGTAATTGTTTAAGTTTGCCGTAATTAAAATAATGTACGTCTGTTAGACGAAACACCCAGATTAAAACGTTTGTGTTACAAAATTTCTGCAACCTGCAAAATGGAAGAAATATTTCTCAGTAAAAAACACTAAACTAGAGGCAATACTTTCAATTATATATATATATATATATATATATATATATATATATATATATATATAAAATGTCTGTGTAGAGTCTAAATGCGAGCCATAATGCAGACCGCACACTAGCAGAAAGATTATGAATCACTGAGATAGGAAAATATTTCAGCACCAGTTGTGTTCAAAATGACTTTAGAATCACTTTTATGGTTGGACCATTTGAACTGTTACACGTTTTATCGTTCTGCCCACGAACCACGAGCAGTGAGTAACTTAATTCTGATTGCCTTAGTCACGTAGCAGTCAGTCATTCGAAACACGACAGACGGCCAACACCCAAAGAAAGGCTGCAAATGTGCATGAAGGATATTGAGGACTTGTCTCCGCGTTGGCGCTAGTGATGTGGAAACGACAGTCTGAGGAGGTCTTATGCCTATATCTTGGCTAAGCCACTATTACATTAATTAAATACCTGAGTTCTGAATTTAATCGGTAATTTGTGATTATTAACGCCACCTTTTTCTCAATCAAAGAATAATGCTCAGAATAGACTTACTGTGAGCTCATGAATAGATTTGGGCGACTCTTAACATCGAAATCTTGAGAACCGATGAGAGTTAAGCGAGGTGAGTATGGAGCAGCGCCGGTATGAAGGGGTCGGGTAAATGGGAGATCCGCTAGAAAACCCTCCAACCACCTTGCCAGGAATCGAAGCCATTTCACCTAGGAGGGAGGCAATTATTATAGCTACTACACCACCGCGGCCTAGTTAGACCTACGATACATATATTTCGTGCACACATGCAGTTTCTTTAGGTTACTGTCTCTTTTTCCTTGTGAGAAGGCTTATTCCTTCTTGGTGGCAAAATCATAGTTATGTTATTCTAACCCTAAATGTCCGTCGGACGTATGGCGATTACAATAATGCAATAATGACAGTGGGTATTATCTAGAGTGTTTTGGTGAACATTTTGTTGACAAAACCTTCAGAAAAAAAAGTAACCAAATGTAACAATTTTACATCACTGTATAACATAGGAAAATTGTTGCGTTGATAAAAAAACCTTCAATTCTCTAGGATCTATTAAGCAATACTTATTAAGTGTTTCTGCAAAATGGTGGCTTATATTCTTAATTTTTCTGTAAGTGATATATTTACCGATTTTTCTGCAGAAAATGATAGCGAAAGTAGAAAATAATTTCTGCATTGTGCCTTTCACACGAAATCAGCGATACGTCTGCATTGAGTGATTGAGGTTTATATGAGTATCAGGTGTACAGATATTTCAAATACAATTATCAGCGTGTGTCAACATAAAACCGCACCTGGGGGCATTACGGACAGTTATGTGATATACACTGTAAAGTGAATACTTTAGAAAGATCTATAATTCGGAATAAAAATCAATAAATATATTTTATATGAGCTTTTGACGTTAATTTCCGAACGTGGTGGAATATACACAATGTGTTTATTACTTAAATGACTGTATTAATTTTTAAAAGGATGAAGTTTTAAAAATGACTGAAAGGAAATGTAACTAAGGCATGAAAAGTGTGAAAAGCCTAAGGTGATTTCATACTGATTTTGTTGTTACCAGCGCAGTTAATCCATATGTTTTTCGACTAACTTAGCACCTTTTGAAAATTGTCTTCCCAAATATGCACTTGTCCGAAAAAAAAATGTTTGGTTCGTAAACACATTCTGTAATCAGCATTGTTTTTCATTAGTCCCAGCGTTTTAGAGTACAGTTGCGGACACAAAATTGGTTGATTGCGCCACCTAAATAGATTCTCAGGTCTATTAATGAAATGGTTAACTGCCTCCTCTGATTATATCTGTATTTGTGTCCTCAAGTATACACATAGTTAATAAAACATAGAGCGTTGTTTCCGTAATCTCTACTAAAATAATAACGTAAGCTAGTATTTCATACTAAGACAAATGTTCGGATGATGGTGTCGTGAGAACCAGCTAGAGGTATGAAAGACTCGGAAAATTATCAGGTTTATTTAAGGTATTAGTTCACTTCATGGGTGTTTATTCTGACTAAGGAGGGATTGAGGAGATAAATAATTATTCCTCAGTATTAAATGAAAGACAGCCGATACGGTAATCTGTATTTTGTTGGTCACTTTCATGCAGTTTGTAACTAACGTCAGCAGAGCCAGTGATTTTTCACAAAAAAAAAAATGAGTACATGGTAGACTTGAGTACCATACGGACCCAACAGCAATTTGTCTGTTGCAATTGGTAGCTGTCTGCTTGAGAAGGCGTTTTCATATTTGACGGACCACTCAGAATTCGGCAACATCGAACGGCTCCTACTGTTTGTTACAGAGACGAGCGGCCCTGGTGGGGGGAAAGGTGGGGTTGGGGTGAGGCTGAGAAATTCCTGGGAAACTTGGTCTAAGGGCTGGTTTCACCGACAAAGATTAACTTTTCAGAATATCGAAATAGTTTTATCCAGACGAGATGTTTAACTTCGATTTTAATCTTGATAATGTTCAGTGGGTTTCACTATCTTTATTATCAGTAAAGAATATCTCGTTAAAATGATCTTGATATTCTGACTTAATCGCGAATATCTCTTGGTAAACACGAGAGATTTTGCTTTGAGCTGGTACAGAGAAGTCATTTTGAGAAAGTATGGCAAGTCGGGAAGGCATTGTGGTCGTAAGGAAACAGCGAAACCGAACTTCTCCAACCCATGAAAAAATACAGTTAGTTAGAATTAGTTACAGAACATTTCATTTAATTGAAAATATGCTGTGATAACAAAATTAAGCGAGACAGTGGCAAACGATTGTGACTAGTTTCAATTGTACATATCGTGATCACTACAGGACTGCAGACAACTTCAATTTGGTGTGGGATGACCTATAAAACCATACGCAAAAAACTTATTTAGACGAACGTGTCCATGCTAAGGGATGCGGTGTGATCTGCCCTCAAAATAGCCACTAGTAAATACTGCCACTAGTAAAGCAAGCGGAATGTCATTCCAATAGATACTCATCAGTTGTCATAAACACAGCTGAGATGAGTAACCCTGCAAAGGCTTCAGATAACAGCTATGCCTCGACTGGGTCCGATGGTTGGAGGACAGTCTCTGCCAACCATGTGAGAAACCGTATGGCAACATCTTCCTGGACTAGTAAACGACGACCAGCAATGCACTCAAACAAAAAAAAAAGGTGAAGTAAGTGCCCGGCATAGAGCAAAAATTGAGTTAGCAAAAAGTATGCAATTAAAGAAAACGAGGCAATGAAAGAGATTCGTCCAACTAAAATTATAACAGGAACAAGAAAGAACTAAAGAGGAGAAGCTTCGAACATAGCTCTTAACTTTGTAGATCCTAAAACTAAAGATAGAACTAAGCAATTAATGTGTTACCTGTTGTAATTAATGTGTTATCTGTGGTGCTTTAGTACACAACATCTGTTTTTGAGTATATTCAAAGATATTTTCAATTTAAAACATTACTAGTGTTTGTCACATTTGTATTTGAATTTGGCCTACACGAGTAACTTGTTTATTTTACATTAATACCTAATGTTATTGAAGAATAGTTGACGTAAAGGAAAATAATAAAACAATGTAGTCTGTTTGACAATCATGTGTTTGACGTAAGGTGAAAGTGCACTTTAACCTCTTCATCATAAATCTGAAAATAATTTATTCTTTCATGTAAATATCGCGGACGACAAACAATAACATCCTAATCACTTTCCTCTTCAAAAATTAAATTGTAAATTATCTGAACCATCTTCTCTTTATTCTCGATGAAATAACTTTGCCCTCTCGTCACCTTCCCAAAATATTTGTTTATGATTTACAGTTTAATCCCGGACTTAAACCACCAAAATCGGCGGGTTAATATTTTATCGAGATATTCAGAGAAAATCGAGGTTAATGTGTCTGGTGAAAAGCCAAATAGAGATAATCGGGATTTGTTGTCAGTTAATCTCGATAAACTATCATTATCTCGCGTGGTGAAACCGGTCCTAAGTATCAGTCGTTTAACTGCCGCCGAACAGTAGTAAAGTTGTGCACGCGAACATAGGTCCTGTGTTCTAACGTTTCCAACGTTTTGTAGAAACGTGAGATCAGTCAGTGACCCATCTAAACATTAGCAAATCGTGAGTGCATTTATTGTGCATATTTTTTCCTTTAGAAAATGTAACAAATTGTATGGGTTAATTTATTATTCCTGCCATGGCTTCAAGTAAAAAGAGGAAAGTAATTTGCGTCGAGGGACATGAAATAATAAATAGGTACTGTAATAGAGAAGTGCGATGACGAAGCAAAACAACGGGTTCTATGATAACCGGTAAATCAAGCAACTCGTCGCGCGGATTTTTACACGGATGTTGGTGTGACAACCATAAAATAGATCCAAGAGAAAATAAATTACAATTGAAACTGACACCAACAGATTATCTACACCTAGAAAAAAACTACTCCGCTGTAAAAAGACACACTTCTTTGAAAGTCG
Source organism: Dryococelus australis (assembly GCA_029891345.1). Classification (NCBI taxonomy): domain Eukaryota; kingdom Metazoa; phylum Arthropoda; class Insecta; order Phasmatodea; family Phasmatidae; genus Dryococelus; species Dryococelus australis. The sequence continues at coordinate 698,384 of CM057008.1, read as the reverse complement.
ATGATTTCGATAATTTTGTCATTAGGAACACTATCCACTGTTTCTATGTGAGCGAGAGAAATGTTTCAACTAATGCAAAATTGTTGTCAATCATAAAAAATGAGGTGGATTTTCTATGGGGAGCAAGAACACTGGACCTCTTAATAAGAAGTATGTGTTTCAAGTGGAGAACGTGTAGGGCAAAGAGGAAAATACGCATTGAAAGAGCCCACGTCGTGACATGGATGTAAAGACTACATACGTAAGATAAGACACTACTGTGAATTTGGCAGAGAGATAGTTTACCTTTTTGATGATGGTTGGGTTGATAGTAATTTTACGTTTTGAAAGTGTTGAGAGCACAACGAAGAATTTGGGGAGCAAGCAAATTCACGTGCAGACAGAAGACTAATATTGCTGCACGCAGGTAGTTGGGATGGATTCCTTCCTAATGCACTACATCTGTATAGCACCGGAACTGTCTCTGGAGACTACCTTGGCCAGATGGACCATGCCAACTTCGAAAAATGGATTGATAGAAAATAATTACTTAACCCACCAGCTTACTCCGTTGTTGCAATGGACAATACCGTACTGTGTAGCTCAATAAACCTCCCTCATAAAAAAGACATGTTATTGTGGCTTAAAACATTGGGGTAGAGAGGAATAAGAGCATGCGCATAGTTGATCAATACAAGCTCGTAGGTATGAATTAGTTGAAGGAAAAAAAAAACATTTAGAATAGATCAGAAACTTTCTCGTTTTGGATACACAGTTCTCAGACTTCCGCCTTATATGTGTGATTTAAATGCAATCGATCTAGCATGGAGTAAAATCATAAGGCAAGTTAGGGACAGAAACGTTACGGGCGACTTGTCACTTACGGAAATGAAGGAAATGACTGAAACTTCAATCTCATCAGTAACAAAAGAAGACTGGGCAGGATATTGTAGCCATGTTCAGAACGTCGAAGAGGAATACTGGCGAAATGATGGAATTATTCCTGACATGATAGACAGCATAATAGTTAACTTGGGCGACGACGAGAGTGAAAGTGACTCGGAAAGTGAAGTGTCATCAGATGGCGCAGCATCAATTAACAACAGTGATTCTAACTCGGAACAATCACGGCCATTAGGAAGGTTTTGCGGATAGATAGTTGGGTGATTTCATTTCGTGAATGTTTACTATGGTTCATTTTATTAATTCTCAGATTAAATTTATTGCCTGAAGATAAAACTATAGGCCCTCGACACCATTGTTCATGTTCCTGTTTACAGTCCGGCAGTCTAAAGGACTTAGTGGGTAGATACTCACTATATATTTAATATGCACGCTTATCTGTTTGTGTGTCCGTGCCGATTCGATATTTTTAGCTGATTTTTAGAGATAAAATTTATTTTTACCTGTGCGTATGAAACTGCAAATTACTTTGACTGAATAATCCTTTCATTAAGCACAAGAAATTACTAATTCTGTTCCCAAGTTCGTCTTTTTGTAAACATGATTAAAAACCACTCTTACTTACAACATATTTTTAGTGATTGTGTAGAAATACGAGTAAATGTGTTTTATTTGCACGGTAGCGTACCCTCGACCGCCGACCCAGACACAATGCTGCCACCTCACATCGGGAGCGAGGCATGCTTTCCAAACAACGTAATTTGATCTGTCTACAGAAGTTCCTCCCTCATTTCCACACTCAGTGATTTATTGTTACAGGTGAGAGGCAAATTATACAGACATGACTAAGTCTATAGCAAAAACGATGTTATACTTTGTCTTCGTCCTTGAAAGGCATCTGTACCTGCCCGTATCATGCGTTTCCTACCCGGGCCACATTGGCGCAATGGCAGGGCGCTTGCCTTCCACCACAGGTCAGAGAGTTTTCTCGAGGAGCTCCCGTTTCCCCCGCCCCTTCATCACGGCGCTGTTTCATAATGACCTCAATTGCCCTCATCGGTTCTCAAGATCTCGCTGTTAAGAGCCGCCAAAATATATTCTCTCACCCTACATTAATTTCTAATTTCTGGTGTTGCAAATTAGAAATGTTTTGGTGGGTGCTGTACTTAAGCTACTGAAATGTTTGTTTCCTTATAAAGTCACTAAGCTATGGGCACCGTGCTTGGCGATCAGTGGTATCAACTAGTCATAAAGTACAACAGTAACATGGTTTGGGACCCACTTACCCACAGGGGAGATCATTGCGCAGAGTACAGCACCGGTCAAATAAAATATTTCTGTGCAACATGTTGACGAATATGTACAGCGGGCATGGAATGGCTAATAGCGATTAAATCTCTCCACTCCACCGCTATTCCCATGTAATGTATGGGTTAAAGGTTCCCGTTACAGTTGAGTAAGTTCTCTGGGAAATGTTTCTCACTGAGTACAGATGTGTTTAGTTTCAGATCGTCCACTGAGAACGTAGGTTGCGAGAGGCAGATCTGCTGCAAGCGGCACGGGGTGCGTGACAAACTGCTAGCTAGCAAGATCTGAGTACAGCGGCACCAGGCATCGAGCCAAACTGCCTCCCACTGTGCCTCAACCACCCTCGTATAGACAGCAAGCCGCTACACACTTCATGAAACAGACGCTTCTACAACCGACTGGAGCCACACGAGTCAGCAGTACATCCTCACCACGGACTATACTGTCAACTGTTTTGTACCTACAAGAAAACTCTTTGGAAACCCAGTTGCCAAGAAAATCATCTGTAGAACTACAAACAGTTTCCTTATCAAATCTGCGAATCAAAGATTTCTAATATAACAAATAAATTTCAATTAAAACTTAAATTATGAGACGTGGACATTTTTTCATCTAGAATACAAATGTGATGAATTAATAACACTATCTTCTACAAGTACGACTAGTGTTGCATATACCCGTGAAGCTAGTCACGCCTCCAACACGAGGACTTACAACAAACACTATCTTCTACAAGTACGACTAGTGTTGCATATACCCGTGAAGCTAGCCACGCCTCCAACACGAGGACCAATAACATACGGTTGGCGAGTTCTGAATGGGTGAGAGTAAAGGAGACGTTGAGTCAGCCAAATGCAACAACCAATGTAGTGTTCAGGTCTTCAAGCGCGCGCGCGCGCGAGCACACACACACACACACACACACACACACATATATATATATATATATATATATATATATATATATATATATATATATATATATATATATGATCCACACCAAGCCTGTTGGGAATAATGATTCCAGTACATATTTTGACTCAGTTTTGAATGTGTTAAAGATAATAATCACGAACTGATTGCGAACAGTAAATAATTATCACCGATCCCATGTGCGCGATAGAGGACAACGCGACACTCTTAAGGGGAATGGTGCGTGAAAGCAGTATATTTAACCGATATTCGGTATAAGTCATTTTCCAAAGTATTTATCGACATTTTTTGGCCCGATAAGATGTAAATAATTGTTTTCAATGCCTTGTTATGTTGTTATATATTCACTGCCTACATTATTCACTGAGCACTGGTGCAAGAAAATAAAAAATATTTTTTCTTGCCTTTAATCAGTGCTCCGAGAATAACGAACGCAGTGAATTCATAACAATGTAAAAAGGTGTTTAAAACTCTTATTTTGTCTTGTCGAACCAAAAATTTCGAAATATCCTATGTGAAACAAGTTGTGGGAAAAATTATGTTTACATGCGGTATTCGTGCACCATTCCGCTTAAATTGTTAAGTTTTCATCTTAGAACCCTGCCTTTGGGTTTTGCATGACGTTAAGTACGGCAGGAGCGATTATTATCTGTTTGTGTCGTGAAAGAACGCCACACGAGAAGTAAGGAAAGAGTTCTGAATACGGTGAGCGTTTTCTTGTTTCCTGTACGATTTCATTCGCCCGTGAGACATTTGTACGGCAGCGCAATGAATTTCTGTTTAGTATATGCATCCGCCTGGCAATATATTGTCACATTTCAGCCCTCAACTCAAATAAATTACTCTCATTACTCTCACTCTCAACAGTTACACTAACACTCTCGTTATGTTGAAGCTCCAGACATGTCATCTTCTTGTTATATATTTCAATCCTTTAGCCTATATCAATGCTTTCCAAGTTAAAAAATTCGTGATTTCGGCCTGGAATTTATGTTTATTATCGACCTTTTTTGTGCATTAACCGCCGCGAGTATACTCGCTCACGCCCGACAAGTTGCAGAATACATGATCGTCCCTGTAAAAGTCAGAAGCTAGCATCCACACATAGAGAGCCTTTCCCTGGGCAATGCTGTTGGTAGCCGCTGACAACAAATATTGTATCACAAGTTACTGCTAGTGCCGTGGATCTGCTGAAACATTTCCCGCCCAGAAACTAAAATGTAAGTTGTTATAAGACATTCATAGGTACATTTCACGCCATTAATGTCCTCTTTTTAAAGTTTCAAATGAATAATTAAGTGCAAGTTTAAGGGTTAATAAGCTGGTTCCTATATTATTTTGACTGTCATTTTGTAAGAAAGTGCTGTCTTAATAAATAAACTTCCTAATGCGTATCTCATAAACTATTTAACAAATTATCGTTAGGGACACCTGTTTTAAGTGATAATATTTTACGATATTTGTATTCCAAAACATTAGACTTCAGATTCACTTTAGTGATTGGGTGATTTTAAATGTCACGCAGTGCAGGAGTTTGCCAGCATATCACAGACATTCAGTATCTGAGTTACCTAATTATGATTGGCCCAGCCAGGTAAGGAACTGTCTCCCAACAAAGATACGTGGCCAATAGCCATAGGAAGATTGCACGTATGATATAGTACATTGGTGTCTAGCCAGCGTTTAATTCTTATCGCAGAAAAATGTACCCTAAAGTAGTCAAGTTTACCTGACAAGTATCGCTATGAAAAGCCACAGCAATTTTGTGAGAACTAAGTACGTCAGAAGCTTAGTGACAAACTGGAGACCATGTAAGTATATAGATTGAATGGCTAGTAAATTATTGAACTGATTTCAACCAAATATTTAAACTACAAGACTTTGGAAGGAGGCTTAATATTAATTCAATCTTGGTATTGCCAGCAGTTTTGTAAAATAGCTGTAACAAGAGAATATATATATATATATATATATATATATATATATATATATATATATATATATATATATATATATATATATATATAATTAATAACGTGACTTTAAAACCATAAAAATGAATACTTTGAAGTGACATGCCAATAACCATATTATTGACAGCGTGAAATGGAATACTTTAAGTTGTATTATTTATTTTAAATTTTGCTGCTTCGTTCAAATGTATTTACATATCCCATATGTACAAAAAATTAATCGAAGTAAACAAAACTTTGCACGTTGACACTTTGTATCGTGCACACAAAATAAGCAAACACATCGCCTCTTTAAGTGTACCATATTGAAGGATGTCACCTGAAATTTATACTTAAATGTCACATCACAGTTTATTTTCAAATAATTGTAATCAATTTGCACCCAAACATTTCAGTGGAATACTGCCAATTTTTTAAATGGACTCTTAATTTCAAAGAGACATGCAAACTCTAGTACTCTGCTGTTATAAAAATATTTATCAAATTTTGTATGTTGAAATTAATGAAGTATGCTCTAAATTCGGAGTTTAAAACCTACAACAGTCTGCCATTATGAGAGGTAACTACGCAACAAAAGTTATGTTGCAGGTCTTCACAATACTTTACGAACTACTCGACTGATTATCTTCTGAATACATTTCCCAAGAGTACCGCTTTATTGACGCCATTTTGCAGGATAGGCAGGCATCTTCGGTGTTGTGTACCTCGAGGAATATTCATCAGTACGAACAAATATTTGCTGTTGGCAATACTAGTCACTGTTAACACGTCCATACACAATGGTTACCGCTTCTCTACTAGATTTGCAGTAACTCTTCTAATTGGCTCTACTTAGTAAGTTACCATTAGGTGCTAATAAGAATTTGTCCCAACAAAATTTTTTTCAATCTGCAAAAGTTAGAATAAAACATTACCGTGAACCGTTCACTCCCAAATTAATATCGGAGTTCAAAGGATGCATACCTTTAATTTCATGACGTCATCTGTACTTGCGTCGAACGTGCTTCTCGCAACGTATTCGCCAACATCAGCATTAAAATTTCACAAATTAGAGTGAGCGAAGAGATTTAGGCTGCTCTTAACATCGAGGTCTTGAGAGCCGATGACGGCGAAGCGAGGTGAGAATGGAACAGCGCCAGAATGCAAGGACGGGAGAAACGGGAGATCACCGAGAAAACCTACTTACACGATTCGGACATGAGAAAATCCAAGGGTGACCATAACCGCGCAGCCAACGCGGCCCCTGTACGGAATGGAAATGCTCTTAAACTATGATTATGGATCGGGAAAATTGCGCGAATTCAAGTGGCAACAGACTAGACTCTACAATCATTAGTATACTCGAACATCATACGATTGTAGGTACATTGGCTGTCTCTCTAGTTTGGCTTTAAATAAGGTAGCAGAAGATTCAGTCCTTCTTTTCTTGCATCTTAGTTATGGGTAGAGACAGGAGTATTTCGCGACAATATTTGTGGCCCTGTTAGACTTCAATATCCTATATTCACAACCACAACCTCCTTTGGTTATTGTCCGCGTCTACGTTAGACGATATCTTCTTTTTTGTTTGGGTCATTTAGAATAAAGTACTCCGATACTGAACGTCTATGATTCGCGGATATACACTTGTGACATGTGATATTTAAAAACGTCCAACCACAAATATGTATATGAACAAAAGTGTTGTGGAGTACAACTGGTCTTGAAATATTTTCGCGAAAAACACCTGTCTGTAGCTACGGGCTCAAATCTGTCCAGGGTGTGGCTTAGAAGCCGCGATTCAATTGGAAAGTTAATGACCGGGGCTGCAATAAGATATACTTATCAGTGATTAATGCCTCTGGGGAAGGCCTTTAAAAGTGCTCACTTTACTGTGAACAGCCTATAGCCCTGTGTATACTACATGTGACTGAACTCTGCTTGTAGTACGTCTCGCTTGACTTTGGAAGTCACTCTAAACATGGATTAACACCTTGAGTGTAGGAAATGTAATATTACGTCATAGAACCCTTACGAGTACAGAAGTGAAATACTCGTTTGGGCAGCGAACTCCAGCTGCACATGCCAGCCAAATTGTGTCACTGACCAACAACACGAGCCGTTCGCCAGTTGCAACCAATCACAGAATAGGTACGCCCTTGTTAACCGTTCCGAGAAGCCATTTTACATCTGTGTACTTATCTACTCTGTGGTTACGTCTCAGATATCTCTCTGAACTGTATGGAGTGGCCGTAACATTGCGACTGTTGCATACGGGCGATGGAAGGTTACTTAACCAGTCGTTTTTATAACATTCTCTGCAACGTAATATTACGTCATAAAATTGGAAGAGGAAAGTTTCGTGAGTTCAGTGGCTTGTAGGCTAGACTCCACAGTCCTGTGTACACTCGAGCCTCAGATGTTTGTTCATTGTCTGCTGCCTCAGAGAGTAGCCAGTGTTACTTCACACCTGGCAGTATGGCACCTCGCTACTCGTTTCCTTGCAAGTCTGCTGTTGACTCAGAGTCGTCCAGAGCGTGTATAATGAACTGTGATCCTTTGCAAAAGCGACTTCAGTGTACACATGCTGGGAGTCTATCTTGTCTTCAAATGAATTCGTGGAATTTTCCTGTTCCTAGTCATAAGTCCTGAATGTGTAAATTACTCAAATATGATGTATTGTATGTTGTCCTACGGTGGGAAGAACATTTTATATGGTCACATTGGCAGGTAGCCGGCCAGTAATGAACATTGTACGGTACAGTATAGTAGGCGTGTCCGGTGTTCTATTAATCAATACGATTACTGTAGAAGAGAATTCAGAGACATACAGAACTGATTGTCATGTAGTCTTGAATATATGTTGGCTACAGCTTAAGATAATGTAAAATAACAAAATGTATGTTGACATATTATATGAATGAATTACAATGGCGAATAGTTAATGAAGGTGAAATAAAGTGTTGTGAAAAACACGGGAGTCAACACAAGAGACTAAAAAACCAACTTAACAGTTAAGTATCCCATCCATCATGGATTTTGCTACAAATCTTCGTAACCAAATTTAATGACCGTTTTGTGCGTGTGTAACCCATTGTCTGATTGGCTGTGCAAGACTCTGGGCACGGCCTTAGGTTTGATTGGCTACCACGGGCTTGGAAAGGTTCCCTATTGGCCAGGCTTCCAGTTGATAAATAAGTTACCAAGTAGTGAAAAGGTTGCTGGCTCGTGGCTGACGCGTGGGGCAGGAGGTGGTAAAATAAGAGGCTATATGACCTCTGTATTCTTAACTGCTCTGTGGCTTAATACGGCGCACATGACTTCTTAACAGAGTTTTTGAGGTTTGTACGCTTTCAGACATATTTTCAGACATTTTCAAATGTCGGACATACATTATAAAATAATAAGTGAACCTTTGAATACGATTACAGATGTGAAACAAATAACGCAAGAAAAGAATTCGTGTTAAAAAATGACTGTGGAGATGCTCCTTATTGCTTGGCCAGCTTGGTTTTTAAATAATGAAGATGGAAATTAATTTATTGAGGAATATGCGTAAATGATGGCTGGGGAACTCTCTCCCCAACACCATTTCCGAGCTGCATATACTACCGTATCTTCCTGCAGTAATTGAACCACTGGTTGAGAAAGAGAGAGAGAGAGAGAGTGACAGGGTGAAGTGAGTGGAGATATTTTGGGGCACTTAACAGATAGGTCTGGAGAGCCGATTATGGTAATTGAGGTGAGTATGGAGCAACGCTGTAATGCAAGGGCGGGAGAAACAGGAGATCCCCGCTAAAACCTGCCTATCAGTGGCATCGTCCGGCACGATTTCCACATGTGAAAATTCGGAACTGACCCGGCCGGGGATTGAACCCAGTTCGCCTTGGTGCTATGCGAGCAAGCTAACCGCTCAGCCACCGCTGCTCCGAGAGAGTCAGAGCGAATGAGAAAGTGTGAGAAAGAGAAAGTATGAGAGAGAGAGAGAGAGTGGTTGAGAGAGATTATTAGAGAGAGAGAGAGTATGAGAGAGATTATTAGAGAGAGAGAGAGAGTATGAGAGAGCGTGGTTTAGAGAGATTATTAAAGAGAGTAGGAGAGAGAGTTGTTGAGAGAGTATTAGAGAGAGAGAGAGAGATTATGAGAGAGAGTGGTTGAGAGAGAGTATGAGAGAGATAATGGTTGAGTGTGACAGAACGTGAGGGGGAGTGACAGTCGACATGTTTTGTTCATGGAGGTCTTGAGCTCCTTTGAAGATGAAATGATATAGGGACGGAGCAGGTGCGTAATGCAAGAGCCGGGGAAACGGTAGCGCCCGAGGAAATCCATTGGCCATGTGAAAATTTGGATGACGTCGCTGGGAATAATATCCTGTCGGCGTGGAGACAGTGGCTTGACCGCTGCCCCGCCGCCGCCAAACTCACCTCACAGTTCGCCAGGAGCACGATAACAGCGAGGCTTCCAGACTTGCTCAGTAGTCATCGAATTATTTGTACGAACTGAGCTTGGAACGTCAGTAGCACCTATCAAATATAACTAACTTAAACAAGAATATTATTGTGATCTATTCAGTAGCACAGCCCGTCCGGTTACTCATTAATATTTCAAGTGTGGCAGACACGTAATTTTTTGGTATTTGCTGTACTTGTATTGAGCACTTGTCTTCCAAGCCGTGAACAGCGAGTTGCATGCTCGGATATATTATATTATCATACACAATTTCATGTCACAGTGGTAATAGAAAATTCCATTACTCAGATCAGCCACAAGGATAATTCTCAGAGTAATGAGCCCTGGTGACTTTATGTGTACAGTACCGTTTATATATATATATATATATATATATATATATATATAAAATTCATGTGAAATGTGTCCATTGTCGTGGAAATAGTAATTGAACGAGTTAAAAAAATCGCGTGTATACTATCACTTTAAATCAGACATAATAATTTTTAGTCTTTGACAAAGACATTACCACATGCTTGTCAAGCAGCAGATAATAAGTATAACAACATATCAAAATTGCAATTTCAAGGTGGGTAGTACGCTACTATAAATAAATAGCACAGAAATGCATTTCATGAGACTCTACAATTTGACATTACAAACTGGTTCCGTGTAGATAACCCAGTCCAGTTCTTTCAAACTTCAGCAGAGGAAATAAGCTCATTGACTACTAGCACTGTTAGTCCTATTTTTCTATTCAACGTTAAGTTAAGCGACTGCTGAATATTTTCTATTGGTCAGTAGTCGTGCTGGACAAGTCGGATGAATGGAGGTTCGTCGAACCACGTCAAAATAGCATTGCTATGGGGCGGAGCCAGTTACGAAAATATTACATACTATAGGGTCTCTAAGTATTTATTTTATGGGCTATTTCATGCAATATCAAACGTTTTGCAAGGTATTACATTATTTTTTTTTTTTTTTTTTTTTTTTTTTTTTCAATAAATTTTCAAGCGGAATACACCTAAGTCACATGAGTTCATCTTATGTGTTTTATTAAAAATTCACTGTCATATAAATTTCCTTCTCAGTATAGATATCAGAGGCAGGAAGATTAATGCTACAGTGATGCAAATGAAGCAATTGAACTTCACTTAGATCTATCACCCAGATTCCGTTAGTTAATAAAACGAAAATACTTTGAGCCTTCATTAATTTTCAAGAAGAAGCCGCCACGTTAATAGAATTCGCCTGATGCAGCGAGTTTTCTTCATATCGAGTCTGCAGAAATTCTTATGGATCGTTCTATGCCAGAGGGCGCGTATTTAAATACTGGCCAAAGAGAAAATAAGCGGGGGCAAAACAGGAAATGTAAACGAGCTTAATTGATGAAAGATGTTGATGAACAGAAAAAGCGAGGAAAATTATGGGAACAATTTCTTCTGCTCTCTTATATGCATCTTTTTTCTCATTTCAGGAGCGATAACAGGAAAAACAAGAGTGTTTTAATATCTAGGCCCCAATTTGCAAAATTATTAATGCAGAATGATAAATTCACGCTTACTAATAAACGCGCATGAATAATTTATTACGGAATGTGTCGGTTACTTTTATTAAAGATATAGGTCTTATTCAGCGAACCATTGCATTTATAACACCACTACAGGTTGTCCCAGACCAACTGTTACGAAATGTTTCAACTGATATAATTTGCACAATGAAACCGAAACATTAAAGTAACTCATAGGGAGGTGTGCACCCTTAACTATTTCAGGCATAATTAAAAATGTAATTTAGGCGTCGCAAGGCATAGGAGATACAGTTGCTTGGAAGTTTAGGCACCAACTAGGATCATTAAAACGCTCTTTCATACATCGAGGTCAATAAAAGTATGATTTATATTATTAGCAGCAGCATTTTATGAGACTGCGATTATAATGTAAAACACGAATTCTGCCAGCCGCACGTAAGAGACTCACTTTACAAAAGTTTTCTACTCAGTGCAGTTACATAATTAAACCTGCTTCTTATGCAACGTACACTATACATACTACCAAGCCTTAAATGTTTAAAGTAAGATGTTGCTTTAAAATTTTACAAACTATTACGGTAAGGTGGCAAACAAAGAATATCAGAAATTATGTTATTTAATTCACGACTTAAGTGACACGAAGGTATATTGTTTTTAATACCAGTAAAAGTATACCGTGCGCAAAGTGTTAAGACTATTTAGCTCTTGCACAGTATTCCCTGCATTAAAACCTCAGCCAAATCTTATAGCTTGGGGCAACGAAATGAGAACAACAAAATAATTTTGTTTCAGCAACAACATATTTCATTGCCCCTATACAAACCAATAATTTGGTTGCACCAAACAAATCTTGTTTGATACACCGTAAAGGTTTTCTCAGTATAGGAACTCGTCTAGCCTGGCGAAGCGCAGCGACTCGTCTAGAAGTGGACGAACACCTGTGGAGAGATGTTGACCCATGCGGTCTGGATATAGCTACACACAACTGCCTGATATTTGTAGGAGCAGGAACTTGGATGCGAATGCCTCCCACCCCCACCCCCCTTCAACCCTTCCACCTAACATGCATGTTCGACGGTGTTCATGTTGGGCGAACAAGATGGCCCCAGCAGTCGTTGAAACTCTCCAGAATACTCCTTGAACCAATTCTGGACCACTGAGCCCGATGACATGGTGCATAATCCTGCTGGAATATCACGTTGTTGCGGGGCTACATGAAGTCTACAAAGGTAAGCTAGTGGTGAGAAATCAGTTCAGCAACGCCAGAGCGCAACAGATACAGGTCTGGTAAATTCCAACATGCAGCGGCACTATGATTCAACCGACTGTTACTTTTCCCATACTGCTATCCGATGGCTTTTGGTATGTCAGTATATTGTTTTGTATGTCCCAAGGTGTGTTGCACTGAAAGAATTAACTTCCAGTCACTTACAATTAATGTGATGGAAATACTGTCGTCCACTAGACCACAATGCCAACACGGCGAGAATCCAAACAAAGTGTTCCTTTTTCGCTGTTTGTATCAAACCCGAATGTTCTCGAGGTTCCTTGAATGTTACAGTTGGCCGCTTGGAAGACCTTTGAATGCCTGTCACTGCTGGTCTGGTTGTGCACATTACGGAATTGACTAAAGATGAGGTAGACCTATTACTAGTCTTCTGCGCATGCGCCCCATTGACCTATGGTAAAGCAACACAGCTGTCTGGTTAGAGGGTGTATAAAAACATCTCAAAGCACTTGTATACTAATCTGTGTACTAACCTCAAATCCACTCAACGCCAGTTTTGCTAGCTGTGTTGGCAGGTGAGCAGTTCAATGTTGGGACACGGAGACTAGTTGTGCACAGCCAGAGAGATACATAGATCTACTTTATTCTTAGTCTATGCACAACAACGAAGCCAGAGCAGTCGCGTGCCTTCAGTGTCTTGCCACATTGTCACTGCATATACAGTCGTGGTCCAGCCGAGATACTGCCCTCACCTCGTGTGTCGGAAGAGGAGCTGTGTCACTCGCTGTGTCAGCCACTACTCAGATGTGTTCACGTGCCATTTCCTCCAACATACAGATTCATAGATATGTATGTATATAAATATACAGATATACAAACGGGTTAATTGAGCACATTTGAAATCAAACTTGGTAAAATACCACCACTCATACCTGCAAGAATTTTAACGGGCACGTTTGACTGGCATGTGCACAGTAATGTTGGTAACAAAGAAAAAAAATAGTTCTATATATTAAGGAGGAAGAATCCTTACCATCGTAGATTTACGTGTTTTCTACCATCACTTAATTTTTAGAATCAGCGTTTAAAAACCTAGCTAGTAAAGCCATAGGAAATATCTTAACAGAAATTTCGAAAATCAACTTATTTTTCATATGTCGTTAATTTCACATTTGTTACCATAATCAAATACTACCTAATTATTTAATAATGTCAACTACACCTGGCAATATAGAGGTATAATTGAAGCCATACAAATGTCAACAAATTTTTAAGGTGGCCTTCTATGTAATGTCTAGCTCTGTTTTTTACAAGCCTTTATTTAACTGGCCTTGTTTGTATGTACGGTGTCTGCCCGACCTCTATGCACTCAACTGGCGTGTAGTCTGCCTGGAGCGCATTACTGTTCGTCAGGTTGCAGCCAAAAGTGTGGAAGTGGTCAATAGTGTTTAATTTCACTCTTTTAGTATTTTTGTATCACTGATTGTTTTTATTATTAATATATAGGTAGATTATTTAAACATTCACGAGTCTGTGAATATATAAATACGCTACCTGTATAGTGATAACGAAAAAAATTGTTGAACCTCAAAAGTGAAAAATTAATTAACTGCACAAAAACTTCAAAAAAAACTTTTATTTATAAATTCACTAAAAAGAAAAAAAATAACTATAGTAGTTACAGAATTTGTAGAACTTGTAAGATGTAGTCAAACATCTGGAAATAAACCTTACTGTAAATTGATATTTTTGTATCAATTTATATTTAGTATATGAAATCTTGACGCGAATAGTTAAAAGTTTATGCAAAACATGTGCTTACTACACTTGAGCAAACGAATAATCAACAGCCTTATGCACCATATGTGCTTACTATGATTATATGCAAAAGAGGTATACATACTATATTGTGAATAGTTAATATTCTTACTCAAGATATATGATTTCTGTGCTTATGCAAATGCGGTATATGTTCTATATTGCACCAAGCTTTTAGATATTAAATATAAATTGATACAAAAATATCAATTTGTATTAAAGTTTATTATGGCTGTTTGACCATGTCTTATGAGTTCTACAAATTCTATAACTACTTCAATTATTTTTTTCTTTTCAGTGCATTGATAAATAAAAGGTTGGTATTAAAAGGTTTTTTTACAGTTAATTTGTTTTATGTTTGGTTATCAATTTTCATTACGAAGATCTGTAAGAAAATACGAAGATGGAATGTATACTACTCCCTTAAGGTTGCATTGCGAGTGTGATGCAAATATTCGAGAATACTAAATGTTTGCTTTATGTTTTTTTTTTTAACATAAGGATTAACAAATAAAAAAAACTCCTCTTCAAATATTTACGCAGTTTAATTCGACCAAGCAGAATTAAAGATAAACCCATGGCAATGATAATTTTACATGTGTCCGAAGAATACACAATGTACGTATAAGTAGAACCTAAGTTCTCAGAAGGCCTCACTTTACTCAATCCACAACCTACACTACCTTAATATAATTAGCAGTCACTACCCGGAGGGACAGGGAGCTAAGTGAGAGTCAGCACTAAGCACTATGCTAATATACAAGCAAGGGATGTACTTAAAACAAGGCACGTGTTTTTTGACTACACTAAGGCACTTGATGGAAGAAAGGGGGAACGAAAGGCATATATATCATAATAAATAGGGACACCTGCTGTTTTTTGTAGAAACATTGCTTTAAAGTTTTTTTTCAAAATACTTTAACCCAGATCTACTTTAATTTCTTAATAGTTTTGATTACCGCTCATCTTAAGAGCCTACCCGCGAATCACAGATGCTAATTACCGGAGTAACATAATTATGACTAGCCAAGTCAAGTGCTGAAATGCCTCCTCAGAAAGACATGCCGCTAATAACCCAAAGAGTGCAGGAATTCATGTAAGATACTGAAATCTAGCCTGTGGTTATCTTCGCGAAAATCAGGTAACCCTAGTAATAATCCTTCAATTTAAAAGAATAACTCTGCTGCACTGTCAAGAATAATTTGATCGGGGGAGTTACTTTTTTTTACTAAATAACTGTACTAATAATTGTTTTTATAAAACTGACATACTGGGCACTAGACTCGGTAAATTTTGGCGCTAAAAGCACTCACTTTTCTCATTTGAACAGCAGTGACTGCAGCGATTGCAGGCCGAGTCAGGACTCCCTGTTGTGTGGGAAATTGGGCATCTCGCACAATACCATCTGACCCAGGAAGTATCTCCTTAACGTGTCCCAGTCGCCTACAGAGGGGCGGAAGGTAGTTAGCCCTAATGAGGCCCAACTGACCAATTTTCAGACTGCCGTTGTTCTTGAACTATTTATCCTCGGGTTGAAGCGGTTGTAGGTACTCAGTATGCCGTGTATTTTCCAAAAAAAGTTTGATAATTTGTTGCATTAGTGACTACTTGTTTAATCTGTTCACAGTTACCTTGGTGAAGTCCTGTTCTGGTAATAATTGAGGCGGACCAAGGCACAGAAAATAACTTGCAGGAAGGCAGATAAATAATTTGGGTTACTGGAAAGAGCACAAAATGATATACAGTTGAGACTGGTTTCAATTTGTGTTGTAACAGGGCGCATTTCCTTATTCGACAGTGGTAGAGTTCTCAATACCTTGCTTAACAGCATCTTAGCAGATTTGATACTTACCCCTGAAATTCCTTCAAATTTCGAGGACAATGGCGGATTGAAATTAATAGTTATCTTGTGTTCTGTTAGCCTGTCATCAAAACATTTGTTTTCGTTTGGTCAGCCAAGAACTCTTGCATATTTGACATAAAATTAACCCCTACAAAGTTTCTGCCACAGTCACAATGCAGATGAATAAACTTCCCATGATAAGCTATGAAATGTCTGGCTACAGCAAAAAAAGTTTCATATGATAAATAAGAAACAAATCTTATGGCACTGGCTTTGAGCAAAGCATACAAAAAGACAGATGCATACCTTAACACATTATAGTAATTGGGATTGGCCCAGGATAGCCAATATCTAAGTTGAGGAAGGGCATAGTTCGGCACACTGTATTGTTGGAAGGCTTGCCATTGCAGGATCGTGACTTCTCCGATGAACACGAAAGCAACAAATATACATACGAAGGTGACCTCTAATCATATTTTGTGTACATAATAAACAAATTCGTTTTGCAGTAACGACTTAATTGTACTGGGCACAGAACAAAGGAACTCTTAATGGATCTGATCAATTAGTTGTGCAAGACGACTGTGCTTTTGGAGGGAGGACAATCGGATGTTCCTCATTAAACGTTTGGTCTGAATGATGAAGTCTGCCCCCAAATGCAGGATTTATTCTGCATCAACAAAGGGAGATAATTTTTGTGTGGGGGAGGGAGATATACAGAGCTGCTGTTCAGCCAATCTTTGCATTTCATCTGCAAACCCCGGTTTTGTGTGGCTTTATAAAAGGATAGTAACCTCTGCTGTATTTCATCAGGCTAGACTGGGGCATAATTTTAGTTTAGAATTTTATGTACATTTTTAGTAACTGGAATATAAATACAGCAACATTCTTTACACCTATTTATGTTAGAAAATCGTTCAAGTAATTTTAAAATGCGTGACTTCTCTGTGGTTACTGACAGGACAAGAGACCGGCATTCATCGTTAATAGTGCTCTGGGGTTATTCGTTCTTAGGTTGATGGAGCTACGATGGTCCAGGACACTAAAACAGATGGTCCATTAACTACTCAGGTGTGAGACCTCACGACTTACCGTAGGCAGGATTGTTTTCAATTGCCACATGATGCCACCAATCCACCAAGGTATTTCTGGTATTTGAGTTAGCTGATTCGTGACCAACGTCATCCAAATATGTGGGGATATATTCATCCAGGAGAGTGTAACAAATAAATCAAATAATGCTTCTATACTGCCTATTCTCAAGACCGGTGTAAGGGTGTCGAGCAGCAAACATAAATATCTAGAAAGTAATGTAGCATCACACAAAACCAACCCAGGAAGAGTGATTCATTCCAATAGAGCTACATTATATTAAACTAATAGTAAATTAAAAGTGATAATGCCTGATTTATATGCAGCTGGAAGGTACAAAATAGAAGCATAGTCTTTTTCCGAGCTTTCAGCAAATACAAACGGTTCAAAGTGGAACCTGAGTGTTTGAGGATGATGCAACCTTCAATAGAGATGGCTGAACAGCGAGGTAACTGTGTTCTAATCATAGTCCATTTGTCACTAAAATGAAGCAGTGCTGGGGAATTCTTTCTACGTAAGCAAGCCAGAGAAACTAAATAAGGCATTGGTGCAAGCCATCCCATTGGGTCAAAAATACATTCAAGGTCCGATAAAATACCTATTTTTGTGTACACTTGAGGAATTGGTTGCATGTTATATGAGATGTCAGTGTTGGGACTCCAGTATAAGCCTAATGCCTTAATATAGAAGTATTCCTGATGGTGTATGTTTTCCCAGAAGAGCCCCTTTGTTTCCAAATCCAGGAAAAGCTGAATAATTACTTCCAAATTTTCGAAGCTGAAAACACCTATGGTGTATGATTTGCTGATTGTATTGTGTAAGCTTGAGGGCGATGGCTAGATCATTAGCACCAGTAACATCATCAACATACACGCTATTTAAAAGTGTTTTTATAGCATTTGCAAATTTTGTCGTCTAATTTTCTGCCAGCTGTCTCAATGTCCGAACTGATAGTGTCACAGCTGAGCAGTGACAGTGTCAAGCTGGTCAATCATAGTTGGTTGATACTCTGACTCTCTCTCTCTCAAAGATTCGTTTGTAGTATCGATGTTTTTGATCTACTAAGATCTTCCGATATGTATGCTAAATATTCGCAGTGAAAACAATTTTTTAAAATGAAGCCAAACATCTACAGTTTCAGTCAGTACATCTGGGCCAGTAAAAAGAATGTCACTATAGTAGATGTCTATTGCAGAATTAGCGCAACTAAATAATTTAATTATGATTCAATCAATTTGAAGTTCAATTCAAACAAATTTCTAATTCTCCGTCAAATCTTTCACTGCGCAACTCAAAATCAATCATATTTGGGGTCAAAAACGAAATTAATTTTCAACTTGTGTTCACTCTTTGAGTGTGGTTCTTTAAAGACTAATTTTAGAACTAAATCATCATATTTTTGATGAAATTTCAATTATTTTCATATTTTTCTTGTGATATAATTTTTTAATAAATGATTTGGCTTTATGTAAAGTAAATATTTGCCTTTTTGACCTAAATTTATCCTCATTCACCTTAAAAATGGACCATTGATCAAAGAGTGAACAAAGTATGTTTTTAAAAAAGTGTGCTTGATTGAGAATGCAGATTTGGGTCAAATTATCTTGATTTTTGGGGTAAAATTAAAGATATGAGTCGTGTTTGAAGACGAGATTGAAAAAAGTTGCTTGGAAGTGAGAAATTAGCGTGAATTTTAGATAAATTATTGAGTTGCGCCAATATCTGCAATAGTCTCATACTGATTTATTAAAAATGTGTACATATAAACACAAGAGAAAAAAGTCACTTAGATTTAAAAAAAGATTTTTTGTTTCATAAAACATCTCAGCCAAATATTTAAAAAATTATATTAAAATATCGAAACAATTTCTTGTTTCTGTAAAATCGTTTAAATTATCTTTTTAATATAATTAATAATTTATATATCTTGAGTGATATTTTTTTTTCAAATAATCATCAGTTAAATATTTTGGCTAATTGAAACAACATTACAAACTGTATCTGCCTCAATAGCTTTTTAAAAATCTACTCTAATATTTGTTTTATATTTAACAACTGCTGTTTTTCTACATAGAAAATCAACAACATATACAGGTCTTCGTCCCCAAAATGAATAGTAATTAATATCGCCATGATAGTTTGTAGTTGACTTATAAAAAAGTTCGTTATTTCTGTATATAGTATCTCGTTTTGTTCTAGAATTTCTAAAATCATTAAATTACTAAAATTATTTTCAATATCTAAATTACAATTTTCTCTTCGAAAAATTTCATTTCTTCCATTTTTAACAAAAATATTTCTCACATTACAATAATCAAACATTGAAGCATGCACATATTGTTCAGCGCGATTTTTTCTATTAGTTTCGAAACCCATAATTACTAAATCAGACATGCCAAATTGCAAATTATTAAACTGATCTTTTATATCAAAATTAAAAACAGTTGCCACAGCAGGAACTTCTTTTTCTAAAAATTGCCAATACATAAAACCTATATGAATGTTAGGATTTTTATATATTTTTCTTTAATTGCAATTGACGTGTTAGCTTATTATTCAACAATAAGCGACAAAATTTCTATTTTTTCAATAACAGTTTTACCTTGATCAACATAAGTTTTATCAACTGAACCATATGCTTTTTTAGTTTCATAAACAAATAAACAATTGTTATCAGATGAATTTCTAAAAAATGTGATTTTGTCACCACATTTCCAAGTAAACTTCATTAATATCGTGAATAAAGCCAAACAGATATCTTAATGGATAAATTATTTCATTTATTTGATCACTATGATCATATTTTACTAGAAATTTACTATCAACACCATTAACCTCTAAATAATTTTGTTCACCTGGCGATTTTATCAAAATATTCATATGGTTTGAAATTTCTACCCTAGAAAACTGAAATGGAAAAAAATTAGAACAAACATCAATATTATCTAATTTTTCGTATTTTGCCTCATCTCCAAATTTTATATCTTTTTAGCAGGCGATGTTCTTCCAAAATATAAGCATCGTTTGGAACAGAAAAGCCATCGTCTATGAGAATATCGAACCCAATTCTATTATTGTCAACATTTAGATCCCCCCTAGTTAGATCAGTGGGAAGGAAAGTTTGTCATTCAAAACTCCCAGTGCTTTTATAACACATTTATTTGTAAAAAAATATATATACAAATGAATGATTCAGAGGGAGTTCTTAGATTGAAAATGCTCATCGAGAAGTATAGAAATTTAAAACAGAACCACGGGGTAGAATATTTAAAAAAACCAAGAAAAAAGATATAACATTAATTCGTGAATTACAAAATATTGACAAAAAAGTGGAACAAGTAAGTGAAGAAAATAAATAGATAATAGCACTAGTACCTGTTGCTGCAAACAATTTAGATTATCCATCAACACCAGAAGAAACATCATTTGAAAATCAACTAATGCAGAAGAGCGAATGAACATTGTGCCCATAAAAAATTTGACGCATCGGAATTCTGTTTTAAAACTCGGGAATGAAATTTCTGGAAAAATTGTTTTTAAAACACCATATGGTTTACAAGGAGATGGGCATAAATTTGAAATTGGAGAAACAGAAGTAAAGATAAATAATGATAAACTAACTGTTAAAGGCAAATAATATACATTAACAGAAGAAATTTGTAATTTGTTAACAAAAAACATAATCGGATATTGAAGGTGATTTCATCGATAATGAATATGAAAACTACACCGAAATTGTTTTGCTGGAAATTAAAATTTTTGCAATGAAAAAGTAAACATTATGAGTATGCTGAACAACATGTTTTCTGGTTTTGTTGTGAATACCACGAAAGGAATTCCATATCTAATAAGAAATTTAAATGTATTTCCGCACTCATTCTGGAATTCTGAACACCATGGCAAAGGCATTACAAACTGCGTATTAAACTATTTAAATTTGCCTGAACTTCATTTGGCTGGTTATAATTATTGTGGATCATTTACAATATAAAATGAAAGAGTAGAAAGGGGAAATACAAGAATAAATAAAATAAATGAAGCTTTATATTATAATATTGCTTATACAGACCACAAAGATATCGAATCTAGGCATGAAGCAAATAAAATTTTACAAAAAGATGCAAAAGAAATCATGCTAAATAAATATACACCAATTTGAGAAAAAATTGCTTCTGCAGCTGTTGCCTCAACAATGTTTACAAAAAGAAAATTAGGTTTTGGAATTAAAATGTTTTATTGAATATATACATTTTTTTACTTATATAAATTAAGATAAAAAGTTTAACTTTCGATATACCCATTGATCAATTAAGAGATTTGGTTATAGATAAATTCTTAACAAAAGATCAAATTGAAAAAAATAAATAAAAACTTGAAAGAAGGATATATTTTTAATCAACTGTACCATTCCCAACAGTTAAAAAAATGGCCAATGAAAAAACTGGAAGTGGTTTACATCATAGAGGATTTTGACCAATCTTATTTCCAGCTTTAGCTGGAGGACCTACTGCAGTTTATAATTCTGTGAAAAAAAAAAATTAGAAAACCCACAGGGACATAATTTAGCAAAGGGGAAACAAGGCTGGTGGTGGTGTAGTTGCGAAAAAAAAAAAAGGACGTAGGGAAAAAAATGAGCACCTTTATCTAATATCGGTATTGAAAAATACGTAAAAATATAAATTATTAACAATTTCAGAATTATTTATATGATTGCCGAACTACCAAAAAATATGTACAAAAATTAATGTTCTGTGGTTAATTTTGATAATTCAACAAACCATGGTACTCATTGGGTCTACTATTTTAAAGAAAATAATTATGTTTATTATATTGATTCTTTTCGTGGCAATATCCTAATAATTTATTCAATAAATTTGAAAACAATTATGTTAATTATAATAATGATAGAATTCAGAATGTTGATTCAGTTAATTGTGAACATTTATGTTTAATGGTTTTATACCTTTTTGCGAGAAATCTTAAGTGAAATGAAATAATTTTTGTGTAATTAAAGGACCGATATATTCGGGAAAATATTAATCGAATCTTTCAATATTGCTGAAGATTTATATATATATATGTGTGTGTGTAAATTCAAAATGCTCTTCGAGTGTTTCTTCTTTACAAAGCGAATCGAGCACTTATTTTTATTTTACAAAATAGTATGCATCATTTTTTGAACGAAGAATTGTTATTATAGGCGAACCTGTAGATAAAAAATATGTGGTCAATAAAACATATTTCTATATATATATATATATATATATCATATTATGCATTAAGAAGGATATTGATCCATAATATAAAACCATTGTTTCTGATTATGCTCGAAAAAGAGACATTAATTTACAATTCAATAACATTATTGCCGATTATATAAAACGAATAAGTAATGCAAAACGAACAATAAATAAAGAAGCAGATTCAAAATATAAAACTCATATTGCTGATTATGCATTAAAAAACGACGTCGAATCAAAATACAACACTAGTGTTTCTGATTTAAAAACATATGTTGATTCAAAGTATAATACCATTGTTTCTGCTTTACGAAATGAAATAAAGTTTCTTATGGAAACAAATGTATTGATTTTGTTCATTATGCAATGAATTGAAATTTGCGTTTATGGTGATTAAATTATCCGTTTTACCTAGATGTTGATATGCATATAAAACCATTTTGTTTTCTATTTAACTTGTATATAAAATTTTTCATATACATGTTAAAATGCTCAAGTTTTTTATTTTGTTCTTGTTGTTTCAATTTTTCTTGTTCTTCTTTATTTAGTTTTTCTTGGAAATCTAAAGTTAGTTGTTCTTTTTTACGTAGTTGCTCTTTAAATTGTAAGTTAATTTTATATTCTCTATATTTAAGAACAGATGGCAAAACATCTTCAAATAACCAATCTAGACATTTTTCTTTTTTATGAAGAAAACTATGAATAACTTTTTTTTTTGTAAAATATAGAATAAATTCATTTATAAATATCGTGTGTGGTTGCATTTATTTTCTGATTCACTTTTTTTGGATAGAGCATTTCTTAAAGTTGAAATTCGTGGCAATATTTGCCACACAATTAAAAGAGACAAAAAAAGATTTATTGATATATTTTAGGCACACCCAAATAAGCTTACATTCATAAAATTTCAGCAGTAAATTTTATCTTCTTAATTAATTTTTTTCTTCCTAAATAGCACAAAAATTTGGATTCCCTGCTCTTCAAGTTAAAACCATTCACTTGAATTCACCAAACTACAAGATGTAGAAAATAATTAATGGTTTAGGGCAACAGATTTTGAAATTTGCAAACCTAATTTTGATAAAAACAATTTATTGTATTCTAGATGGCAAATTTAAAATTTCATTACCAGAGCGCTATGTCAAGATACTTGAGAAGAATACTTTGAAACTAATAAATGAGAATGACGTTTTTTATAAAGTATAAAGGTTTGAAAGAAATGGAAAATGTAAAGTCTGTGCATGATTTGGAATTCTCTTAAGTACATTTTTAAATCCCTAGTTAAAATTTCTTTATTCTTTTTAACAAATTTGTTTATTTGTAAATAAACATGACTTCGCCTATTTTGCCGTGCAGTTTTTCCAATATTTTAAAAGGTGGCGATGACGCAAGTTCGCAGTCTTATAAATTAGATAAAGCATCTGAAAGATCTAAAATTTGTTTCACATATTTAATTTAAAGTTACAAAATAAAAATGTAATTATCACTCTTAGAGAACACTGGCGACAAATATGCACATCAAAAAATGGGTGAATATCTAGAGTAAACAGAAGAAGTATTTAAACAATTAGTGGAGCTCCGAGTACAACATTTTTGTTTGTGTCAATTTTCTTGGATAGCGCTAATCTTCTTTTTCTTGTCTCTTTTAATCATGTGGCAAATATTGCCACTCATTTCATCAGCTTTTATCCATCCCATAAATTAATGGTGCTATTTGAAGATATAGAAAAATTACTAAATTTGTCAATGAATATGGTTTATATAAAATAGTTGACTTGTTTTTATTTTTCTTTAACAATGGAATCGCCACTCTCTTGTGAAACTGAGAATAGCAAGCAATGAAAAAAAAAAAGGTTGTGAAGTTTTAAACATTGAATGTTTTCCATTACATAAACACACAAAATGTTAAGCACAATAACACCTGTATAAAATGTTACAATGAGGTAGTACTTTGCGAATGTGGAAAATCTGTTTGCAAGGCAAATTTCGAAAAGCACAAAATTACTAAATTGCAAAATACTTATGCAGTTTTACAATGTGATTCTTCAAGCAAGACCTGCATAGTATGCAGGGAGAATAAATCCATCGACGATTTCGCATCTCATAAAAATACAAAAGATAAGCATTTTAACACTTGCAAAAAATGTTATACCGAATTTTCTAAACGACATTATGAGTCAAAAAAAGAGAAAGTGTAATGCGAATGCGGGAAATTTGTATATAACATTTTTCTTAATAAAAAACATCACACAATGCAGCAATATACATTCTAAGTGAAACTTAGCATTCACCGACTTCATAAATTTTATTATACTAAAATGTATTATATGGAGACGAGTAACCTAGTGGGTGAGTTGAGAGAAAAGAGATTGCTGTAGTAGAGAATTATAGGTAAAGGATTAAAAATAAAAAAATAATATAAACTACATAAATATGATCTTATTGCAAATATGATTCAAAAACGCGAATATAATTCTAAAAATCATACCGAGAATGTAAATGATTAAACAGTTCTGAAATTAAGATATAAAACTAAAACTTTAAGATTATATATACATATATACATATATAATTTAAGAAAAGCTGATTTAATTACAGCTCTTATGTCAATAATTAAAAATGAACGAAGAAAAAGAAACTTTGCAAATTTACCTTTTCCAAATGGCAAAATAATATATACGAAAGATAAAAAGGTTTTAAAAGAAATATTCCCCTTTTCCAATAGTGTATATGTGTGCAATAAAAATAGAATAACAAATAACAAGTTCAGAAAGTTTTTACGTGCAGGTTATCAACATATAACATCGAAAACAATTTCAATATAGTGTTGTCCAGAAATATTTTTTTGCATCTTTAAAGCAACAAATATTATAATTTTACACGATATACTTATAAAACGTATAGCTATAAAGTCCAACATTAAATTTGCTGCTCATTTTCGAAGCCGAAAAACTGGCGATATTCGAATTTTCGACGACATTCACTTACACACATTTACGATATTGAATGAAGAAGACATTAAAAAAATATACAAACAAATAACAAATTAAGTAGTTACACGAATAGAAAACATTGAAAGAAGCACCTCAGATTAGGCATTACATAGAATTATTGGGTTGCAGCTAGCAATAAATAAGTATAATCCATTAAATGGCGCGTCATATATTGAACTATCAGATGTGATTAGAGATAAAAAAAAAGCATGCATTAATGTGAAGATCAATGATGAAAAATGTTTTCTTTGGGCAATAAAACTTGCACCTTTTCCCGCTGAAAAAACACCCACAAAGAGTATATCTATATATAAAAATGTGGGTCTTGACATTGACAAAGCATGAAATAAATTTGAATATCCTATAAAAATTGATGCTATTCTAAAAATAGAAAACCAAATTGATGTTTCTATAAATGTTTACTCTATTCATGATAAATTCAATGTTTATCCACTAAAGCTTACAAAAATAAAAAGAACCAACACATAAACTTACTTTATTTAAAAAATGGTGAAAATTCGTATTTATGTTGGATAATAGATTTATCGAAGTTGCTATCAGCACGGAAAAAAAAAAAAAAACTCAAAAGTAAAACTTTTATTTGCGATATTTGTCTTCAATTCTTTTTTAATTCAGGAGAAATTAATTAAACACACAGAAGATTGTTCAAAAAATGAACCAGTGAAGATAATCTTGCCTTCAAAAGGCGAACAAATAAAATTAAAAAATATAAAACAATCCATGAAAGTTCCTTTCGCAATATATTCAGATTTTTAACAAATATTTAAGAAAATATTAACTACCAAACTGAATCCAAGAAAATAAAAAATTTAACTAACTCAAAAAATATTCAGTTTTAACCAAGGATGATATCGACAATGGTGTTTACAAGGAAATACTCAAAGAAAAATATAGTCTTAAAAATGAGCAAATAAATAACACAGATATAAAATTAAATGACTAATCATATACAATGAAATATCAATTACATGAAGCATCTGGTTTTTGATATTATACTGTCTCTGCTTATGGCCATTATAAACCACCCGTTGTAAATCATGGCCGATATGCTCATAAATATTTATACAATCAATAAAAAGCGAAGTGGATGAGATTGGGCGAATTTATTTACAAATTGAGGCAATGCACCCACTAACAAAGGAAGAAAAATGTTATATAGGAAATTTAAAAAATGCACTGTATCCGAGTGCGAATATTCTAAGGACAGTAAAAAGTGCGTCATAAAGATCATATAAGTGGAAAATTTATTAATTCGACATGCAACAATTGTAATTTACAATTAAAATTACCAAATTTTGTACCAATTTATTTTCATAACTTAGCTGGTTATGATGATCACTTATTCATTAAAGAGTTAGGGTATGATAATAAAAATATATATTTACTTGCGAATAAAGAAGAAAAGTTTATAACTTCCAGAATAAAACAGAAAATTTGATGATGCGATTCATTGACTGATTCAAATTTATGGCTAGTAGTTTAGATAAATTATTGTCTAATTTAACTAAAGAAAAAATGAAATACACAAAAAAAAAAAATCCAGAATATAAAATAGATTTGGTTATTAAAAAAGATGTTTGCCCATATGATTGTATGGAAAGTTTGAAAAAATTTAAAGAAACTTTTAACTTCCGCGAAGCAGTGAGTTTTATAATAAATGAAACGAAAATAGTGTATCTGATGATAAATACGAACATGCAAAAAATATATGGAACCAATTTAATATAAAAAGTCTTGGTGAATACCATGATTTATATTTAAAAAGTGGTGTACTATTGTTAGTAGAAATATTCGAAAATTTTAGAAACAATTGTATAAATTCTTATAAATACCCACCAGGTTTATCGTGGGATGCAATGTTAAAAATGACTAAATAATCACTAGAATTATTACGTGAATATGATATACTTTTAATGATTGAAAAAGGAATTCGAGGATGTATTTCACAATTCTGTAAGCGATATGTTAAAGCTCATAACAAATATTTGGAAGATTTTAATCGAAATCAAGAATAATATTATTTATCTTATCTCGATGCGAATAATTTATATGGTTGGGCAATGTCTCAACATTTACTATACGGTGGTTCCGAGTGGGTGTACAATGCAGTAAATGATTTAGAGTATTGGAGTGAAAAGATATTGAATTTAAAAAATGATTCTCAGTATCCACAATAACTTCATGATTTACACAATGATCTTCCATTTTGTCCAGAAAATAAGTTAGTTCCAGGTACCAATGTATCTTATCCATTCATAACTTTACATAATAAAAGAAAACAATATATCCTACAATATCGTAGTTGAAAGAGTGCCTAAATAATGAACTGAAGCTTACAAAAATACATAGAATATTGACATTTAATCAATCTGATTAGTTAAAGAAGTACATGGATTTCAACACAATGATGAGGACTAATGCAAAAAATGATTTTGAAAAGGACTTTTATAAACTGATGAATTATTCCGTTTTTGATAAAACACTGGAGGGTATAAAAACAGTGTAGATATAAGGCTATTTCAAGTGAAAAAATTTGCGAGAAATTAGTTGCAAAACCCATTTTCAAAAGACGTAGAATATTTAATGAGAATATTGCGGCTATTCACATGAATAAAACTAATACAAGATTTAATAAGGCAATATAATAAGGCAATATATGTGGGCAAAATATGGTGATAAAATTGAACTATGTTTCCAAGATACCGACTCGTATTTTTGTAACATTAAACCAGAATATTCTACGAAGACATGAAGACGATGTTGGTTTACGAGTCCTTATTTTGCATGTACTTCAATTATACGATGATCATCCTCGAAGCTTGATTTTGTGGATGGCAGATACCAGCACGTGGTTTTGAACAGGGGTTGTGAGAGGTCGCTGATGTCATGACCTGCCAACAGGGAGGCATTGTACAGCAGATCTTCAGCTCGTTGCAGAAGAAAGTGTGCTGTGGTTACCAACTCAATTGTTCGTGTGCAGTTTAGGAACTTCACGCGATCTTAATAGTAAAGACCGCTTTAGTTTCAAACGATAACGAAATGTAGACTAACAAAACTTGGAGCGTTTAAAATACATGTGCACGTGATTCCTGAAGACAACACTTCAAAAATCGTGTGAAGTTCAAGTTGGCATAGAAGGTCGTAATACGAAATAAAACACTGTTCGCCCAGCCACGGTGTGCGAACAATAAACGAACTAATAGGCTGAACAAAAAAAAAAAAACACCACCGAAACACGCAATGTTTAAGACCCCACCTAGAGAACCGAAATGTCTGGACACGGAATGACTGTCATATTAAAACAATCGCACACAGCTACTTGTTCATTTGCCTGTTTATGGACAATATGGCGTCGACAATTGCGGGTGGGAGAAACGAATTTGAAAGTTCGCCTTCAATGCATACCATACATAATACTGATCTTTAAACAGATACACTGTGCTACACGAGACCTGAGTTTTCTAGGGATTTTATAAGTGCAAACATATATGGAAGTGGTTGTTTATTAAAACTTTCATTGCAGCCTCAACATAAAACGAAAAATACGTTATCAAGAATGTCCGATATAGTTTCTAAAGTATCGCCTGGATAAAACAAGTCTTCCCAATTGAAACACTTTGAGATGATTTTTGGCGAGATTGGGCAATTCAGTCAAAGCACTGAATATACAGGTTGTATCTAAACTATTGTACACTCTAAATATACAGGTTGTATCTAAACTATTGTACACTCTAAATCGGAATCAGTTATTTTTGACTTATTTTCAGTTGAAACTGCTCCGCCCGAAATCAGTAAAAAATGAAAACTATTCATCTCTTCAGTTTAATTGATTCCACTAATACAAACATTAGAAAATTAGTTATTTATAGTCAATTAATTAAAATCACAAGGATAAAAAACCGTGCATTATGGTTTGAAATAAATAAAGTACACTTATTTTGTCGCAAAATTTTTTACATGTGGTTGGTAACGAACCGCCACCCAAAAACGCAACACATTCTCGTGTTACTTTCAGCTGACGTTCTACCAACTCTGCTACTTTGCCACTGAGATAAACTGCCTCGCATTTGAGTGGGAATATAAACTTGCAATGGCAAACGGCTGTAAGTTTCGTAATGTGACAGTACTTCGTGTTGTCTAAATAGAAACATATTATGCGTACGTAGGTACATGTCTTTCTAAGGCTCGAAAGTCATTCTAAGTTAAGTTTAGTTCAGCCTGTGTTGTTTAAAAGAGAAATATAGTGGTTCTAACACTGTTGTCGGTTTTTTCTATGTATCTGCCATTTTATAATGCAACAAGATTTAACAGACTGGAACTTTTATTTTGAAGAGACAGATTGACTAGTAATAACTGTGCTAAAAGACAGCGGAACGTTAGAAACAATGCAATATTTTATAAAATTTGTCATTTCCTTATTATTTGATTTGTTTACTTACAGATCACAAAACTATTTTTGGTGTGAATCTACCTTTCTTATTGAATCACCGCACTATGAGTCAGTAAAATCGTCACTGATCTATCTGTCACTAAAAATAAAAGTTTAAATCTGTAGTGTCTCGTTGGATTGTAAAATGGTGGATACTAGT
This sequence comes from Dryococelus australis, assembly GCA_029891345.1. NCBI lineage: Eukaryota > Metazoa > Arthropoda > Insecta > Phasmatodea > Phasmatidae > Dryococelus > Dryococelus australis. The sequence goes on along the minus strand of CM057008.1, from coordinate 668,505 downwards.
GCACATCAATAGTGTACTTGCGCAGAATATATAAATATTTCGACAACAAGAAATACTTTCACTTCACGAAACTTACAGCAATATTTGACATTACATCTTGTGGTTCAGTACCCATAACACGAGCACGCATTTGGCAATGGTAAAGTAGGGCAGTGGATATGGCTGATCATGAAAGCTTCAGCATGCTTTGATTTATTGGCGGAGGTTTGAGCCCAACCACGTCCATAAACGTTTTTGTGTACACAATATCTGTGTTCTATTGACAAAATAAATCGTACCTAACTTATATAATATAGGAATTATCTGTGCTAATTAATTATACAAACTATAAATAACTAGTTTTCTACTGCTTGAATAAGTATATTTCTTTTAACTGATATATGAGATATTTTTCTACAGATTCCGGATGGAGCAGTTTTAACTGACAATCAGTATAAAATAAGTGATTCCGATTTAGAGTGTAACAAACTTCGGGATGTGATTTCTAGAACTAAAACAATCAGAAATAGTTGTATCAACACATGTGCTACAAAACGTTATTTAGTTACAGACGTTTCATATTGTGGCAACACTACCCCCATTTACGATAATGTTCCGTTTGGTTTGGAGACGAATGTACCGACTCACGAATGCATTACAGCACAAGAATTTATGTAGTTTTTGAAATTGTACATGCATGAGGTGCGAAACTAGTTTCCCGTACATAGATGGCACTTGTGTACATTCACGTTTAACAGCATGACGTGTACAGTACAGTAGTGAGGAGAGAGTGTAGCGAATAGTGACCGGGCAGCAGAGGTGTTGCCACGCAGGTATTTCTGTCCCATGGCGGACACTTGGAGCATCGCTTGTGATATGGCCAATGTACGCTACATCCTGTAACTTAATAACAACGCGCTGTACAACCTATGTCCACACTTGGAGCATCGCTTGTGATGTGGCCAATGTACGCTACATCCTGTAACTTAATAACAACGCGCTGTACAACCTATGTCCACACTTGGAGCATCGCTTGTGATGTGGCCAATGTAGACTACATCCTGTAACTTAATAACAACGCGCTGTACAACTATGTCCACACTTGGAGCATCGCTTGTGATGTGGCCAATGTACACTACATCCTGTAACTTAATAACAACTCGCTGTACAACCTATGTCCACACTTGGAGCATCGCTTGTGATGTGGCCAATGTACGCTACATCCTGTAACTTAATAACAACGCGCTGTACAACCTATGTCCACACTTGGAGCATCGCTTGTGGTGTGGCCAATGTAAGCTACATCCTGTAACTTAATAACAACGCACTGTACAACCTATGTCCACACATGGAGCATCGCTTGTGATGTGTCCAATGTAAGCTATATCCTGTAACTTAATAACAACGCGCTGTACAACCTATGTCCATATGACCATTTTTGTTTGTTTTAACTACAGGAATCACCTGAAGAAGTTAGTTACAATAGTTTTTATATATCCTGTAGATACTTCCAGAAATGTAAAACCCCCACAATAGTGTCCAGCATTTTTTAAAATAACTGGCTGTGTTCCCTACGAAGGGCATCTTTGTAATCTGAAGCATATATGTGTTTTGCTGATGTGCTGGCACGCGCACTACTTCGCCCATTATTTTCACCTATCACAATCAAACATTTATCCACTTCCTGGTAGATCCCATTTGAGTTAGTATTGGGGACGATTGAAAGAGAAGTTTCGTCTTTCTAGGCACGTCAAAGTAAATGTCATAATATACTGCAACTTATATCTCAAAGATGCCCAAGTAAAATACAAAAGGGATCTACCAGGGGAGGGACATATGTATAATAGTAATAAAATATTAATGGGCTATGTAGTGCCACAGTTTCTTGTTATGCCGAAACAACGGCAAAACAAGTAAACGCCTAAAATTACATAGATGCATTTTGTTGACCACACAGCAATATAAATTAGTATTATATCTCATTCAAGCAATACGTTTTACAACAAGCTTTTCCCATCATTTTAGTCGGATGGGTTGTTCCAGAAACGTTGTGCAAAATATTACGTAAATATTTCCCTTCTTCCGCAGTACGCCTCCACTTTACGTTCAATGTCCAATTTCTTTCATGCCTAGAAGTCTTATTATATTTCTGTCATGTGTAGAAGTCTTATTATTATTATATTTCTGTCATGCCTAGAAGTCTTATTATTATTATATTTCTCGTGTCGCTCAATCTACCCAGCTTTAATTTGCATCAGTGACGAAGGGATATAAAATCTGCACTTACATTTCACAGCGCTAAAAATCCGCCAGCAAGTTCAGTAAATCCAGCGACCGACATACCTGAAACAAACAATTCGTAATCACGTATTAACGTAACTAACAGGTAGCAAATACAACAGAGGGTTGAGTTTAATCACTGAGTTAGCCCCTAAATACATTGAAAAACAGAAAAACATACAATCTTTAATTAATTTGATGTATGGTTATACCATATTAACCAATTCGGTCTCACATTAATTTCGGAGTGCAAGTGTTAGAATCTTGTGATTGAAAGCATGCGCTGTAATTGTGTTGAGCAATTTGTTTGCAGTGTATGAAAGGGTACCGTCTTTGTAAATGTTGACATGAACACTCCTTGTCAATGAGATGTAGGAAGTTCCATGCGTCTTATGAGCTACAACAGGGCGGGGATGGATTGTATAGGATAGCAAACGCTTAATGAGGTCCCCCAGTGTTATGTGTGGCAGCTTATCAGGGTAGGGCTTGCAAACTAACTTATGACCGTACTAAAACTAACACCCATGCCTTACCTGGGATTCGAACCCAGAACCTCCCGCATGCCAGACCAGCGGCGCACCAATCCACTGCGCCACGGGAGGTAGGATAGACTATGATGCCTCGCTCTGCAAAGTGTCGGTTATCATTTTAATTAATTGGCAATGGGTCAACGATCGCTGATAAGGCGAATTAACCGGTTAACTTGCAGTCTTGCAAAAGGGAAAAAAATGCTTACATTAAGATTTAAATAATACTTAAGATTGGGATAAACCCCGCATTTTTCGTGAGAAAGTTGTATGCGCCAATAAGCGTTTCTCGGTAAATTTAATGTCCTGCAAATACGACTTTTCGTCAGCGAAGATAAAAACAATTATATATGCACCTATTTTTTCATTTTGGTCATATTAAGTGCAATCTTAGAGAAAGGAAATTCGTGAAAATGGTTAAATAACACATATTTAAAACTTTCCTATGCCGTTTCCTTAAACGGCAAGAGAAAAGTACAAAGGTACGGGCATTTTGTGGTATTTCATCACGTGTAATAAAAGCCTTATGTTACAGTTATAATTTGCACAGTACAGTCTCACGACGTAAACACTGCACGCCTTGCGCGTAGGAGCGATGAGGCGCTAGGCGTGTGTGTAACTGTCGCCCGTATCGCTCCCTCGTTTCTTGACCTTGGACACGGGGTTCCCACGCGGTCCATCCCACTCTTAAGAAAATTTCAAAAATTTTTCATTTATCTTTTACACACAAATTTTTAAATCGGACCTATTTGTGTTGCTGGAATTCGAAATAACTCTTCACCTTACCTGAACACCACAAACAAATTTCAAGTAAATATATTATAATGTTCGGGTATATTTTGGTTTAAGCTTTAACTAAAAAAGTATAAGTAAAATAATTTGTAGTTAAACTCAAGTCAAATAAGAGCAAATTGTATGATTTTAATTTTTTGTTTCACTGCGTTTCCATGACTTAAGAAACACAAGCTGAAATCAAAAACAGAGTTCATATAACACTTCCAAATTTGCTTGGCTCAATATTTAGTGTTGGTATACTTACATCGGTGGCAAAAGTATAAGAATATTATTTTTCAACATATTAGGATTAGTCTATTTAATGTATTCCTACATATAATGTCACAAACACACACATATATTGGAGTAGCGGTTCCTTTGATGCAGGCATATACATTAGCTGTTTGGCCACGCGACGATCGGGAACTGGCCTTGTGTCTGATTGGTTTGTGTGTTGTCATAGAAACCAGAGGTTAAGGAACATGGACTCCGCAGGTAGAGGTCCTCATTTCGGGATATTTATCTGGTCGCTTGAGTCATCGTGGGAAAGACATTCACTACTCGACTGGGCCAATCATAAGTTACCCCGGCACCGAACGTCGGTGAATGACTGGCAAACAGCTACGACGCGTGAGTAGTTAAGTTATCCATGCACGAAACATGTTCGCGGAATCAAAACACATTGCCCGAATGATGCGTCTTACAAAGCATCTGTAGAACCAAGCCTCCACACACCAACTGACAGAACAGCCAACAAAAGACTTGTTTGTAGATGGCCAAAAATATATATCTATGCCCCAACAAAACAGTTTGTTTAATAAACAAAACTTTAAAAGCAGCTAAATTAATTTTGTTCGTATAACAAAATACACGCTTGAATTAACAAAACCCCTGTGTTAGGCCAAAATAAATGAGACTGTCAAGAAAATATTTTGTTGTTTCAACTGTACGTATTTTGTTGTTTCAACTGTACGAATTTTTTTTGGCCATTCATTTCATTGCCATCGTTCGAAGTTGTGCCCCAAACAAATCTTTGTTTGGGGCAACCAAATATTAACCAAATATAACTTGTTTTAAAAGTAAATTTTTTATTGCTCCTATTTAAACATTAAACTGATTGTTCCAATCAAACTTTGTTTTATTCAACAAAACCGTTTTCGTCAGCATGGGCTTAAACAGATTTGATTGGTTACCATAGAGTCCACGCTGACCGGCTGAGTTGTCGCCTCGCAAGAGAACTACGAGCAGCTTAGTGACGAAGAGAGATCTAACATGTTGCTGGGTATCGGAGCCATTTTGCTGGCACGTGCAGCTGGAGTTCACAGTATAAAGGACCATTTGACATCTAAATTTTGCAGTATTCTGCGATAGTAGTAGCACGAATTCTCTTACTAAGAAAGTCAAATATATGGATCATTATGTTGTTGTAATATGGAGTGGGAAGTTAGTATGTACGTAAGCATATAATTACATATAAGAAAAATACGTGTGAGAACTAATTGAAAACATCCTTCACATCAAGATACGGAAAACCTGTTATTAAAGAATAGATGTGTAAACTGTTCGTTTCGTTACTGTAGCTCCAATACAATATGCTTCACACAGTGTGAAGCAGAGGTTTGGCGCTTGGTTTAGTGTACTGTGAACATGGCAGCTGTAATGTTTCCTTACTGTAGCTCCAATACAATATGCTTCACACAGTGTGAAGCAGAGGTTTGGCGCTTGGTTTAGTGTACTGTGAACATGGCAGCTGTAATGTTTCCTTACTGTAGCTCCAATACAATATGCTTCACACAGTGTGAAGCAGAGGTTTGGCGCTTGGTTTAGTGTACTGTGAACATGGCAGCTGTAATGTTTTGAGCATTCTACAGGACTACCTTCGAGACTGTGCGTCACAAATTGTGAACTCGGAGTTCAGCAATCTATGTGCGAGGAATTTTTTCCCAATATTTGATATGCTTTTTCAATGTATTCTTTTTATATGTGCGTATGTGTAAGTGCATATAGTATGTGTTCATTAGATATAATACCACTTAGTATTGTATTGTCAATTCTTCCCCCCATTTTCAATATCGGTATGATTTTTAATTATTACTGCGTATCGTGTAGGAAAAAAGAGCGTGTTCTTGTATCATATAATATATTATTATTAAATAGTTCATTGTGAATCTTTGCTTACTGACCTGATGCATTTTAATTACTGCTTTTACTCTAACTAGATATAATTAGTGATATATTTTTATGTCAAATATATTGCATTTTTAGGAATTGTATATACTCTCTCTTTGTTCAAGTTCCTAATAATATTTCTTTCATTACTGCACTCACTATTTATAAGGTATAAGTCAAAGTTGGAATATGTGTGTGTTTGTATATTCTCCACGTAGTTCTACAATGATTGATGGATGTGGAACAAACTGGGCAGGGATGCCCTATAATACTCAACTCAAAATACGGTGTGATCAATATTTGACCCGGAACCTTTACTTGAACCGGAAATACATAAAAACGCGGTCGTGAATCTCGCTTTTCCCCTTTATAACCAGGCAACGAAGGGTAGTTCTACTTGCTTATACACAGTATGTTACAAACGTTTTGAGATTATTAGGCATGGGAAAGAATGTATAAAAGTCGAGAGACATGATGTCCTTACCCGAGTAGTTGAGAAGATACATGGAACTGGAAATGCGATACTGTAATGATGTAACTACCGCCTGGCAGTTAAACACGACGTGTGGATGTCTCATAGTGAATGTTCAAATTGATGACCTACAACATCCACACAGCACCAACATTGCTGGAGTAAGGGATATCGCGACCTCACAACGTCCCTGGTGTGTCCGGGACACTTTTGCATCCTGCGACAGAACGGCTTCTCATTCCGGGTGTGTTTCGTACACCACAGTTCTGGTTTGACATCAGAAAAAGAAGTCTAAAGGATTGAACTGTGGTGTGCAGGGCCGCCATGTAACGCGGCCATGAGAAAACGTCATGGTTTGTAGTTGTTGGCTACTGTACACTTTCTCATCCCAACAATTTGCCACTAAACAGCCAGTGATAACATTTTCCCCCAATTTATATACTTTGGCACGAAACATCCTCTGGAGCTGTATGACTCAAAATCGCCATGGACGGTAATAATAAGTAAATTTATTATTTCCCGGTATTAAACCTGTAATGTTATCTTTTGAGTAAAAGTATAAATAACAAATGCTCGAAACCCCATCTCGCTGGCTCTGGTAAGAAACACATCAAGTTTTCATATCCAGTAATTTTATTGGCTGTTTTTTTTTTTTTTTTGCAATGTGAATTCAGTTACTGAAACTAAAAACCTTTTTTGGAAATTTACCCAACTAATGTCCTCGTTTGGTCTTCACTTTCGAGTGTTTATATAAAGACAATTATAAAAAAATTGCACTAAATTATTTGCATAATAATTGCGCCTACAAAATATTTTACATAAACATATGTATGATAATTAAGATAGCTCCAGATTTATGCAATCGTTCCAAAAATTACAGCTTGCAAATTATTTGACCGATTCCAAAATGTTATCAGTTACTATGTGTTTTGACAGTAAGAATGATAGACAGTTGCACACCTAGTTTTGAGCAGCAGTTTCAAACCAGGAAATTATTTAAAAAAATTTACCAATGGTCTTAAACATCTGGCGGGCACTGCAGTAAGCTATACGCTGTGGTCTCAGCCACCACAACGTACATGTTGTCTAACTGATGGACATGGCGCCTGTATTTCGCGAACAGATTTCAGGGCAAGTTGTGTTCTAAAACACTTTACTTCAGAACAACTCTGGTGATTGGATCATTTGAATTGTTACACGTCTTATCTGCCTGCCCGTGGATCATGGGCTGTTAGTATAGGAAAAATAAAATGTTTTTGGCTCATTCGCGTAACAGACGGTCTTCGCACAAAACAGGCAGCCAAAGACCAAACTGAGGCTGTAAGTGTGAACAATGAATATTGATCTCTAGTCTTTGCGTAAACGTTTTCGCAGGAAACAGGTGGCCCTACTGATTGGCATCCACGGATGCAAGTTTGGCGGAGGAATCCTAACACTCGGGTCCACCTCTCCAGCAGAAATTATTTGTTTTGCTTCATAAATCCGGATTCATAGCAAATATTGACAACGTACGATTACAGAAAAATGTATGTACATTTAATTATATGTTTAATAGTTTTGTGCGGGATTTTAATTGTGTGTGATCTGCTAGTTGTAAGCTGGTGTGGTTGGTAGTATTGCGTCATACGATCAGGATCGTCAACATATTCGTAGCAAATGTGGCTTTCTACAGAGAACTGCGACATTATAAACCACGTGACATGCAGCTGATTCGTTTAGTAGGCACAGAGCGTGCGAGTGTGCTGGAATACTTGTTCGGAACGCACACACAAGCCAGATGTCTTTTTTACGCGACAGATTGTAAAGTGTTTACTTCCTAATTTCGAGCACTAGTTGCTGTCAAGTTCATAAGGGAAAGCGACTAACTTTGTGGAGCAGGCGCTGCATAATCGTGGTTGCTATGCAATGTGCGCACTTGATGTTAATATTTTGAACTGTGTTTTCGACTTAGTATAGGGAACAATATTGGTCTAGGAGTTGGAAATGCATCAAATTATAGTACATTAATTTTCCATAGAACTTACGGATGAAGGGTAGATCCGCTATAGTCTCCTGCGTGAACAGGAATAATTATCCACGCGAATCAAATGGTTTCGTGAGGGCATATACTGCATTTTAGAGTAAATGTAATTTTAATTGATGTAGCAATTATCTTTATTTTTGAGTGATCTTTTAACCAATTTTGTGGTGGTTACCAGTGGTTTTCATATTAATTATTGAAAGGGTTTAATACAAATTTTCTGTTCTATAATCACTTTTCAGATTGTCACTGATAGCTGTCCAAATATGTGCGAGCTGCAGAGAAACAGCAAATGTGAATTTGGTTTTACTAAGTGTGCTTTGCATCTGCAATTTAACGATAATATGACCCAGGATTATTGGGGGTCAGGTATTGTAACCTAGTATTATGAGTGTTCAATTTATTTATATTTATACACTTTCACGTGAGGCAAGCAAATGCGTATTGGGATTATTCTGTATGAAAATACTGTACCTGTGGGTTTTCGTGAGTAGCGAGTGTAGTATACTGTATTATAGTCATACAGGGACGCAAGCGCTTCTTATTCATAAAAGTTTGCACATTTTATTAATTGTACTGCTGAATCTATAAGTAGTAAACGCGTCGTAAATATCGTTGGTGAGTTTTACTGGACTCTGAGCTATTACTAGAGACCCGGCAAGTCAATCTGCATTCACGTGTACATATGTGTTTGCGCTTCCATTAGACCATAGTTTGTTAGACATGCCCCGAACGACTTTCAACCAATAACGAACCTGTTAGGAAGTTAAGAACAGAATCCCGTGATACCTGGTCCGAGGATTAACTGGAGCAACAGCCAATTATGATCGAATACATAAAGTATTGGGGAATCTAGCTTGTTGCCGAATGAAACTGCGAAATTTCTGGGTTTATAGCTATTACAGAGTAAAGTCAGATTGTAGAAAAAAGAAGAAATAAATTAACGGATCGGCACGACAACAGGGACGGGTAAGTGGCGTTCATTTCAGACAGCGTCAATAGTCATTTTGTTGCTTAACAAGTTTCATTTCAGACAGCGTCAATAGTCACTTTTTCAAAGATGGTTGCGATTTAGTCATTTTGTTGTTTAACAAGTTTCATTTCATACAGCGTCAATAGTCATTTTGTTGCTTAACAAGTTTCATTTCAGACAGCGTCAATAGTCACTTTTTCAAAGATTGTTGCGATTTAGTCATTTTGTTGTTTAACAAGTTTCATTTCAGACAGCGTCAATAGTCACTTTTTCAAATATGGTTGCGGTTTAGTCATTTTGTTGTTTAACAAGTTTCATTTCAGACAGCGTCAATAGTCACTTTTTCAAAGATGGTTGCGATTTAGTCAGTTTGTTGTTTAACAAGTTTCATTTCAGACAGCGTCAATAGTCACTTTTTCAAAGATGGTTGCGATTTAGTCATTTTGTTGTTTAATAAGTTTCATTTCAGACAGCGTCAATAGTCACTTTTTCAAAGATGGTTGCGATTTAGTCATTTTGTTGTTTAACAAGTTTCATTATATATTAAAAACTATGTACTAAAGTTCTTTATACGGAAGGACAGGTTTTTTTTTGCGAAAAAATTTCAAGGCCAGTTGTACTCCAAAACACTTTAGTTCATATGCACTTTCGTGGTTGGGTGATTTTAAACGTCACGGGCCTCAAGTGTCTGTCCGGGAAGCATGGACGTTCACTATCGGAATACTTTATTACGACTGGTCCAGTCAAATAAGAACATGTCTTGTCACGTAGACACGCGGCCAACAACCTAAGGAAGTTGTGGTCGTAGACGTAGGATATTGGAGTCTAGCTTGGCTACAAATATTTTCGCGAGAAATACCTGTCCCTATAAATTAGTCATTATTTTAGTCGAATAGTTCTGGTCACGTAAGATTTTAATAAACTAACCATGCTAATTCGGACACATCCCGAGTGAGTGAGTGGCGAGATTTTGGGCGGCTCTTAACATCCAGGCGTTGAGAGCGAGGTGATTACGCAGCGGCGCCTGAATGCAAAGGCGAGCAAAACGGGAGATCACCGAGAAAACGAGCCGACCAGCGGCATCGTCCGCCACGATTCCCACTTGCGTATGTCTGGTGGTGGGACACCAGGTATTGAACCCAATTCATCTTGTTTGGATTGCGAGTAGTCTAACCACTACACCACCGCGACCCCCGCAATACAAAGACACGCGTCAAGATTGAAGTGGGATTGTGAAAGAATGGTGTGCGTTTTTATTCCATTCTATTTATTATTATTATTAGGAACTTAGTTCTATACATTTTTAATATGTGTGTGATCATGTAATATACATATAATATAATATATTATTGTTCGTTGTGCATCTACGTTCAATAACTTCTGGCGTTTCCTCTTATTATTGTCTCTTCTCAAAATCTTGGACTGTCGAAGATTTAAACTATAAGAAGTATTATTTACGATAGTACTAAATAGTTGGGGTTGGAAGGGGAAAGGGTGGGTTGCAGGAAAGGAAAAGGAAGCGCGTACAAGTGGTCTGGCAGGAGAGAGCTGCCTTGTCGACAGCGCTGCAAGAAGCCAAGTTATGTGTCAGTGGACACGCCCACATCGCCCAGGAGTAACAGCCTGACCACGCCCACTACACACAGCCAGCCAGTGAGACGAACACGCCCAGTGTGGTAGAGTGCCAGAGACAAACACAATACAGCCACGGCCCTACCTACCCTGTTGTTTCCTCACTTGTTTATGTATTGCGACCTGCGATATTACCATCATTTTCCCCCCTTCGACACGCCAAAAACACTTCTTTTGAAGAAACTCATGATTAGTTGATGCAAAGTAAAGTTTTTTTAACCCATCAACATACACACTAAATTTTCCTTCCTTGTGTTGCAAAAGATCAGATTTTTGTTCTGTGACGTACTTTCTAATTCCTTGTAATAACTTCCACTCTAAATTCGAATCAGTGCAAAAACGACTGATTCGCAGTGAAAATGGCTCCACTAAGAATCAGTGAAATTTTTCGCACCACTAATTTAATCAGCGTAATTTTTCCACTGAAACCATCTGTGTCTTTTTTTTTTTTTTGTCACTGGTTCTAAGTGGAGTCATTTTCACTGTGAATCAGCGTTTTCCACTGATTCGAATTTAGAGCGTAAATGATTGAAAAAAAAAAAAAATAGTTTCTATTGGTCTATGCCACTGGCATCACCTAATAAAATATGTCCGGCTATTAATCCTTTTACTTAAATATTAACGTATTGTTTCTAGTGTTGCAAACTACAAATTTTTTGATGCATTCTATACCTAAGCTGCCAAAGACATTGTTTCGTTATTGCAGCCAATAATCGGTAGGCTCTGTGCTCTGTGATAGGTTCCTTCAACTAGTAGTGATGAAGAACAGCAGCATGGTTTAGTAATCAGTAACACACAGGAAGATCATTGACACTGAGCCTCACACAGATCGGTTAAATATAAGCTTCCTGAGCAATATATGTTAACGATTGTCTACGATATGAATGAAAGTTTTGAGAGCCGATGAGGGTAATATGAGGTGGATGAGGAGCAGCACCAAATTAGATGGGGAAAGATACGGGACACCCATGAGAAAACCCACCGAGGAGCAACATCGTCCGGCACGATTCCCACACGCAAAAATCCGGTAGCCACACCTCCGGGACTCGAACCCGGTTCGCCTGTGTGGGAGGCAAGTAGTCTAACCACTAGACCACCGTGGTGCTAACTGACAACTATGGCAAGCCAGAAGTCGGCCACGTATTCGTGATTAGATGACCATCAGTTTTGTTGGGGTTTGTATTCGCTGGGGGCCGCGGTGGAGTAGCGGCTAGCACGCTCGCTTCCCGTCAAGGTGAAACGGGTTCACTTTCCAACTGAAACGCTCCCGGGTATTCGCACGTGTGAATCATGCCGGACGAAGTCGCTGGTCGGTGGGGTATTCTCGGTGATATCCCGCCCTTCCATTCCGGCGCTGCTCCATATCTACCTCCTTTCACCCTCATCGGTTCTCAATCAGACCTCGTCTCGAGCCACTCTCCTCTCTGCATTCCCATTTTCAACCGTAAATTTGTTTTACACGACGCCGTTCTGTACAAGGATCATTGGCAGCCGGCTCTCTGCCAATACATGACTGAGTTGAAAGTGTCCCAATCAGATGTTCTTTCCTACATAGGAAAATATACATGCAGGCCATCCTGTTCATTCGAGTAGTTTATAGTGCGTGTGGTTGACGTAATAATACGTTGCAGATATGTATATGAAGACTGCTGGTGAAGCAATATTTCTTCACTCATGTCTTCAAAGAATGAGGATGTCCCAATTTTACGACAGAATCTGTATAACACAGTTAAATTCAGGCGACGTAATATTACGTCTGCGCCACTCCGAGTCTTACTGCACTGTCACCGAGTATAACACGGAGCAGCGGCTTGTGATGCGATCTCCCAACAGAACAATGACGTCACTAGTCAGTAACATGTAGCAAGGCCTTTCGCCAATCGCAGCCCGTAGCACTGACAATGCGGAAGCTTTTGCTGCATGCAGCAGAAAATCAGGCACCATTGGCTTGCGTAGCCAGTCAGGAGATGGGTACGCCCACACCAATGGAACTGCCAAGCCTCTTGCTCCTCTCTGAGTACATACATGGATGCTTCTTTGTAATGACTTGGTGTCCCTCTTCATACGGCACGGGAATGAGATGAAAAAGAACAGATTAAATGCACTTTGCATGTGTGAAATGAGATGGGGAGGGAACGGGAATATAGAAAATGGGGATTATAAGATTTTCTACTCAGGAGAAGATAAGAGTGGTGGAAATGGTGTGGGAATACTGATAGGGCAAAAACCGAAAAATAAGTTACTGAAGGTGCAATATATTGCTGGAGGATTGATAACACGGCTGCAGAGTAGTTCGAAAGACGTAATATTAATACAGGTATATATGCCAGCTAGCCAGCATAGAGATGAAGAGGTGGAAGCATACTATGTACAGATTGAAGAACTTATTGCGAAAGAGAATAAAAATGCCTGTCTCATTATTATGGTGGACTCAAATGCAGTGGTGGGTGAAGGAAAAGAAGAAGAAAAAAGTAGGGAAATTTGGATCCCTCTTCATACGGCACGGGAATGAGATGAAAAAGAACAGATTAAATGCACTTTGCATGTGTGAAATGAGATGGGGAGGGAACGGGAATATAGAAAATGGGGATTATAAGATTTTCTACTCAGGAGAAGATAAGAGTGGTGGAAATGGTGTGGGAATACTGATAGGGCAAAAACCGAAAAATAAGTTACTGAAGGTGCAATATATTGCTGGAGGATTGATAACACGGCTGCAGAGTAGTTCGAAAGACGTAATATTAATACAGGTATATATGCCAGCTAGCCAGCATAGAGATGAAGAGGTGGAAGCATACTATGTACAGATTGAAGAACTTATTGCGAAAGAGAATAAAAATGCCTGTCTCATTATTATGGTGGACTCAAATGCAGTGGTGGGTGAAGGAAAAGAAGAAGAAAAAAGTAGGGAAATTTGGATCAGGGGTAAGAAATGTGAGAGGTAAAAGACTAATTAACTTTCCTAAGAAAACTCACTAGTGGTGGGCAACACCCTATTTGAAAACCACAAAAGGAGACATTATGCATCGGTCTCTAGTTTAAATAGAGAAAGGTACCAGCTGGACTACATCCTGATACAAAAAAGGTACAGGAACTGCCTGAAGAATGACAAAGCTTACCCAGGAGCAGACATGAATTCAGATCACAATCTCGTAGTAGGAGAAATACGAGAAAAGTTGAAGAAAGTGGAGAGAGGTAAAGCAAGGGAAAGATTTAACTTAGAGACACTCAAGGAGGCAAGTAAGGCTTCAGAGCTGGAAGACAGATTTATAGAAAAATGCCAAAGAGGCAGAGAATAAAAATGTATAAATGAAAAATGGATACAAATGAGGGAAGGACTCATGACATCTGCCAAAGACGTCCTAGGAATTAGAGAGTCCAAAAGTATCAGAAAAACATGTTGAAAAAGATGGAAGAACGGAGAAAGTGGCAGTATAAAATAGAAATAGAAAAAGTGGATGGTACATTAGCCAAAGAACGACATGATGTGTTGACCAGATGGCAAGAATATATAGAATATCTGTACAAGGTGGATGAAATACCAAGTGAAAGTATGATTGAAGAGGAGGCCCAGGTGCTAGAGAATAGAAAGGGGTACGGCATCTTGGAAGCAGAAGTAGGAAAGGCACTGAAGGAGATGAAGAATCGAAAGGCGTGTGGAATCGATAATTTGCCAGCAGAAGTATTGAAGAGTTTAGGAAACAAGAGAAGGAGGGAGATAGTCTACCTAAGGATTGAGTAATATGACAAAGGGGAATGGCTGGATTATTTTCTCGCAACGTTAATGATAGCAATTGAAAAAAAAAAAAAAAGAATACCAATAAATGTGAAGAGCATAGGAGTATTAGTCTAATTTCTCGTACAGCTAAAATATTGTTAAGAGTGTTGAATAGAAGGCTATATGGGAAGTTAGATGGATGGATTGGAGAGGAACAGTTTGGATTTAGAAGTGGAAAAGGAACAAGAGATGCTATAGGCCTGTTAAGAATCATAAAGGAAAGATATATTGAGAAAGGTAGTGAAATTTATGCTGTCTTTATTGACTTGGAAAAACCTTCCAACAGAGTACAAGCTGGTGGACATCTTGAAGAGGAAAGGAGTATATTGTAAGGAGAGAAGACTAGTACAGAAACTATATTTACAACAGAAAGTAAGAATAAAGATTGGAACTGAAATGTCGGAAGAAAGCAGCATTGGGACAAGGCTGCTGCCTTTCACTCGTTGAGACGGGAGTGCTTGCTAACAGACGCTATTGAAAGAATAGTTTGTGTGAAGAAGATCGAAGGAAGGGGAAGATACAAGTTGATAGATGACATCAAGGGAAGCGGAAAGTATATGAACCTGAAGAGGTTGGCAGAAGACTGGAGAGGGAGAGCATGGAGAGATACCACGTGAAAACCTGCCTCTGGGCAGAACACAAATGATTATGGGAATGTGGAAAGACAACTTGTCTTTAAAAAGGTTCTGAAATTCATATTTTTTTCTGTCGCTCATAGCGATAGTGATTTAGTAAATAAAATTCACATCTTCCCCCCAGACAACACACGATCTGTAGATATGCGACATTTTGTTTTTCGACGCCTGAGATTTATTGAATTATTTCCAAAAACGCTTTCTGGTTACACTGTGAAAACAAATTGAGGTAAAAATCCCTTACTTGTAAGGTAAAATTACCTGTAGAGTAAATTTACATAACAAGTAAAGTACTATTCCATTATCGTACGGTAAAAGTACGTGACAAAAGTGGGGGTGAATCCCATAAAGTAAGATAAAATCCCGCACAAGTAAAGGAATATTGACTTTAGTGTATAATAAAGTTATATTAAAAAATACTCGGAGTATTAGTACTGTCATATTTACTATTACCTATATCCTCTAATGATCAGTTACTGACATCTCAACTGTAAAATCCCGCACAAGTAAAGGAAAATTGACTTTTGTGTATAATAAAGTTATATTAAAAATACTCGGAGTATTAGTACTGTCATATTTACTATTACCTAGATCCTCTAATGATAAGTTACTGACATCTCAACTGTAAAATCCTCGACACTTGCTGTTGGGTGAGCGCAAACCATGGTCCTCTATCATGACAGATACGCTATGCATTACTCCACGACGACAGCGTGACAGCATCACTGAATACTAGTGTGTTAATGTATTGTTTCTTCCGCTCGTCCATCCAATTAGCTATTGACACAATGCTGAAGAGATGCACGCGTCGTAAGCTAATCGCCACATCCGTTCATGGAATTTTCCACCCCTATGTATGTGAAGTTTACCCCAGAGCGCGGGTAATTATACCTTACAGATAAAGAGCCATGTTGGACAGCTTGTATGGCTAAGGTAAAAATATATAACATGTTATTATCAAACCCTTACAAATGGACATTGAGTTCCACTCGCCATAAGGTAATTTTCCCCTCCAAGTATGCGATTTTCCACTACCTCATACGTGAATTTTACTTCAGAGCGTGGTAATTTCAACTTACATCTAAGGAAACTTATTTTTCCCACACAATTTTGAGAATATTACTTGGAAAATTTCGGGAATTCCTTTTACAACAAGCTAGACTTCTAGCACATTCACATTTCTGTTATGTTTGCAAGTGGATCATATTTTAATAGACATGTACATGCGAACTCTCAGCCAATAGCACAACTGTACGGAAACAAGCACCGAACCACGTGTCACCTGGTCTGAGATAACACCGGGTACTCACTGCGGCAATAGCCAATAAAACTCAAGTAAACATCTCGAAAACGCATAGGACGATGAAGTCTAGCTTTCAGGTAGTTTAAAAAGTGAATTATTTCCTGTCTCTACTTATTGTTCTTATCGCCGTTCTACCTTCATATATGTGTACATAATTGTATAATCACAGAATAAGCGTACATACATGAAAAAGCGTGGCTGTTACATTGATGAGGCCGTGTCCATATTCTGATTGGTTGCTCGAAACTCTGAGAACTGTCTGATTGGCTACTGCATGCTGTGAAATGTTCCCCATTGGCTGTACTGCCATATAAAGAGTAGATAACAAGGCGCTGATTGGCGTAAGTAAGTACTCTGTTGTATAATATTGCATAACATTTTTTTTCTTCCCCTGTATCTACTATACTTAAAATAAAAAAAAAATATTTTTTCCTTTGTCGGTATCATGAAACATTTTCTTCGGTAATTTGTGGGGACCACCTCCATTAATAAACCAGAACGAAGAGATAATCGGATACCCTTAATGACATCACCACCAAACACCCTTTAAGAGGCTTAGAGAAATCAGCTTGCACCTGAGGTTTTTAACATTCAAGATTAATTAACCCCGTCTTGACGCACGGCTGAAAATAATGAGTATGGAAACAAAAGAGGCACGTCGTATTATGGGTTGTACCATTTTCGTAGGAATAGCGCAATTGTTTCGGACACTTTATCTTTTTATTTTTATCACTAAGCTCAAACTTTGGGAACTATGGCATATTGTAGCTGGAGTAATACAAGTGCATTAAAACTTTATCTGCCTCTGAAAACGAGAATCACACCATTTTAGTTCGATTATTTCGTTGAATATTATCGCGCAACACAACTGAAGTATATCAGAAATGTTCATAAATATTATTTTATTTGCATAATTCAAATGAACGCAGTGAGTAAGACCACGCGATTTTCGCAGGAAAAAATAATGTTTTTATTTTTTTGTATTAAAAAATATTTCAGCTGTCGTGCCCTTTCGTAAATTATATTTTCGACTGATACAATACGCGACAAATGTTCAGTACCGGAAAAAAAAATTATTTTCATTTGCCTAATCAAGTACCGAGATGTCTACTCTCACAAAAACACACGGTCAGTAAGCAAAAATAAACTGCAGATTTTTAAGGACTTTTAAAGAAATCTAGCTTGAGTGCGACACTTCTAGTGAAAATCTTGTCCCTAAGCAATACAGTGATTTATCGTAAAAATGTCGGACAGCATGTTAGGTTCGAACGTCCTTTGCACGTGTGTGCAACATTCCTCCCCTCAGTAGCCTTAGTACACTGATACTTGAGTTGCGCTCGTAATAGGAGTACACGGTACGACCGGGAAATGCTACGAATGTATCGTGAAAATGTCGGACAGCATGTTAGGTTCGAACGTCCTTTGCACGTGTGTAAAACTTTCCTCCCCTCAGTAGCCTTAGTACACTGATACTTGAGTTGCGCTCGTAATAGGAGTACACGGTACGACCGGGAAATGCTACGAATGTATCGTGAAAATGTCGGACAGCATGTTAGGTTCGAACGTCCTTTGCACGTGTGTGCAACATTCCTCCCCTCAGTAGCTGTAGTACACTGATACTTGAGTTGCGCTCGTAATAGGAGTACACGGTACGACCGGGAAATGCTACGAATGTATCGTGAAAATGTCGGACAGCATGTTAGGTTCGAACGTCCTTTGCACGTGTGTGCAACATTCCTCCCCTCAGTAGCTGTAGTACACTGATACTTGAGTTGCGCTCGTCTCGTAATAGGAGTACACGATAAGTCCGGGAAATGCTACGAATGTATCGTGAAAATGTCGGACAGCATGTTAGGTTCGAACGTCCTTTGCACGTGTGTGCAACATTCCTCCCCTCAGTAGCTGTAGTACACTGATACTTGAGTTGCGCTCGTAATAGGAGTACACGGTACGACCGGGAAATGCTACGAATGTATCGTGAAAATGTCGGACAGCATGTTAGGTTCGAACGTCCTTTGCACGTGTGTGCAACATTCCTCCCCTCAGTAGCCTTAGTACACTGATACTTGAGTTGCGCTCGTAATAGGAGTACACGGTACGACCGGGAAATGCTACGAATGTATCGTGAAAATGTCGGACAGCATGTTAGGTTCGAACGTCCTTTGCACGTGTGTGCAACATTCCTCCCCTCAGTAGCCTTAGTACACTGATACTTGAGTTGCGCTCGTAATAGGAGTACACGGTACGACCGGGAAATGCTACGAATGTATCGTGAAAATGTCGGACAGCATGTTAGGTTCGAACGTCCTTTGCACGTGTGTGCAACATTCCTCCCCTCAGTAGCCTTAGTACACTGATACTTGAGTTGCGCTCGTAATAGGAGTACACGGTACGACCGGGAAATGCTACGAATGTATCGTGAAAATGTCGGACAGCATGTTAGGTTCGAACGTCCTTTGCACGTGTGTGCAACATTCCTCCCCTCAGTAGCCTTAGTACACTGATACTTGAGTTGCGCTCGTCTCGTAATAGGAGTACACGATAAGTTCGGGAAATGCTACGAATGTATCGTCTTATCGTATAAGGATTAGGAAAAATGTATATTTGGAGACTTCCTGCAGTGTACAAAAAAAATGTAAATGCACACATGCAAATGTGTTAGTTTCACATTTTTGTATGTGTAATTTTGGAAAACAATGACAGCATGTGTAAATCTACATATATATTTTGACTACAAAACGTGACAATCGTCAATGGCGAGGCTACAGTTGTATAATTATTATTATTTTTATTTCGTTTTGGTTTTCTGGGTAATGATAAATATTTGTTTAGAGTCATTCCTCAGAGAATACTATGCAATATATAATCATAAAATACATTTGTGCCAACGGA
This sequence comes from Dryococelus australis, assembly GCA_029891345.1. Lineage (NCBI taxonomy): Eukaryota > Metazoa > Arthropoda > Insecta > Phasmatodea > Phasmatidae > Dryococelus > Dryococelus australis. Next base: position 649,071 of record CM057008.1, on the reverse strand, counting down.
AAGGATCACAGAAGTTAGTAGCGTCCTCCTGTCTGGTTGGCTACGAGCGGACGCTTGTCGGGTATCCTCGGGGCAACTCGAGCTGTGGCCGCCAGGATGAGCTAGGAGCGAGGCGGGAGATGGTGGTGCAGGCCTGTGATACGTCTGGACATTATTGTTCTGTTAACCTCGGGACGTGAGTGTTGATTACTCGCGGGAGACCAGAGAAACAGTTCTACACATTGAAGTCCCAGTGTGGAGAGCTATTAAATGCTCGGAAACCAATAATGACAACTTCGCGATAATTCTTTGCGGTCACTTAAAAATAACGGTGGTGACTCTTAATTAGGGTCATTACTCGTAGATTTCTTATCAATCTTCCTGATCTAGCAGGCGCTGTGTTATTTATAGTGATTTATTGGAATGCTACAAGATGAAGCTGTAAGGTTCGGCGAATTAAAAAAAAAAAAAAACAGAAATCTCTTGTTAAACTAACAAATGTACAGATAAGTTAAGTAGAAAGTTGTTGTTAGATTAGACTTGAAAAATTAGTGTAAAAATACATTAACACAAAATACTTAAACTCTTCATTTTTCATTTTATAACATTGCTGTCATTGTATTACCACACTGTTATTATGGTAATAATACATGTGCCATAGTGTACTTCAAAAATAACTAATTACGTGTAAATTTATATTAATAATTTGATTGAAAATACTATTATTACGAACAAACAAATACCATTATTACGAAGGAATAAATAACGAATTTACATACATGAAGTTGAGTAGATAGCTCAAAAAATGTTGTCTTATTTAATGACCATACGAAGTGATGGGATTGAAAAGCCCAGTCCCCCAGCGGTTACAAGGACTTACTCTTCATCAATTGTATCATTCAGAGTAAATAGCATGGCCGGGAATAAACACGAGTTTTGCAAACGAGGAAAAGTATTCGAAGACGTTGTTGCCAAATGTTGTCAAGCACCACCTTGCCTTGCATATATTGCTTGACTCGTACATCCCATATCATTCGAAATTTATTATTCCAGATGCGATCACTATCAATCATAGTTTCACGGCGGTTTAGTCGTCATCACGACTGGATATTACTTACGGGTTCGAGTCATGTGAAATCCGAGGGGCCGTGGTGATGTAGTGGTCAGACTACTCACCTCCCACCTAGACGAACAGCGTTCTATTATCGGCGGGATCGTTCCTGGATTTTTGCAAGTGGGAATCAAGTTGGGCGATGCTACTGGTCAGCGGGTTTTCTCGAGGATCTCCCCCCCCCCCCATTTTTCCATTCCGGCGCTGCTCCATACTCACCTCGCTGCACCCTCATCGGCTCTCAAGACCTCGATGTTAACAGCCCCCCAAATCACTTCACTCATTAAACTGTCTGAACGTTTGTTTACCAGCGCATAAAAAATGCTTGTCTTCCTAATAAATGTGAAAATGGCGTTAAAACGCAGACTTTAAAAGACTTTGAAAGTCGCCGAGAGCAAAACCCATATTTTCTCAGAATTTTCTTGTTAGATTCAGCGAAACCAGTATTTATACCTCTCCGCGTCATTCCGTACTTATTTCAATACTTCGGTAAATATGAACCATTATAAGTTTCGAAATTCCAAATGCTTTCAAAAGCCAAGCTGAGAAGAAATCCAAATATCAATGGTATAAAATTAGTTTGCAATTTTAATATTCGTTAATAAAGGCATATTAATACTGAATTGCTGCTTTGATCCATAGGAATTTATTTCATTTAATTAAATTATTATCTGAAATTATTGTGTCAAAATAAAGAATGTGTGTGCAAAAATGTTTTCAGGACAACTCCTTGATAAATGTTTTAAAAATCCCTTCATTTGGCAACATTTTGCTTGGATATATTTGCTGCTGAAAAAAAAATAAAACATTGCTACTGAAGTTGCAATAAAACATTAATTACTGTATTTCTTGCTAAACTAGGTTCCCCCATATACATCATAAGTAAGAAATAGCGATTTTCCCGGAAAGAGATTCTGTCTAGTTGTATTTTAAAACCTGTTAACTCAAATCCACTTTCGAGATTGGATGTTTCTAAGTGATATGCGCCTTAGATGCGTGCCAGCACAGATATTCAATACCGGAGTAACCTAATTCGAACTTGTCCAGTAAAGTAGCGAAATATCTTCTATAAAAATTACTCAAAGGAGTTGAGGGGAGAGATTTGGACGCCTTTTAAAATCTCGGTATTAAGCTCCAATGAGGGTGAAGCGAGGTGAGTATGGAGCAGCGCTGTAATGCAATGTCGGTGGAAATATGAGATCCCTGAGAAAAACCGCCGACCAGTAGCATCGTCCCGGATTATTACCGCCAAAAATGCAACCCAGTTGGCCTTGGTGGGAGGCGAGTAATATATTCACTAAACCACTGCGGCACCTTACATCCAGATGGTCTAGTTAATCTGGGTCAGTGGTATAACCCGGTTATACACGCCCTCTTCCACACACAGAGTAGATGGACACACACTCGCGATATGGGGCGGTGTTCCTATTATGTAAGCATGTCCTTTAGTCTGATTGGGTGTGCGAAGCTCTCAGAACATGCCTTGTGTCTGATTGGCTACAGCGGTCTGCTGAATGTTCCTTATTGGCTACGCTGCCAGCTGGCATGGAAGTTAGCCTACCAGGAGCCGATTCGCTAACATGGTTTTTACCTACTAGGTTATTGTGTGACATAATGCGAGCACGCCATAAAGAACTGTTGTGATATTTGGGATAGAGTTAAACAGGATTTAACAAATCAGTTCCAACGCCGAGAACGAATTCTTGACGAACGTTTGTTGAAGTTTAACGTGTCACCTAATAACAACACGAATCTCGCATGTTTAGTCCACACTTAGACTAAATATCTTCTACGTACGTTCCCAACATTGACCTACCCCAAAGGAACACAACTGTCCAAGTGATGAACGTGATTGTTTATATATCAATTTTCAAAATAAAAGCAGTTTTATATTAATACAATTTTTTTCCGTTTAAATTTAATCAATTTGCATTAAAAATTGGCTGCAACAATTATAAAAACTTCTCAAAGCACTTGTTTTCTAATCAGTGTCCTAATCTTAAAATCCAATTCATTCAATTTTTGTTAGACACGTTGACAGAAAAATCTGTTATATTTTGGAACATGATACATGTTGTACGCAGTCAGCGAGATCGGTCTACCTCATATTTAGTCTATGGGTCCATACCACATACGGCATTTTTTCTGTATCTTAGAAATGAAATTATTGACTAGTCATCAACCAATGAGTTGCTCAGTTGATTCTGTCCCAATCAGATGTTTTGTACTGTTTAAAAGTATTCACAATATTGTAATTTTATATTGTTGTAATAATAAGTAAAGACGCTGAAAAATCACTAAAACTATTCGAACCAACGTATTTTCGAAAACATTCTAGCTATTTTAATAATTAATGATTAGTTAGTCAAGATTTTACTGGGCTGTATTCTTTGCAGGCCAATCATATACGTTTACATTTAGAGTCTTAGAACTCTCTTTGGCCTAATTAAACGGTAAAGTAGCTTCATGCATCAATACATCAAATAACGAAAGAATATTGTCAGACATTTGTACACAACGTTGAATTCTAAAAAATAACATTTTCCATGATAAAACACCGTCTATAAGATTAACATATTTTTAGCTGGAAAATATGTTGTTTGCCTAGTTGACACGTTTTGTATGATAATGCCGAGCACTAATGAGGTAAAGGATGCATATCAGGGGGACCCGAATTTCATGAAATTATTTCCGTACATGCTAGATTTCAATACCATTCGAGCGTAACAGCAGATTCCTTTTGCTTATTGGTGGCGTGTGTCTGCGGGAATACATTTTCTTAGTTGACTGGCCAATCAGAATTAAGTTACTCCAATAATGTACGTATCTTATTCTTGTGTAGACCACTATATCACAAAAGTGGATCTGAGTTTAAAGTGTTATGAAATACAACTGGTCGTGAAATCTTTTCCAAGAAAAAGGCTGTTTGTCAGTAAGCGTTGTTCAAGCAACAATCTGGTGAGGTACGTTTGACTCATTCAGAGCCAGTGTACATAGTTGTGTGCATTACACACGAGTAGATAATTTTGGACGGTAGGTACTGCATATTGCAAAACTAAATGACCAATGATCTCACCTGTGGTAAGGGGCTAAATGATTCGTCAATACGTCTTACTGGTCTAGGTCATAATAGGTTCATGCAACTATAGCTGACCATATAGCCTACATCTCATTGGCTGTGACTATGAAACGAGGCTATCTCCTTCCTTGCCCATGAACTGTGTTGCAGTGTGTTGGAAATTCGCTTTTTTTCAGCGAAACTATTAAACGCGAGGCCATTGCGCCGATCAACAATGAGAACACACGCTTCAAGCGAGGATTGTTGAGTTCTTTCAGGACGTCATGTACATCAGAAACACCATTCCAGAGCACTAAAAATGTCTAAAAACAGTTTTTTCAAATTGCTGTAAGTACATTAAATTCACACAAAACTACTCAAGGACCCTGCAGTATACCTTCCTATAGACTTTACATAAATAACATAACACGCTCGTAGTTGTAAGTGCCATAGGTATGCAGTGCGACGAAAACACTGCGCGCCAGTTGAGAGCCTTGAGCTTAGCGGCGATGGCGCATTTGATGTGCGTAGCAATGCCATCCTTATCGTTCCCACGCTTCTCCGCCTAAAACTCGGGAAACAGCTGCAGGTAGGTGGGAACCTTAACATCCGCCCAAATATTTACTATATAATGAAAGCTAAGCCTCAGCAAACATTCAATTAGTAACTTTGCATACTTAGGCGCAAACATTCTTTTGATATTAATGTGTAAAGCGAAGAGCAATATATAACATTCCCAAGATATGAAAAACGAGTAGAGGCCAGCGCGTGCGTGTCCGGCTTTGACCAGTCAGGAAGCAACGTGGGTCTTGCTTCACAGGCTCAGATATCGGCATCTAATGCGCGTATTTGTTGTAGGTAGCTGTGCGAGACCACTGCCAGCCAGCCAGCCAGCCAGTTTCTATTACGCCAGTTCTCCATAATTAACGACTGTTGAAACTGGAGATGAGGCGAGCAAACATCGAAAGTCCAGGCATGAATGCCTCATTAATATTAACCAGGAACTGCATGCGTGTTTTTTTGTTTGTATTTACGCGGCCGCAAAGCAGCAACGACGGCTATCAAATATTTACGGCCTGATTAATTCGTTAGCAGCACCGGTCCCTGGAGCGCACGCGACTGTGTGGCGGGTTTCCTATCGCCAGGCAGAGCTGGTCGGGCCTACGTGTGTCTGTGTTGCCACTCGGCATAACTGCAGGCGCCCAGCGTACAGCGTGCCTACTGGAGAGGTCTTGCAACTTATTACTAAGGCTGTTTCCTGGTTGGGAATTTGGTACAAGGAATAACGTACTGATGAAATTATGGTTTTGAAGCCAATGTTGAATACATAAACTTGAATAAAATACCTAAGTGTGAGAAATGGTACATTCCACATTCCAACATCTGTATCGAGGTAAATATCACAATTGTTTTCCAGTAAGTTTTTATTAATTAATACTTGTTAAGATAATTTAAGGAAACAAGCTAAACATGAATTTTACAAAATACGTAGATATAAAATAATCACGTAGTTTTCTGTGTACTAAATCTTTAACAGGAACGCCAAATAAACCTTATTTTTACATGTTATTTCCTATACCAAATCATCAACCAGCAATAGCCTTAAGAATTGATTATTTCGAGTATATCAACATTATTATGCTTACTAACTTTCCTTCGGAAAGTGCGCTAAAACGTTCAACAGTAAAAAAAAAAAAAAAAAAAAAAAAAAAAAAAAAAAAAACACACGTTGACTGATATTTGAAATAAATATATTTGAAAACATTTATATTTCGTCAGTTGTTTCTTTACCTGGTGATGATAGGGCGTAAGAGATCTCGGCACGGATATCCGTCTGGTTTCCAATGTCTTTTTATATTAACTGAATTTTTTTTATTTATGTAGAACCAAACCAGTCTTTAGTTGGGCCAACCAAATATTTGTTTGGTGTAAACAAATTAGAACAACAAAATAATTTGGTTTCATCAACAAAATACTTTAGAACCTCCATACAACCAATTTGGTGGCGCCAAACAAACATTGTTTGATTTAACAAAACCTTTTCCTCTGTGCGGCTCAAATGTGTACAGTTGAATTTGAAAAGGGCTTATTAATATCCCCCTGTGTTATGCCTGACAGCTTATCAGGGTACGGCTAATAAACTAACATATGATCTATCTGAAACTAACACCCATGCCTTGCCTGCGATTCTAACCCAGAACTTTCCATACCCCAGTACAGCAGCACACCAACCGACTGAGCCACAGGAGGTCGGCTTGAGTGTGTAGAGGAGTGTGGAAGTCTAGCTTGGTTCTGTCTTACAACGCGAAGCTATAGCATCATTAATCACAATTTATTCAGCAATCGCGTGTTATCATGGTTAAAAACGGAATACATAATGATAACGTGTTTACCGCCGACTTTTTTAATATGTTATAAATAAAGGATTACTCGGGAATGTTTTCCTTTGCAAGCGCGTCGTTTCAGAAATCGTCTCTCTTATATGGCAAGTGGCGTGTGTTTCAAGATGCTGTGCATGACGCTTACATACCAGGTACATTTCCCTATGTTGCTCTGAAACTATTGTTTTGGCTCCAAATAGAACGGCAGCATTTAACTCCTCAGCATACTATCCCGAATATGCTTGTTCAAGTCTGACACGTTTCACTATAGTCTGTGCTGTAGCTAGCTTCAACACAGGCATCGCCTTTCCCTGCTGGATAATGCTATTAGGTGCCGCTAACATACAGACTAGTTTACTATTGGTTTCTGCTTGTACCACGTATTTACTGTAGCCCTTATCATTTGGTGTCCGTTGTTATAAAAATCGGTAAGTAATTTTCACGCAGTAAATTTTTTTTTGCAACTTCGGAAATAATATTCATGTATTTATTAATGTGTTAAAGAAACAACACAATGCAGAATTTTCAATAATTTTCAGTGGATGTCTTATCGTCTCTATGCTAGTGGTATCTAGAAACAGATGCTAGGAGAAAAAGGAATCGCCCATCCCTGTAGTATATGTCTTTAATCCCTGCCTTCGCCTGAGACGATTATGGTGGAAAATGAAAAATTGAAATCTGTGTAGACAGAGCGGGATTTGAAAGATATCTTGGATGCGAGGCTAGTACAACGCTACACCATCATTCTCGGATTTTTTTTAAACGCCCATTTGTGATACGTTGATTAACAAACGTTCATTCCACAATATTGTGTCTACGTATTGTGTCTACGACAGCGGCAAGAATTAAAACACGCCTATGTATTTGTTCAGTCAAATTATACCAAGAAATAAGTATTTCACCTTGATGTATGTTTGTAATGTTTGCTGCACATTCTAATGTATATAATATTGTGAGTTCAGATGTCAGTGTATAAATAGTCCTATATATGTCGATATGTTAATTTGTATAGTATACATGACATATGTGTGAGTATATATAGGACAAAATATTTATTTTTTGTGGCGACGTTGGCAATAGTTATGTTGTAATTTTTTTTTGCATGTGCAAAAAAAATGGAAATATGTTTGTTGTAAAAGTTATCTGGTATAAAATATCCGGTTTTTAAGCGATTGACTATGTGCTGCGCAGACTTTGTGGCACCGACATAGGCCCGAGTCAGCCGTTTAGCCCTGCTCCGAGCTAACCAGTCCGTTGGGAAGGGAGTAGTTTAAGCACAAGTGCTGGAGAATCCTTCTGGCATCAGCTTTCAAGTGATATCCATCAGCAAGGCCGGTAGTGAGGCCGTTTATCCCTGCTCCGAGCTAACCAGTCCGTTGGGAAGGGAGTAGTTGAAGCTAAAGTGCTGGAGAATCCTTCTGGCATCAGCTTTCAAGTGATGTCCATCAGCAAGGCCGGTTGTGAGGCCGTTTAGCCCTGCTCCGCGCTAACCAGTCCGTTGGGAAGGGAGTAGTTCAAGCACAAGTGCTGGAGAATCCTTCTGGCATCAGCTTTCAAGTGATGTCCATCAGCAAGGCTAGTTGTGCGGCCGTTTATCCCTGCTCCGAGCTAACCAGTCCGTTGGGAAGGGAGTAGTTGAAGCACAAGTGCTTGAGAATCCTTCTGGCATCAGCCTTCAAGTGATGTCCATCAGCAAGGCTAGTTGTGCGGCCGTTTATCCCTGCTCCGAGCTAACCAGTCCGTTGGGAAGGGAGTAGTTGAAGCACAAGTGCTTGAGAATCCTTCTGGCATCAGCCTTCAAGTGATGTCCATCAGCAAGGCTAGTTGTGAGGCCGTTTATCCCTGCTCCGAGCTAACCAGTCCGTTGGGAAGGGAGTAGTTGAAGCACAAGTGCTGGAGAATCCTTCTGGCATCAGCTTTCAAGTGATGTCCATCAGCAAGGCCGGTTGTGAGGCCGTCGACAGTTGGAGTTAGGCCCACACGTGGCTTCCTGATTACGAATGGCGGTCCCGTCTGTGTAAGCACTGTGGCCATCATCTAGGGTGGATTTTTGAACTTTTTGAGACAGCGCTGGGAAATGTCAATACTCCTACATCTGTAGGCTCTTATGCTCTTATTGTTCACAATGTGCTAAGTGAAAGGTTTTTAGATTCGTTGCGCTGATGATGTCCAAGAGCTACAGAAGCTGACAGCTAGGAGGTGATAGTTTGTGTATTTGTAACTTCGTAAATAGTGGTGTTTTGGTGTTGGTGAGGTGGTAGACATGACGACAGAGGAAGGCTCAACAGATATCGTTCCGTCATCTGCACTCACGGAGGAGCAGCAGCGCTCTCTGGACGATTGCGAGGCAGAGTTTGCGAACCGTTACACAGACGATGACCTGGAGTATGTGCGGGAGAGAGATGCTCGGCCGGGTACACCACCCAGCGTAGTACAACAAGACACGCCACAACTTTGACTGGCTTTGACTGTGCTACCCTTGAAGGAGGGCGTGAATAAGTGCGTATGGATGAGAGAACAGGAGCTGAGGATATATATATATACACACACACGCGCACGTAAATACATGATCATGGAAATAACAAACACTGGATTGGTCCTAACTCTCGAATAAAACCTACAATGAGATCTATTATGAAAAAATAGGACGGAAATTATAAAATGGCACGTACGCGAGAGTGATTGTTAAAAGATGTATGTATACACCCTTGAAAATACATAATAATAAAAAAAAAAATTCAAGGTATTATAAGTTTCTCGCAAAAAATCTGAAATAATTCTTTTTAGAATTCGGAACAGAAATATGGAAACAGTTTTGGGTTGTATCACTTTCCGTCTCGTTAGTTAAAAAAAGAAAGTATTGATTATTGCAATTGTAAGCATTTTTAACTCCGTGTTGACACTGAATTTTCAGTTCCCGTTAAGAGTTGCCATTCCTGCAATAGCATGAACAGCCCCCTCACTATAACATTATAACCGTTCTTGAGAGAGCAGATGCAAAATATTACTTAACACGTAAAAATTATGTAATTTCCTTTAAAAATAAAATTATTTTCCGGAACAAATATTTTATAAACGTCAGATTCAATTTCATGTTAACACAGTTTGTTAATTCATCGCAACTAGTTTCCATTTCAAAATTAGCTTTAATTTAATAGTTTTGACAACCTAATTTTCTGTATTCAAGTAATTTTATACTTTGGAAGTATTTTTATTTTATTTCTCGTTACATTTATTATTTTAATTATTGCGGTAATTATTCCTTCTAGGCTCAGTTCATATTATTTGTGATTCATTTAATTAATAATAAAGATTATTCTCCGATGTTTGTTTATGTCAGTTTTGTGTTTGTAAAGGTTGTGTATATTTTGATATTTGGTTTACATGGCTATTTAAGGAAGTTAAATTAACTGTTTCTAGCCATTTGATTATTGTTATTTAATATTTTATCAATTGAATGATTCTCTGGTTAGTTTAATTTTGAATTGAGCTAAAGATTTGTACTTTGAAAGCTGCGCTCTTTAGCTGGTAGGAATGCTACGGCCTGCGTTTCCTGCTTTTGTTTTTACTACGACAGGATGTACGCTGCGACGTTCCCAAATTCCTTTATCTCGACATCCCTAGCTACCCCTTACACTCTTTGTTTCCGCCTTAGCTGTATTGGAAACTTCGTGTCATCTAACATAAAAAACGCACTTTGTCTTCGTGATATGTGTCACGTTTTGCTTTCCTGTCTGAGGATTTCTTCTGGACCACCCATGCCATCTAGCGGGGATTCCAGATCTAAATGTGTTTGTCTTTCTGTCATGTCCGTTCCGTTCCGTTCCGTTCCGCTCCGTATTCTCACGAGCTTTTTTCAGCTCGCGGCTTGCGGCAGCCGTTAGGCCCCTTGGTGTGTTTTACACACACAGAAACATCACGTAGTGGAGCTGGAATGTAGTGTTGTAGTGTTGTGTTTTATTAATTTCTCGCTCTTGGTGTTACTTCGTTCAACATGAACATGTTTAGGTTATTTTGGTCTACCCTCTTTTGGTGAGAACATTTTCAATTTCTTTTCTTCATTTCATCACGTACACCAATAAACGTTCACTCCCTATTTCGTTCCATTATTTTGTTATGTTATGTTATAAAGAAAGGAAGTTGTGGTTCTAGACGTAGGTCATTGGAGTTTAGCATGGCCATAAATATTTTTACCGAAAACACCTGTCCCTATGCATAATTAACTTACCAAAACTCTTGACACCATGACAGTAAAAATTCGTCAAATTCATTTACTTTGCATAATTCCTATTTTTTATCTTTGCTTGAAGTGATTATTTGTCATAATACATTTCATCTGGCATGTACGGATGCATCCAGGTCTTTTAAAGAGAAATTTTTCATTTTTATTTGTATCTAATTAATTTGCCTTTTGGTATTTCAAATAAAGTTTTGAAGGTTCATTGTTAACATAAAAACGAACCCTGTAACTTAATATATTTGTTGGGTTCTCGTTTCTAGCATGACAAGGAGTTAAAATATTTTACTTTATTCTTCTTATTGAATCATGTCATCACATGTTTCTGCTAAAGGAAATTGTTTCGTTTGGCACTGTGTCTTGAGTTATGAATATATTCTTTATAAATAAAGAAAAATATAATTTATTTGCACACTACCCCAAGTAACGTGTTATTGTTTATTTAATTTTAAGGGAATTGACCTCTGGACCCATTTATTACATTACGTAACTAAGCTGAGAGTATATTTAAAATTAGTTTTCTCTTTTTGTGACATGTACGGCCACCCAGCATACCAGGTTTTGAGTAATTTGTTGCATTAGCGACTTATTTTGGGTTTATTTGCTGTTCGCTCCTTGTTTTTTTTTTTTTTTTTTTAGGTTTTGTAACTACGTTTTAGGTGCATTTGTTTTGGTTTCTCTATGTTTTGTGGTTACTAAGGAATTCTTGTATTTCGTTTCAGTGTGAAGTGCTTTGTTTGCCTTTTCCATTATGGCCGTACATGGTGGCAAACCTTGGCTCTACACGTGTCTTACTGCTATCTGTGGTCAATTTCATTTTTAAGTTTTATGGCTAAAATAATATAATCTTAATGCATAAGGGCATTCTAGTAGTAGAAGGATATGAACCACCTTGTGCGACTGAAGCGAGCCACTGGTGTGGACATTCTTGTACTTGTACATTATTCACATCAACATCACTTAAACAGACTGAAAACGTGTATACAGTTTCTACGAATTTACTTTTGGTCAGCAAGGAATAATTACAAAATTGTGAGTTGAATGCTCTTCTTAATTAAAAATTTTAATCGTGATATTTTCCAATTGATGTGTTTTCCAGCCAAGTAAGGAAATTATTTAAAGGCAACAATTTTCGTTACTAGGTGATTTACGAAATAAGTTCAGTTTCTTTCTTAGAAAGAAGCACATGAGCGGCACAGTATCTGCATGTAAACAGACATGTTATAAATACTGCATATGAATATCTAAAAGTGAAAATAAAGGCTTTGTGATAACAGTCAACGAAATCTCTTGCGTATTATGTACAGAAGGTTGTTTTCTATATAGTTTACGAATGAATTAAAGCAAATCAATCCTAGCAATCAATGGTGACGCGTGTCCACTTCTTCGCATACAGAACACGGGATTTTGATCGTGCCACAAATTAAATCTGGTTTCCCTCACTGAAAGTTAAAGGTTCTGACTACTACATAATAACGCCAGTCATTTATCTCGTCTCAAGATTTTGCAAGCAGTTTTAAAATGTTTGTGTAGAGGGTGTACGCCCAAAACTGTTAGGCAAAACTGTTTGCAATGTATTCGTAGCGGGTTGCTTGAATTACAGTCACTGTTACTTCCCACTTTGCTGAAGCTTGGCCTGCTAAGTTATCTTCCTCCTCCTCATTCAAACACAGCTTAGACAAGTCTATGAAGCATGCCCTGCTAAGTTATCTTCCTCCTCATCATTCAAACACAGCTTAAACAAGTCTATGAAACCTGGCCTGCTAAGTTATCTTCCTCCTCCTCATTCAAACACAGCTTAGACAAGTCTATGAAGCATGGCCTGCTAAGTTATCTTCCTCCTCATTCAAACACAGCTTAGACAAGTCTATGAAGCCTGGTCTACTAAGTTATCTTCCTCCTCCTCATTCAAACACAGCTTAGACAAGTCTATGAAGCATGGCCTGCTAAGTTATCTTCCTCCTCCTCATTCAAACACAGCTTAGACAAGTCTATGAAGCCTGGTCTACTAAGTTATCTTCCTCCTCCTCATTCAAACACAGCTTAGACAAGTCTATGAAGCATGGCCTGGTAAGTTATCTTCCTCCTCCTCATTCAAACACAGCTTAGACAAGTCTATGAAGCATGGCCTGCTAAGTTATCTTCCTCCTCCTCATTCAAACACAGCTTAGACAAGTCTATGAAGCCTGGTCTACTAAGTTATCTTCCTCCTCCTCATTCAAACACAGCTTAGACAAGTCTATGAAGCATGACCTGCTAAGTTATCTTCCTCCTCCTCATTCAAACACAGCTTAGACAAGTCTATGAAGCCTGGTCTACTAAGTTATCTTCCTCCTCCTCATTCAAACACAGCTTAAACAAGTCTATGAAGCCTGGTCTACTAAGTTATCTTCTTCCTCCTCATTCAAACACAGCTTAGACAAGTCTATGAAGCCTGGTCTACTAAGTTATCTTCCTCCTCATTCAAACACAGCTTAGACAAGTCTATGAAGCATGACCTGCTAAGTTATCTTCCTCCTCCTCGGTCTACTAAGTTATCTTCCTCCTCATTCAAACACAGCTTAGACAAGTCTATGAAGCATGACCTGCTAAGTTATCTTCCTCCTCCTCATTCAAACACAGCTTAGACAAGTCTATGAATCATGGCCTGCTAATATTTTTCTTCCTCCTCTTCATTCAAAAACAGCTTAAACAAGTCTAAAAAATTACACCGAAGGGACAATGTATCGAATTTTTGCGTACCTAGTTAAACTATAAGTTTTGTATGTTAACTATTTCTTAATCGGCATTCTAAACACACCCCTCTTCTCTGGTTTATATATATATATATATATATATATATATATATATATATATATATATATATAATAATTATAAATAGAATATATTAACTATAGATAAACCAAACGTAGAATTGAAATGTAACCGAAAGCATTACTAAAGTATGAAGTGTAAAAAGATTGTGATATTTAGGAAGTAACTACACATTGATTTTCAAAGGTTTTCTCCGCTGATACCGGGAATAGAGTAAAACTAAAATGTCTTTATTTCGCAATAGGATTCCACCACCTGTTTGACTCCAAAACAGTATACTTCATTTTCACTTTCGTCATTGGACAATTTTAACTGTCACGCGTCTGCAGTGTCTGTCCGTGAAACACGGACGTGTAGTGTCGGAGTAACTACGTTCTGATTGGCCCAGTCGGGTGAGAGCCACCGCCTCGTGAAAAGAGTCGGCCAATAATGGGCGGCCCTGACTAAAGCCATTACCTCCCAGGCGAAGGAGTATATGTGTGTAAATGCTGTTCACGGTAAAATGAGCACTTTTGAAATAAACCTTTGGAAAACGCCACTGTCCCTGCCTGCGCATATTTTAAGAGGCACGATCGTGCGCACAGTAAAGTTGGCAACGTCGGAAACAAAGCAATTCCATGTCTTAGTATTGAGTTCAAAGTTTTGAGTAAACATTTCTGCCTACTCAAATATTTTATTTTACTTTCGATGTTCTTAGTGTATATAAATATAAGAATAAAAAATTTTCAAATATTTTATTTTTAATAATTTCACGATTGTCCTTCATTAATGCACGAATAAAGATACCTGGCCAAAGTAAATGTTATTTTATACATGGCGGAAGAATACACAACCTGCATACAAGTATCTGGCACTTGATTTGTACTGACTTGCAGTGTGTTTGAATTACACGTTTTCTCGAGAAAATATTAAAGGAGCGTCCAATATGCTGATTCATAAAAGGAATACACATTTCATACGAGAGCTGTTGAGTAGAGTCAAGATGTCACGCACTTTAGATGCACCATTTCTGAGTACTTCAAAATAGCCAATAACAACAGCTGTTTCTAAGCACTGTCGCTCAAAATATACGCGTAAAATACATACTAAACGACTCAAGGGCTCTGCATTGAACGTTCCTACAGACTCTCTACCAATAACATAATACTAAACGTCTCAAGGCCTCTGCATTTAACGTTCCTACAGACTCTCTACCAATAAGATAATACTAAACGACTCAAGGGCTCTGCATTGAACGTTCCTACAGACTCTCTACCGATAACATAATATACGCGTCAAATTCATACTAAACGACTAAAGGGCTCTGCATTGAACGTTCCTACAGACTCTCTACCAATAACATAATACTAAACGTCTCAAGGCCTCTGCATTGAACGTTCCTACAGACTCTCTACCAATAACATAATACTAAACGACTCAAGGGCTCTGCATTGAACGTTCCTACAGACTCTCTACCAATAACATAATACTAAACGTCTCAAGGCCTCTGCATTGAACGTTCCTACAGACTCTCTACCAATAACATAATACTAAACGTCTCAAGGCCTCTGCATTTAACGTTCCTACAGACTCTCTACCAATAACATAATACTAAACGACTCAAGGGCTCTGCATTGAACGTTCCTACAGACTCTCTACCAATAACATAATACTAAACGTCTCAAGGCCTCTGCATTTAACGTTCCTACAGACTCTCTACCAATAACATAATACTAAACGACTCAAGGGCTCTGCATTGAACGTTCCTACAGACTCTCTACCAATAACATAATATACGCGTCAAATACATAATAACGACTCAAGAGTTCTGCATTGAACGTTCCTACAGACTCTCTACCATTAACATAATATACTCGTCAAATTCATACTAAACGACTAAAGGGCTCTGCATTGAACATTCCTACAGACTCTCTACCAATAACATAATATACGCGTCAAATACATACTAAACGACTCAAGAGTTCTGCATTGAACGTTCCTACAGACTCTCTACCAATAACATAATACTAAACGACTCAAGGGCTCTGCATTGAACGTTCCTACAGACTCTCTACCAATAACATAATACTAAACGACTCAAGGGCTCTGCATTGAACGTTCCTACAGACTCTCTACCGTTAACATAATATACGCGTCAAATACATAATAACGACTCAAGGGCTCTGCATTGAACGTTCCTACAGACTCTCTACCAATAACATAATACTAAACGACTCAAGGCCTCTGCATTTAACGTTCCTACAGACTCTCTACCAATAACATAATATACGCGTCAAATACATAATAACGACTCAAGAGTTCTGCATTGAACGTTCCTACAGACTCTCTACCATTAACATAATATACGCGTCAAATTCATACTAAACGACTAAAGGGCTCTGCATTGAACATTCCTACAGACTCTCTACCAATAACATAATATACGCGTCAAATACATACTAAACGACTCAAGAGTTCTGCATTGAACGTTCCTACAGACTCTCTACCAATAACATAATACTAAACGACTCAAGGGCTCTGCATTGAACGTTCCTACAGACTCTCTACCAATAACATAATACTAAACGACTCAAGGGCTCTGCATTGAACGTTCCTACAGACTCTCTACCAATAACATAGTACTAAACGATTCAAGGGCTCTGCATTGAACGTTCCTACAGACTCTCTACCAATAACATAATACTAAACGACTCAAGGGCTCTGCATTGAACGTTCCTACAGACTCTCTACCAATAACATAATACTAAACGACTCAAGGGCTCTGCATTGAACGTTCCTACAGACTCTCTACCAATAACATAATAGGGTCACCGCTAAAAGTCGCACACACGTACACGTAGTGCGAGGATAACACTACACGCCAATTCAGAGCCTTGCGTTTAGTGGCAATGGCGCGCTTGATGTGCGTGGCAATGTCGACCTTATAACTCCAACGCTTCTCCGCCTCGCACGTGGGAAATAGTTCCAAGTAAGTGGGAGCGTTTCTTAAAGGAGATGAGTCCCTGTCATCTTGTATTTATATATGTATGTCATAATTTCTATTTAAAAATATTTAACGAAATTATTAGCACTACACAACATAAATAGTGCCCCGCCAATTTTCATCAGATTCCAACAGCTTGAATGTCATTATTAATTTTAGACTTGTGCTTGATGGTAAGAAGTAAACAAATTTTCTAACGGTGCCGTCACTAAATACCCTGGAAATAGTAGTCGAGAAATAGTAGTCGAAAAATAGTAGTCGAGAAATAGTAGTCGAGAAATTCATAATTTATAAAATGTGCACAACAATGACTTAGGCTGTGTCAATCGCTTAAATTAGAATACAAAATCTGTGACCAAGATTGTGGCGAAACTCTTATGAATCCAAGATGGTGGCGAGTGGTGCCGCTTAAGCAGGGATGTGCTGAGTTAACCGTCAACAGCCTATAGTGCCTTCCCTATAAGGCGGGGGCCGCGGTGGCTGAGTGTATAGCCGCTGGTCGGAGGGTTTTCTCGGGGAGCTGCTCCATTCTCTTTTCAGTCCCCCTCACCGGCTCTGAAGACCTCGCTGTTACGAGCCGCCCAAATCTCTTCACTCACTCTCTCTAGCAGGCGGAGGAGAGTAGGGGCAGCAGGTTGTGTGCTCCTTGGCTGACACATGGAAGTGTAGAGCGGGTTGTGTTTCCTTGGCTTGCCAGGCGGCCAACGTGGCTGGGAGTTTAACCCCAGCAGTCACGACCCTAGCAGCCAAATGAGCTGCAGCTGCTTAGCCAGTCTGTTGAAGCGTTGCCGCCTCGCACGGAATACAAATTAACACTCCTTGGTTCCTCGTTCCTCCTATCTTTAACTTTCCCCTAGCCGCTTGCCTTGGAGCAGCTGGGAGCATCCACGCCGACTTCATCTTCATTTAGATAATCGCCACCCAGGTACACCAGTGACTATCGATAGCGCGCAGACAGGAGACGTGTCAGTTCTGTCGCACTTTCCCAAATATCCGCTCTCCCGGTTAAATTCTTTAATTCCCACATTTATTATTATTATTTCTGATGTTGCAAGGCATATATATTTTAACGCGAGCTGTTCTTCAGTTTGCAAATAACATGTTTTGTTAAAACAATCAATGTACTACACATGTTTTGTTTAGTGTTCGGAGATACGAGTTAGTCACGACAAACAGAAGTAGCACGCCTTACAATTCAGTTACCCACAGGGAATATCATTGGATACTGAGTCTCGCATTGTACAGTACTAGTCCAATGTAACCTCACATTGTATAGCACTACTCAAATGTAATCCACTGTGCAACATGTTGCCGATTGTCTATATTGGGAATGAAAGGGTTAAGAGTGTTGTATTCATAAAAAATTATTTATTTTATATTTGTGCCAAACATTGTACAACTTGTACGCGTATTCTCCTCGACTAAAAAAATTACACTTTGAATGATTTTTTAAAAATAATTTTGATGTCAAATGCAAAATTGATCTGTTTTGCTACAGCTATAATTTCAAATATTTACTAAGTTGTACAATTGAAAAAAATATACATTCGAATATAATGCCGTGGGCTGCTGCTTGACATATATGTAATCTATGAATAACAGCTTATTTATTTTTAAAACAATTTAAATAGTGCATTTTTATTTGTAATTTTTTTCCATATATGTGGTATTAGTTTACTATGTAAATATTTGCTTCTGTACAATTTAGAATTTGGTATTACAACAGCAACAAAACAGGATCAAATGTATGTGCTAACGCAGAATATGTGGGGTTCAAATTTCAGCAGTTTGAAATTTCAATGCTTTTCGTAGTGGAACAATTCGAATTCACAATGAAAACCATTTAAAATGTAATGCGTAGTAACCATGCGATGAACACATACGCATGGGACAGGGGAAGCGGGAGATCCCCGAGGAAACCCACCGACTAGCGGCATCTTCCGGCACGAACCCCTCGTGAAGAAGATCTGGGAGCGCCCCCACCAGGAACTGAAACCAGTTAGCTGTTGAGTGGAAGGCACTGTACACAAATCACGGCCCTACGAGCTACGAAAATACTATCTTTAAGGATGACACTTATCTCTACCAGCCAAAAAGAAATATATCTTTCGTTTCTTGATTTTTATAGAAAAACGCATGAAAAATAAAACTAAATAAACAAAAAAGAAATTGATGTATATGACATGTATGAGGACTGTATAGTGATACTCTCTCAATTTCTTTTATTTCTAAGTCGCATTCGTAAAGAAAATATTTAATCAAATTCAATATAACTATAGTTAGATTAATACACCTATGTTCATATAAAATGTGCAACTATGAGATATAAAAGTTTACAGATCTCTTATATTCCTGGCTGGTATTAAAGCCTTCGATAAGTAACATATCCTATAGCGTTAAAAATTAACAAATTTTCCAATGCTCTACATTTAATACCAGGTAAACTAAAACGTTATTGTTAATAAATAGTTTAACTTTATATACATTATACCAAGTGTCGTTTTAAATGTAGGTACGTAGTCGTGATGAATCGGCGCTTTGCAAAGCCTGTACAATTAGTTGGCTGTACCGCTCGTTCAAGAGAAGTCATAACATTCGTCTCGAAATGTTGTCGTCCATCTGTATGAGGTCATTTGAAGTCGCTGAAGCAGAAACGCAGAACAGACTTTCCATCTCTTAGTATTACCATAAACACTCCCAAAACATGGATTTGACTGCCGATAAAATTATCTTACTGATTAAAGTCTAGTTTGATTAATAAAGCAATATTAATTAATAGTTTGAATCCTTCTACAGTGAAAATTTCAACTGTTGATTACGTTCGGAAATTATTACAAATATCATATAAATATTTTAATGAAAATACATGTTAACCCAATATAAATTTTAAACGATCTTAAAAGTTTATTCAATTTTTGTACAACGTTGACCTTATTATTTAAGTGGGTCGCAAATTCGCCTAGTAAAACAAGGGGACGAAATGTTCCATGCGTGAGTCCAACGACATTATTTTGTCGTCACTACAAAGTCATAATTTCTTGTCGATCCATACTATTATTCAGTTATCAGAGTTCCTGGGCGCAGGATCTTTCGTTATAAACGGAATAGTATTGAAGTGATAAGTTTCTTGTGATGCCGTTCAGTAATATGGATTCCGTCTTCATATCTGGCGGATGCATCACGGACTGGGATAGTATAACATTGATACGTTTGTACGTAAGTAGCACACTTGTTTAGAAACTTGTAAATAGAAGCTGCACACCGCATTGCCCACTGCGGTTTTTGCGTTTGAGATTTTTAGTGCCAAGTTTTGGAGTATTATATTTTTCGACATTTATTTGACACTATTTTAGGCGAAATTTCGTCTTCAGTTCTTGTGTGTAACCTGCATTTTAATTTATAAGGTTATTGGTTCTCCTTGCTTTTCTCAAAGTTAGCTCCGACAGTGGAGCCATTGTGGCTTGGAAAGTCTGTAATGCTGCCGAATTAACTTGCGAAATATACTTACCAATAGTGATGCTCCTAATGGTCCAGTAATAAACACACACTGAAAAAGGATTGACCATAGAATTCCACTGCAGCTGCAAGGACTCAATGAGCAGTTGTTCTCTGCCTGAATATAAAACTTATTCTTCCAGTCTTCCATGTCTAACGTATACGACAGCGAATACGTGACGATCTTCAACTTTAGCTACAGAATATATAAACGCACAGAGACGAAGTGGTGTGGCAGTCGCTTTGATGTGGACGTACCAATACTCTGATTGGCCTTTGGAAATGGTCTTGTGTCTAATTGGCTACCGCGTGGGCTACCAGGCGCTGGTAAACGAACGGTATCCCGGCGTGTTACTGACTGGGAGCGCCATTTTGCTGGCGAGTGCAGCTACAGTTCACCGTAGACGCGGCTATCTCGCCTCTCAATTGCCTTCTGATGGAGTGGAGAGGACTTGGCGACTTGAGAGGGGACATTGAGCAGCGACGGGATGTAAGAGCGTGGAAAACGAAAGATCCCCGAGAAAACCCGCCGACGAGCGGAATCTTCCCGCGTGCGAGCATCCAGGATTAGCCCAGCCAGAAATCGAACTCGGTTTGCTTAGGTGGCGGGCTAATGTTCCAGCCACTGCCCCACTGGACTTGAACTGGACTTGAACCACTTATTCACACATTAGTTGCTCTTCTAATATTTTTCTTTCAATTTTCGAAACGCCCTGGACTAATTCGAGTTAATAAAGAAACTGCAAGCAACAGGTGACCAAACCCCGAGCTACCTGGTTTGGTGATATACTGGAGCATCAGCCAATGAACAATTGGCTGGTCATTGAGTGTACAAACTATAGACGGACAGCAAACTTCTATATGTTAGTAGGTGAACCGGTACGGAGATGTGGAGATACAAAACATATTTCTATTTGGCACCATTCCTATAGGTTATCCAAGTATAACCAAATTAATTTAAGCATTAGTCATAGCGTAAAATGCGGTTTCCGTTCCCTGGCGATATAAAGTGGCGTCCTACTCATTTAGCCATTTCACCATTTGATCTTCAACCACTTGGTTACACCACTTGGTCTTCCAACACTTGGTCTTCTCATACTTGATCTTCCACTACTTGGTCTTCCACTACTTGGTCTTCAACCACTTGGTTTTCACCACTTGGTCTTCCACTACTTGGTCTTCTCATACTTGGTCTTCCACTACTTGGTCTTCCACCACTTGATCTTCCACCATTTGATATTCCACCACTTGATCTACCACCACTTGGTCTTCCATTACTTGGTCTTCAACCACTTGGTCTTCCACTACTTGGTCTTCTCATACGTGATCTTCCACTACTTGGTCTTCCCCTACTTGGTCTTCCACTACTTGATCTTCAACCACTTGGTTTTCACCACTTGGTCTTCCACTACTTGGTCTTCAACCACTTGGTTTTCACCACTTGGTCTTCCACTACTTGGTCTTCTCATACTTGGTCTTCCACTACTTGGTCTTCCACCACTTGATCTTCCACCACTTGATCTACCACCACTTGATCTTCCACCACTTGGTCTTCCACTACTTGGTCTTCAACCACTTGGTTTTCACCACTTGGTCGTCCACTACTTGGTCTTCTCATACTTGGTCTTCCACTACTTGGTCTTCCACCACTTGATCTTCCACCACTTGGTCTTCCTCTACTTGGTCTTGTGCTACTTGGTCTTCCACAACTTGATCTTCCACTATTTGGGCTTGCACTACTTGGTTGTGACATGACGTCTGTACGGTGTATGGGGAACATAATGCCAATATGAGGTGTGCAGTTAGTTGAGGTGTGCAGTTAGTTGTTGTGGTGAGGGAGAGATGAGGCCTGGCTACATCGTGCAATAACTCCAGCTGTCGTGTAAAATTACCATGTCATCAATTTTCAAGCGACGACGAAGTAAAAAACAAAGTGGTGAATTGGCTTAACTCATTCAGACCCAGTGTACACATTCGTGTATATTTCGCACGTGTAGGTAATATTTGGTCTGTACTGCAGATTGCGAAGCTCAATGACAAATGACCTTACCTGTGGGTAAATGATTCGCAAACCGTCTTACTTGTTAAGTCATAACTGTTTATATTGCTGTAGCAGAACGTCATAGCCTACACCTTATCGGCTGTATAGACTTAAGTACAGTACACATTATATGTATTGTTTACAACTCACTAAACAGAAAATTAAAATGGGTTTTCTATCGTCGGGGGTTGGATAACTATAACAAATTTTTGAATTCATTTGGACATTATGCTAATGAAAAATTGTGCCGAAATAAAGAGGTGTTTTATATTTTGACATATATTTAACCGTTTACCACCGAAAAAAAGTTAGAGACACATTATTTCTGACTTCCGCTTGTAACTTCTTAACGAATGAATCCGCAAAATTGTAGGATATCTACTGCTACCTCTGACTCAATAATAACAACCAATTTGACTAATTACAGCCCGCTACTATGACAGTAAGTAGCCAACGAGCAGTTGATATCTGGTTGGTTGTACAGTACAAGAGAATTTGAATTCTATCGTAGATGGTAGTGAACCCGCGACATTTCATTCAAGCAGCGGCAAGGAAGGAGGGTGGGACGTGATTTAGGCCAGGCTGTGTAATTCCCGCGCTAATGATTAGACTCGTGCACTTGCTCAGAGCCCATTAGCGTGGCCGGCCGACTTGAAGGCAGGTTTAAAAATAGGGCGAGACGGGTACTGAATGCCGCCTTCTCCCTGAGCAAGGATGTCAACTACTAGCCAAGCGCAACAAGGGCCTATATCGCCCTGCGGCCACGCACTCTCCTTAGTTACTCAGCTAGAGCCACTCATGTTTCGCGAAAAAATATGAGTAGAAGGTAGACTTCATTACGATAAGCAGCCAACAGCAGGCTTGAGAAGGCGTTTCCATATTTCACCGGGCTACTCAGAATTCGGCAACGTCGACACGGCTCCTATGTGATTCGTCTACATAGAGTTAACACATGTCACAAAGAAGTTCAGTCAATCAAGATAGGTAAACAACCATATGGTGTCTTGAAATATCACTTATCTTGAAATCTTTATGTGAAATTTCACTACCGCTAAACACTGATTTTCTGTGAAAATACGTTGTGTCATGTTCCATGTTAACTATTACCAGCTGCTGTTGCAGTATGGTACCTTTCTGTCACTGGTGTTAGGCTTCTGTCACTGGTGTTAGGCTTCTGTCACTGGTGTTAGGCTTCTGTCCGTGAATTACAGTGTCGGGGTGACCCAATTCAGATTAACACGGTAAAGTATATTGTTTTACAATAATCTGAATACTTTAGACCTACTTCACTCTGTATTTCGTTTGCTCTCTCCATTTGTAAGCAATGTGTTCATTTTCCATTTCTCTGCGGCTAATGATATTACTCATGTGCCAGAGAAGTGAAAACGCGAGGTTTGTAGGATCCTAAATACGTTACTAATATACAAGGCCACGCGCTTTTCGCGAAACGATTTCAAGACCAGTTGTACTCCAAAACACTATAGTTCATATACACTTTCGTGGTTGGATGATTTTTAATGTCCCGTGCTTCAAGTTTCTGTCCATGAATCATGAACGTTCAGTATCGCAGTACTCTATTACGATTGGCCCAGTCAAATAAGAACATGTCTTGTCACGTAGACATGCAGCCAATAACCAAAGGAAGTTGTGGTTGTGGACATAGGATAGTGAAGTCTAGCTTGGCCATAAATATTTATCGAGAAATATACCTGTCTCTAGAAATTATATGGCTATAAGATTGATTTGAAAAAGTTTTGTTAATGGCGTGTTTTTAAATAATTCCGGACATAATTATCTTTCAGTCGCAGCAGGTCTTCGATCGTGGACACAGGGGCTGAAAGTGCAGAAGCTGCTAGCTCGAGCTCTGCTGTGTGGATCGATTCGTTCCGCAATTCTGTCAGTCACTCATACATACACACGTCACATCACTTGACATCGTTTCATTTATATAAATACATTTTCACACGCGCTCAGCAACCAGTCGAGAACTTCTGCATACACCCGCTATGTAGCGCTCTCAGATGCAACTATATCATAACAACTCCTCCTGCTATGTAGTAAGTCGTGTCAGAACAGTAACGAGAACCACAAATTGTTCTGCGTCATGATTTTGTAAAACATTATGAAAATTAAATTCATTAATCTTTTTGTTGACGGTTCCGTGTTGTCTTTTCTTATTCATACGAGCGTATGTGCGTATGATTGTGCAGACAAGTGTATGTAAGGGGCTTACACGCAGTGATCTTCCTAGGGGTTGGGTTTATAACAGTGTTGGCGCACAGTTCTTAACGGTACAGAGGTAAGATAGCAGCTTGTTCTGTAGATTACATCCGCACGCGCTAGCAAGATGCCGTCACTACCTGGCAACACGAAGGAACACAGTTCCCTAATAAGCGCCTGGGAACTTATTCGGCTGCCTCACTGAGAGAAAGAATTCTTTCAGTGTACTAAATATACTTGTTTGCGTGGCGTTTGTTTCAACTAACGACAGTTTGTTGGAACAACCAAGACCCGGGTCCACCAAGGAATTAAACTTCTACACTAAATTAAATTATATATTTAAAACCACTTTGTTTGTGGCAAAACAAATATTTTATTGTTTCAGTATATCAAATAAATATTTAGTGTAAGAAAACATATCGCTAAAATTAGTAAACAAAATAATATGTTTACGCTGAGAGAACAGCCGACAAAATATATTTTTTTGTGTAGAGACAAATATATATTTAGTTGTTCCAACAAAATTTGTAGAGTCAACCAAACTCAAAAAGCAACAAAATTAACTTTGCTCGTCTAACAAAATACACGCTTGAATTAAAAATCCTCTATGCTAAGCCAAAAGAGATAGAACTGTAAAAAATAGTTTAATGTACTTTATATATTTGTTTGGCCACTCATTTGATTGCCTTCGTTTGAAAATATAGCTCTAGTGTATGGTTGTATGTTTTGTGACTATTAGAATAGTAATACTGCTTATTATTGCAGTTATTGATGTGCGATAAGGGTATAAACATCCTAACAAAACAAGTTCAACATGAAACTAAATACTAAAGCTACAAAATTTGCATCAATTGTATGCGCACGTTGACCAATATTTGAAATATATATATAAAATTAAAAACAATTCCGTCCGTGATCACTTTAGTCGAAGTAACTAATTCGTTGCCAGTTTGGTCTGATTCAACCAAACATTTGTTTCAGTGTGGCAGCCCTACTAACCTTTCAAGGTACAAGTTAGCCGATGCCGCTGGTTGGCGGGTTTTCTCGGGGATCTCCTGTTGCCCCCACTCCTGCATTCCGGCGTTGCTCCATTCACACTTCACTTCACTCTTATCGGCTCTCAAGACCTTGCTAAGAGCCACCCAAATCTCTTCAGTCACTCACTACATATAAGATAACACAAAGTGTGCGCTTCATTGTCTGTGATAACGGACAAATTTCTTTGTAAAACATCAGTGCTGTACCCATTAAAAAAATTGCGTAATTCCACTACCTGAAGCGATAAAATAATGTGAGGCTGACAGTTTGAAATATTTTTTTTTATAATAACCGTGTTCCTATAACAGGCAGGGTTTTAGTTCAGCTGCTAGAGTTTCCTCTTCCTCTTTCCAACTACAATCTAGTCATGGATTCTTCACACATTATTAAACATATTTGTTAAAAATCATCCCGTATAAGAAGTGATTCGTTATTAACAAAATATGCCACGTACGACAAACGTTTAATATTTGTCATAACAGAAGAGTATATTATTTTGAGTCAAATTGATTATTTACGTGTATTTTATCTATAAACTATGGTATTTCGATAATAATTAATACGTAGGATAGCAAAATTTCGTTTCAGGACAAGAAACATGTCAAATTTGTGTACACTGAAGTCACCTTTGCTATATACAATTATGCACGCCACAGACGATTCCTTGCAAATAGCAGACTTGCAAGGGAACAAGAAGCCAATCCCTAACTGCCATGTGTGAGGTGACACTGGAGCAGTAGCCAATGAACAAACGTCTCATGCTCGACTGTACAAACGATTATGGGGTCTAGCCTACACGTCATTGGACTAGTGACACTTTCCTGTCTCTACTAGTACGGAAAAAGAAACAGAGACGAAATAGGTGTGTTTTTAATGCCTAGAAAAAATAATTCTTGTACATCATATAATTATACTGAGTGAGCGCGAATGCAGTACGTTGTCAGTTTTGTGCATTTTTAAAGTTTAGTTCAGTTTTCTTTCAATAAGGTGGAGGAATATCATGGAAGTTGAACTTTAGCAGGGTTCAGAATAACTTTAATTGTAGTCTGTTCATGGTAAACTGAGAACTTTTGAAAATCCTTCCTATTTATCGACTTCTATGTTCCTTTTTTATTCTTCAAATGTGTGTAAATCTAGCATTAATATGGGCCTGGACAATTTATTTGTGCGTCGGCCAAGTAAATCTGTGAAGTTGTATACATAAGGGTTAAGTTTCAAAGTGTTAAGTGTCCAAACGGTTAAGTGCCTAAAGGTTCGAGTGCCTAACGCGTTAACCTATCAAAGGGTTAAATGCTCAAATGGTTGAAGACCAAGTGGTGGAAACCAAGTGGTTGATACGAGATACTGGTTATCACATTTGCTGGCAGGCTAACAGACGCGGAGATAGTTAACGATAGGATTGACAGTGATGCGGACTTTTCTGGGTTTTTTTACGAGGTGTAAGTTCCCTTTATTAACCTTAATAATGGAATCACCCCGACATATTTAAATAAGTATAATAGTAACGTGTAAGTATTTGATATCCCTCATGGGGGAGGAAGGTGCTACAGAGACTCTTTATTTTCAAAGCAAAGCACTTCCTGTCCTCCATTCATTCGATTTCGATTTAATATATGATGATGTTATCGTTCTTTATCTCGCAAACAGATATGAAAAATTTAGTGCTCGTGGAAGAGGGTGGACTTTACAACTGATTTCAAAAAATGGATGCACATGTGAGCCATCCCAGCCGTTCACCGTTGGTGGAAAATAATTCAAGTTTATTAGAGATAAGAAGTCTTGTAATCCAATGCTGCTTCATTACTCGCCTCACTTCACCATCCTTGGCTCTCAAGATCCCCGTTTTCGAGACCCGCTCAAATCTCTTCACATGCTCCGATGCACAGATAAATATGTTTGCAACACGGCTTTAATACAATTGGAAATCCATAAATTTCCTGCTCCATGTAACCCAGAATATGTGTAGAGCTTCTGAAATGCGAACCTTCCTCGTGTCAGTATGATGTGTATGTCAAATTTCCTCCGCAAACTTTACACTTATTGTATTTCAGCGCTTCATTCCGTGCATCATTCAGTCGGCTGGTGTATACCTGTGTCATATTATACAATTCCTGTCTACATTTTTTCCCGGAACACTACACTCAATACCATAATAAATTCAGCCCTGCAATACTATTAATGAGATATTTAAATGGCACAATATCATATGCAAGACAATTAAACTGTCAGCCCTTTCAAGAGTGAACCAATTAAGTGACATATATTATCTTAAATAACTAATCAGACATTCTAACAGCCAGCAAGCCATTCTAATAGCTAGCGAGCGAGAAAAACATCTTCTAGCAGATTTGAGAGTAACGAGTTCGTCTTCCTGCAACATCAACCTAATGTTACCAACCTCATTCCCAGAAAAGAAGATTGAGTGTTTTTATACGTGTAAATATATATTTTAAGAAGACTGTGATTTTAGTGTATGTAAATAAATATTGTGTTTGTTGGAAAAATTAAATATGTTAAAAGTGTATTTCAAAGTGAATGTGTGTTTTATTTATTTCCAAAATGTTGATCTGTAAGTTTAAAAACAAATTTCTTAGAGAAAAGTGTGAGTGAGTTGTTAATGTTTTCACAAAAGTGAGATATGATGTTTTACTTTATCAATCAGCGGTCGTAACTTTATACATTATTTCTGTATTTATTCGTGGGTGTTAGCTTATATATATATATGTTTTTATATATATACATATATATATTGAAAATGGTATTTCAACATAATGAAACTAAAACTACCTGGTCAATTGACAAGTTTTAAGTGAGCAGAAATATTTGGATGTGAACTGAGTACGTACTTTTTCCTTCAGTCGGTTTAACGAGTGTGTTCACAAAGCTGGCGAATCAATTTGCCGGAGTGCTTTCCTTAACAGTGAACTATACTGTCCTGCTGTGAAATTAGTTGGCATGAATATCACCTAAAAATGGCGAAATTGTTTATATTTGACGTAGTAAAGACTATGGAGATTCGCAATGAGTTAACGAATTTGCATCGTAACAGATAACAAGACAAAATAAATAATTAACTTGTAGTATACTAGTTTCAAGACGAATGTAAAATGCAGTTAACAGGTTTTAACAAAAACTGACAGTTTCCATGGGATATTTAAAACACCTAGAAATGATATTTACTGAATATCTGCCTTTATTGTGTAAATCTCTTAATTTAGTGTTTATTCAGAAAGTGTATGATATTTCGCAATGAAGCTTGTATGATTACTACAGCTAGGGCATGTATAAACTGAAGCATTGCTACCAGTCCTTGTCCTGAGCGAGAGTTCTGCTGTTCGATTGAAGATAGTTCGCTACGGTGTTGCATTCCCCATTGACAAAGGAAGGAAATTGTCCCTCATCGGCTAATGCTCTGTTACAGAATAGAAAAATAGACGAACGAAGTCACGTGATATTACAGCGGTGCACGCTGTTAACGCACTCGCAAAGACACCGTGTTCGCCTAGCTGGTTCCAACCCACAATGCTTGCTAGGTGATATCATCATCTCTCTAGCCAGGGTTCACAACTCGCCCACAGCCTTCGTAGCAATAATAGACGAACGAAGTCACGTGATATTACAGCGGTGCACGCTGTTAACGCACTCGCAAAGACACCGTGTTCGCCTAGCTGGTTCCAACCCACAATGCTTGCTAGGTGATATCATCATCTATCTAGCCAGGGTTCACAACTCGCCCACAGCCTTCGTAGCAGTAAATAACGAACGAAGTCACGTGATATTACAGCGGTGCACGCTGTTAACGCACTCGCAAAGACACCGTGTTCGCCTAGCTGGTTCCAACCCACAATGCTTGCTAGGTGATATCATCATCTATCTAGCCAGGGTTCACAACTCGCTCACAGCCTTCGTAGCAGTAATTAACGAACGAAGTCACGTGATATTACAGCGGTGCAAGCTGTTAACGCACTCGCAAAGACACCGTGTTCGCCTAGCTGGTTCCAACCCACAATGCTTGCTAGGTGATATCATCATCTATCTAGCCAGGGTTCACAACTCGCTCACAGTCTTCGTAGCAGTAATTGACGAACGTAGTCACGTGATATTACAGCGGTGCACGCTGTTAACGCACTCAAAAAGACACCGTGTTCGCCTAGCTGGTTCCAACCCACAATGCTTGCTAGGTGATATCATCATCTCTCTAGCCAGGGTTCACAACTCGCTCACAGTCTTCGTAGCAATAATAGACGAACGAAGTCACGTGATATTACAGCGGTGCACGCTGTTAACGCACTCGCAAAGACACCGTGTTCGCCTAGCTGGTTCCAACCCACAATGCTTGCTAGGTGATATCATCATCTATCTAGCCAGGGTTCACAACTCGCTCACAGTCTTCGTAGCAGTAATTGACGAACGTAGTCACGTGATATTACAGCGGTGCACGCTGTTAACGCACTCGCAAAGACACCGTGTTCGCCTAGCTGGTTCCAACCCACAATGCTTGCTAGGTGATATCATCATCTATCGATCCAGGGTTCACAACTTGCTCACAGCCTTCGTAGCAGTAATTAACGAACGAAGTCACGTGATATTACAGCGGTGCACGCTGTTAACGCACTCGCAAAGACACCGTGTTCGCCTAGCTGGTTCCAACCCACAATGCTTGCTAGGTGATATCATCATCTATCGATCCAGGGTTCACAACTTGCTCACAGCCTTCGTAGCAGTAATTAACGAACGAAGTCACGTGATATTACAGCGGTGCAAGCTGTTAACGCACTCGCAAAGACACCGTGTTCGCCTAGCTGGTTCCAACCCACAATGCTTGCTAGGTGATATCATCATCTATCTAGCCAGGGTTCACAACTCGCTCACAGTCTTCGTAGCAGTAATTGACGAACGTAGTCACGTGATATTACAGCGGTGCACGCTGTTAACGCACTCAAAAAGACACCGTGTTCGCCTAGCTGGTTCCAACCAACAATGCTTGCTAGGTGATATCATCATCTATCGATCCAGGGTTCACAACTTGCTCACAGCCTTCGTAGCAGTAATTAACGAACGAAGTCACGTGATATTACAGCGGTGCACGCTGTTAACGCACTCGCAAAGACACCGTGTTCGCCTAGCTGGTTCCAACCCACAATGCTTGCTAGGTGATATCATCATCTATCTAGCCAGGGTTCACAACTCGCTCACAGTCTTCGTAGCAGTAATTGACGAACGTAGTCACGTGATATTACAGCGGTGCACGCTGTTAACGCACTCGCAAAGACACCGTGTTCGCCTAGCTGGTTCCAACCCACAATGCTTGCTAGGTGATATCATCATCTATCTAGCCAGGGTTCACAACTCGCCCACAGCCTTCGTAGCAGTAAATAACGAACGAAGTCACGTGATATTACAGCGGTGCACGCTGTTAACGCACTCGCAAAGACACCGTGTTCGCCTAGCTGGTTCCAACCCACAATGCTTGCTAGGTGATATCATCATCTATCTAGCCAGGGTTCACAACTCGCTCACAGTCTTCGTAGCAGTAATTGACGAACGTAGTCACGTGATATTACAGCGGTGCACGCTGTTAACGCACTCAAAAAGACACCGTGTTCGCCTAGCTGGTTCCAACCCACAATGCTTGCTAGGTGATATCATCATCTCTCTAGCCAGGGTTCACAACTCGCTCACAGTCTTCGTAGCAATAATAGACGAACGAAGTCACGTGATATTACAGCGGTGCACGCTGTTAACGCACTCGCAAAGACACCGTGTTCGCCTAGCTGGTTCCAACACACAATGCTTGCTAGGTGATATCATCATCTATCTAGCCAGGGTTCACAACTCGCTCACAGCCTTCGTAGCAGTAATTAACGAACGAAGTCACGTGATATTACAGCGGTGCACGCTGTTAACGCACTCGCAAAGACACCGTGTTCGCCTAGCTGGTTCCAACACACAATGCTTGCTAGGTGATATCATCATCTATCTAGCCAGGGTTCACAACTCGCTCACAGCCTTCGTAGCAGTAATTAACGAACGAAGTCACGTGATATTACAGCGGTGCACGCTGTTAACGCACTCGCAAAGACACCGTGTTCGCCTAGCTGGTTCCAACCCACAATGCTTGCTAGGCGATATCAGTAGATGAGTATTAGCGCCCACAAAAACAAGTATTGTGAACATTGGAACCACAGGTCTGCGGTGGTTGGTTTCGGCTATACACGCTATTTTAAGCGCCGCAGAAAATAGCGTGTATACCCGAAACCAACCACCGCAGACCTGTGGTTCCAATGTTCACAATACTTGTTTTTGTGGGCGCTAATACTCATCTCATTCACGAAACGAAGTTTTTCCTTATCCGGTATATTAATAGCTGTTCAGATAAAATTATATTATCCTGAAATAGACAAAATTTCTGCTGTAGGTAAGGAAAAATTATTATGAGTACATATATGTTGCTATGGATATGGAATTCATCCTGTACCTGCTATTGCATGGATTTGGGTAGTGAGAGCGGCCAAGAGCGGTTGGGCGAGAGTTGCTCAGCACCAGCAGTGTCACGTGGTTACCCTCCCTCCAGCGGCGAGAGCACACGCCTCCACCGCTTCAAAACTGCGTGAAGATTATTTTCTCAATTTAACTTAACTATGCTCATGAGTTCCTTTCATGGCCCTCACACAAAGTAGTCAAAAAACACACAAACGAAATAGAGATTAGGTTCCTCAATCTCTGTTTGGCTTACCAAAACTTTGTATCGGGCTCTGTGTTTGATCGGCTAAAGAGTGCTTCGGAAGATTGCTTGGGTTGCGAGCTGACAAATAAGTTACCAGTACTGATCGTGAACCGGCGTTACTACATATTGTTGCCCCATTCCGTTCGCGCAATAAGCGGCTGTATTCTGAAGTACTTTGTGACTGTAGCACAGTTGTTTGTGTAATCCCTGGACGACTGCGTATCTCGCCATAGCAGCAGACAACTAAGAAACAGTTGTCGGTCGAGCATCTGAGAATAATAGGCTGCCTGTCAAGTGGATAATCTAAAAACTCATGTACCTCTATTTATGTGACATCTATTCTGCGAGTACGCGCCGGGCCTTCAAATACAGAGCCGCGTATTGTATGAACTCCAGCCACACACGTCAACAAAATGGCTAGACAGCAGCATGTCGGAATTCCATTCCCCAATCAGTGCCTGGTAACTTAACTAGCCACCCGGTAGCTCAGCCAATAAGCGGAAACCTTCGCAGCGTGTAGTAGCAAATCAGACAAAAGGCCTATTCTCACAGTTCTGTGCAGCCAATCAGAGAACTGGTATGCCCAGATCAAATAAACCAGCAAACCTCGTCCCGTCGGGGAGGAGAGAGTGGTGTTGGGCGGCTCTTACCACTGAGCTCTTGATGAGGGTGAATTGAGATTAGTATGGAGCAGTGGTGGAATACAAGGCCGGGGGAAACGGGAGATCCCCGAGTAAACCCACCGATCAGGGGCATCGTCCGACACGATTCCCACTTATGAACATCTGAAAGCGACGCCACCGAGAAGAGAATTTACGCTGAAAAAAACATTGTTTTTGTGCAAGGAATTATTTATAAATTAACTGCGAAAAATAGTTTTTTTTGTAACACTACATATAAATTACAGTAAATTCGACCAAATCTTAGTGTGGAATAAGTAAAAGTAATGTTGAATTTTAACAAGTAAGTGTTATAGACTTCAACTATATCATAAATATTGAAGGATATATTTATTTTCTGTATTTTTCGAAATTATGTGTTGTAAATATTCAATAATTTAGCTGCAGAGTTACAAGAAACTATTTTTGCAACTAATTTCCGAAGGATTGTTTGTAACAATTACGAAATGTGTTTAGTGTGTACTTCGCCTAGCTGGAAGACGAGCAGTCTGGCCACTAAGCCACCGCGGCACCCACGCCATTTCGCTTGTGTGTGTTCGTCTAATGCGCGGGCGAGCCGTATGATGACGAAGGAGGCGTCTTACTTAGGTGCAGGTCTCATGATGGTGTTGAAGCCTCTCGAGGCACTACCGGCTCGCTGATCACGATATACGCTCGCCAGCGATATTGCAGCATTCTTCATCTCCGCACACATATGTGGCGGGTAGTTCCCCGCCTTGCTATCCGCCCACTTTATTTATCTACTTTCATCATACAGCCCGCCCGCGGCACCAGTTAACCATGATGGAGAGGCGAGCTTGGCTCGAGGATGGCGGTCCATCGACCACACTCTCTACATACTACGGCTTCGACACACAGCCTCCTCTGGCCAGCATTATAAGATACTGTGTATTCATAAGGAATTGAACAATTACATACCGTTTCGATTCTCTAGTGATGGATAGAGATTATGGTTTTTCGCGGGAATATTGCTAGAATTCAACGAACTGTACACATATCCGACAGTTTTCTTTCCTTATTGGCTGCCGTGAATGTATTATGTTACTACCGCAATACACTGGGCCAATGAGTATTCTGATACTATAAGGCAGAACGTACGTGATTGGTCTGCAAAAAACTTAGACCACTCCAAACATTATTCTTCCGATCATAAAAGAATAAACTAGTTAGAGTGTATTTTCGTGATTTTTCACCATCTCAAGTGAGGGTTAACACTGAGGACTGGAGCATGCACACTTGGTTGTCGTTTCCTCGTGTGGAAAATCCATAAGTGTCGTGGAAACGAAGGTGGAGCTCGGACTGGCCTAAGAGCCCCGGTGGAGTTTCCATCGATGTCCCTTCCAAACACACATTAATTAGCGGTTTGAGGTGTTGCAAACAAGAAATCTTTTGATCGATACTGTACTCAAGGTCGGAGAAACTCTTGTTTCGTTATCACAACTAATGAGCTGTAGACTTTGTGTTAGGATACAGTAATGTGAACCAATCATAAACCTCGACCAATAACATGGTTTACGAATCGGTTCTTCATAGACATTGGCCTGTGGACCTCGCAGCGTACAGCACCATACAAAAATATCCTTCATGTACATTATGTACACACTTGTGTGCACTGGGTTGAATAAGGTATTTGACTGGGCAAGTGCATGGGTTAGTTGGGCCGGCTCTCGTCGTTCACAAGTGAGGTTGAACTTGTGCTGGCAGTAGTTGAAAATTCGCCGTTCATGAGAATACGGCCGGATATTGTATCAGTAGAGATGATTGAAAATCGTGAAAACTTTTGAGCCAACATATCTTCGATAAATTCTGAACAATTTATTCTTCTATGATTGGATTAACAAGGTTTTCACTTGTCTAGGTTGTCTGCATAACAGTCACAAACGTTCTGATCTCTAGTATCAGAATCACCATCGCCCCAGTGAAACGGGGTAGTAGTTTTATACATGCATGGCAACCAATAAGTAAAGAAAACTGTCGGACATGTGTACAGTATTTTGAATCCTAGCAAAATGTTAACTTTTCCGCGATAAACCATCATCTCTAAGCATCAGATATGACCTGATGGGCTCGTGGCTTCAAAGCGAAAGTTCAAGAAAAAGGATCAAGTTCCGTCCCGGATGGTCCATGGTTACGGACAGGTGTTTTTCGCGAAAAATTTTCAAGACCAGTTGTACTCCAAAACACTTTAGTTCATATGCACTTTCGTGGTTGGGTGATTTTAAATGTCTCGTGCCTCAAGTGTCTGTCCGCGAATAATGGACGTTCAGTATCGGAGTAATCTATTACGACTGGCCCAGTCTAATAAGAACATGTCTTGTCAAGTAGACACACGGTCAATAACCAAAGGAAGAAGTGTTTGGGGACCTAGGATATTGAACTCTAGCATGGCCACAAATACCATAGCGAAAAATACCCGTCCCTTACGAGAAAACCCCAATCAGTTTGTTCGCTAGATGTGAGAAGCACACTCAACACAAGTACAGCACATTCCTAAATATTTCAAGATTTCAACACTTGAACGTGTCAGTTAATTCGGCTGCTAACTGGTGAAAGCATACCTGGACGATGACTGGGGCCAGTGATTTTTCGTGTAAAAATCGGTGTACTCAGTATAATTTAATATTAGATATACAGATCAGCTGTATTTCCATGCCTCCATTGGCTGCTGGTTTCGTTTCCGCATTTGAGCAAGTCACTCAGAATTCAGTAACTCCAACATCGAACCTTTGTGATTCGTGCGCAAGTAGCAAACACGGACCAAAACCAGGTTCAGTCAATCAAAAAAACCCGGACTACCCTACAGTGCTTTGAAGTGTATCTTGTCTTGAAATATTTTCGCGAAATATTTAAGCCCCTAACGGTGACTCACGGCGAAAAAACCAAAGTTCTGCAATGTTCTAAATAAGAAACGAGAAGGAAGCTCACAATATCAGTGATTTCATGTGTTACTCAAATGGACTACTTAAGCGTGTGGGGACGAAGGAAAGGTCCAAGTGGGGCGCTGGCCACAAATAGTCAGCCTCATGTTGGGAGATCAAAGAGGTCGGCACAGTACACGGGGTTAAGAGTGGTAAGGGACGCACATTGGCAGCAGCTGTCAGTGCCAGGGGTCTGGGGTTTAGAATGACTGCGCATTCCCATGACGGTACGTGGAAGCGGTAAGCTACAAAGCTCCTCCTCCACCACGACCATGAGTGGGAGCACTCATGTAAGTGTGACGTCACCTGCACTTTGCTATTCTTCTGCTTCTCCTCTACGTCACTAAGCACTTACCTCTGCGCAGTGTTATAGTCGCACTGCTTCCACTTTCAGCGGTGGACCTATTATTATAATGGTTGAAAACCTGCAGGAAGATTCAGTGCTGGAGCCGTGAGTGGTTTTTGTATTTATCAAACACGTACATTCTGACCCAAAGCGCTTTGAAAAGGATTTTTTTTAGCCTTTTTTGCAGTGCTATGAAATGGTGTTTCTAATATGCATGTCATCTTGATAGCAGTCAACATATCTAGTCTGAAGTGTGATGTTTTTGCCATGCTATAAAACGGTGTTTCTAATAAGCATGTCGTCTTGATAGCAGTCAACATATCTAGTCTGTAGTGTGATGTTTTTGCCGTGCTATAAAACGGTGTTTCTAATATGCATGTCGTCTTGATAGCAGTCAACATATCTAGTCTGTAGTGTGATGTTTTTGCCGTGCTATAAAACGGTGTTTCTAATATGCATGTCGTCTTGATAGCAGTCAACATATCTAGTCTGTAGTGTGATGCGTTTTTCGCATACAGCTGCAGATTGGACGTGCATTTAATATTTCCGTGTGAAAACGTGTCATTGGAACTGTGGAACGCGCTTACAGCACCAGGTAGCTGGGAGCCATCATAGTTTACTTGTAAGATCTCTTTCTCCTATTAAATAACAAATTTAAGTCGCAATAATTTTTTCATTATGGCATGTCGAAATCCCGAATTTAGTGTTCTTTTTGGAATGTGCAAATAAAATTAACGAGAAAATTAATACAGGTGAGTGACATATCACGCATTATTTATTTCTAACATATACTCAGCATAATATATTTTACAAAAGAACATGCACTTTCACAAATTACATACACACAAGAATTTTTCTTATATTAAGCAATTTTAAAAGTTGCGAATAATTTTCATGGCAAGATTTCAAATATTTCTTGAAGTAACTTGCGGTGTATTATTTCAACGGTAATTATCTTATTTCGATTAGTTATATGTTATTATCTGTACGGCAGCAAAACACAAATATTGTGAATATGTCACGCCATTGTGCAAAAAAATGGGATCTAAAATTATTTTATAAGATGTGATATTAATTGTAAATGTTCTACAGTAATGAGTACGAATGTAAATTTTTTCTTGTTGTACTGAGCTGAGCTGAGCCACTTAGATAGTCTTTGTTTGCACGAGGCGGAGGAATATGTTATATGTTGGAAGTACATCTTTATGAGGGCTTCAGTAAAGTGTGACGTAGCTGTGAGTTTCGGTCCTGACCGTTGGCACAACTAGTGACAAACAAGTGGGTTTCAACTGCGT
Source organism: Dryococelus australis (assembly GCA_029891345.1). NCBI lineage: Eukaryota > Metazoa > Arthropoda > Insecta > Phasmatodea > Phasmatidae > Dryococelus > Dryococelus australis. The sequence continues at coordinate 611,748 of CM057008.1, read as the reverse complement.
GCCTTCTCGCGTATTGGCTACGCCAGCCACTGCTCCGTGTCTGATTGGCTACAGCGTCCTGAGTTTAACTCGACTGGTCGTCGTCCGTCTGTCCGGCGGTCACGTGATCTTCAACCAATCGCAGGGAAACTTTTTTTTAATTCGTCCACCCGTAAAATATTTACCAAATGTAACTCTCGACTGGAGGACGGATGAGCCACCGAATTTTGACGACATTACTTAGATATGGATACGCGCATTGAAATAAAAGGCAAGACAGGATCTATGTTTTCTCATACTTGGTCTGGTAATGTCAGAAAATCAGAATGTAAAAATATTCAGTACAAATTCTTATTACGTGAAAAAATTATTTCCCTGAAATATTTATCTCTTGAAAAAATTTTCCAACCAAAATATGTTTCCAACTGAAGAAACTTCACAATGTTGAGTAGTTTCACTGTAATGTTGGCGTACAAAAGTACTGATTACGATGGATTGTTGTGAATCACTTTCAACTGTCGGACGGTGTTGTATAACTGCTCTTCTGGGTACAAACGACTCGTTCCTAGCCAGTTTATGCGTGCCAAACATAACTGATTAAGGCTCAGTGTGCATACTTGTGTACATAATGCACACGGGCCATTATACTTGGTCGGTACTGTACTCTGCGAAGTTCAGTGACCAGTGGTTTCCCTTTTTATCGACTGTTCACCAGCGATGTCAGGACTTTCGAAACTCTACTTAATATCAACTTGTATGCTCGCTGTGTATTCTTCCACCATTTGTACAATCAATATTGCCTTGGGCAGGTGCAAAAGTAAATATTGTACAACTTTGCTCAATATTTGGCACAATCATAAATAATAAATGAATGTCTTCTGGATATTAATGCGTTTATAGTACGTACATTAGTGTTAATGGATTCAATGTTTCACAGTTTTATTGGTAAATTAGTGAGGCCGGACCAGTTTAGGTTCGCATATCCCTCTAGTTAGACTTAAATCTACGAGCCCTAGTTGGTAGCAAGTTGTTCGGAACCTACTGCAGTCTCTACCTGTGCTTAATCGTATGACATAATACATTTAACATTAAACTTGAACGTTTAGAAAAAGAGGCAGGAAAAATTGTGTTTTATATATATATTTTCAATAAAAATAATATGAACGCTATTGATTTAGATTTCCAGGTTAGCGTATTCGTCATATACACAAACAACTGAAGATATGTACACTCCACACGCCTATTCTGCATGATTGGTACTATTTGAATGACAATCGGGGTCTATTTGGTAGACTACCTGTTCTCCGCGAAAATATTCCACAACTACTTGTACTCCAAAACACTAGAGTTCAGAACCACTTTAGTGATCGGATAATTTCAACTGTCACACATTGCATGTATCTGCCCGCGAATCACGGACACACAGTGGCTCTGAGTTTCCTAATTTTGGTTAGTCCAGTAGGGTAAGGAACTATTTCCCGACAAAAACACGTGCCCAATAAAGAATGATATTGCATTTATACCATAGAACATTGGAGCCTAGCTTTCGAGTAAGTATTTTCGCGAAAAACTGGTGGCCGTAACTATAGAGCTAATTGTTTGTGAGAACGAAGCAAAAACTCTACCACCGTTAAGTACAACAGCACACACACACACACACACACACACAATATATATATATATATATATATATATATATATATATATATATTATATATATATATATATATATTGTTTGTAACACACGCAACCATATATAAAAGTGGGTCTGGAAGAATAAAACCTTTACCTCTCGCTTTTCAAGAAATACATGTGACAATTCCTATAGTTAGGCTCACTACGCATGCGCGGAGTTATGACCTTGGAAAGAATATATCAATAGTCACCCAAATTCTGTTTAAGTCACGGGTTCCAAGAAAGTGCGCTCAGCGTTCTGGATCAGCATACTGCCACGACAATACCTCAGACGATTATTCGCTTTCCTAATTCCAGTGGGCAGCTTTTGTGGCGAGTTCGTTGAAATCGAATGACGTTACAACAGAGCAGAGAAATATACAGAATTGAAATAGCATGTTGATTCCTTTCACTGGCGCCTACTCTTTACTTATTGTCTATTGTGTCTTGCGAAAGATCCCCTATTGGCTGGAATGCTCGCTGGCGAATAAAGAAAACTCCCTATACTGTATTAACTGTAACTTCACACTTGACTGAAGCCGTGCTATAGTTCTACATCCATGATATTCCTTCGCCTCGTGCAAACGATGCCTAGTAAATTACACCAAAGGGACAACACACAGCATTCGTGTGCAGTCAGTGTAATAATATTTTGCATAAGAACTATTTCTTAGTAGGTATTACCACCACGCCTATTTCATATTTTTATAGATAAATCATATAATTTCAAATAAACCTAATTAAGGTAGCTACTTTAATGAACAAAATTATGAAACGCTTGTGACGCATGCAGGGGCGTGTGTTTCAGGTATACTGGCATTAGCTGTGTGCTGTACCCTGTTGCTCGCTAGTCTACACTTCCACCAACACTAAAACGTAGCTAGGCAGCTGACGCCACAGGACGCGTATAATGGGTGCCTCGCTGCTCGCTTGTGTACCTAGGCTGTACCCAGGTTATACTGGATCCTGCTACGTGCACCGAGAATGTACAGTGGTGAGCAAGCACCAGCTTACCTTGCAACACTTCACCTCACGCCACTCGATTCATAACATTTGTAGGAAACACGTCATAAATGGGGTGATTTTTTGAAGGTATGATTCAAAAAGTTCGAAGAAACAGCGAACAGACTATAGTAAAAACTTTTTAACGTCTGGCTATGGTGAAGTTTAGCGACGGGCTTTCTGTACACATGTGTACCTAGGAAGCTTGATATCTCGCAATTTCTATCTGTATAGTATATGAGCAGTTTCTTCACACTTTGTGAAGCAAACCTTTGAAAAGTCACCTAATGTATGACGTGTTTAGATACTTCTTAAATATGCCATCTACCACAAGCGTTTTATATTCTGTTAATACAAAAGTACCTTTTTTTTCTTTTAGATAAATTAAACATGTACTTATATTTTATATATAATTTTTAATATTTACTTCGTGACTAAAATTAGTAAAAACAGATAGAAAATATGTGTGTTGGTAATGCCTAGTGAGAAATAGTTATTATACAAAATATTAGTACAGTGAGTGCACATAAATGCTATGCGTTGTTCTTCTGATGTAATTTTCACATGTGGGAATCGTTTCGGACAATGCCGATGGTCGGAGGGTTTTCTCGGGGATCTGCGTTCTCCCCCGTCCTTGCATTCCGGTGCTACTCCCTACTATCCTCGCTTCACTCTCATCGGCTCTCAAAACAACGCCGTTAAATGGTTGTCCACATATCTAAACTCTCATCTACACTCGGTTAAGCTTTGTTTGCCGTAATGTTATCAGAAGCGATGAAACACAGTAGATTGAAGTGCAGACGCTGTCCCTTGACCTTTGTCAGTTCCGCATTAATTTCCGAGCACACGTGTTGCAATCAGTTCATTTTATAATGTGTGCTGTACTTGTGTTTGGTGTGCCCATCCCGTCCAATGAGCAACGTGATGCGAGTTCAGTGTTATCGCCATTCTCAAACGAGAACAGTCGGAGAGTTCGATAGGCTGTTCACGATAAAGAGAGCACTTTTGAAAAAAACCTTTGAAAAATGTCACTTCCCTTGCCTGCATGTATTTTAACGAGCACAATGACTGACATGAGCCCTATAAAATTGGTAACGACGAAGAGAAAGTAGTTCCATGCTTTAAAGTTGAATTGAAAGTGTTAGGGAAACATTTGAGCATACTGAAATTATTAGCTTTACTTTCTGTCTTTTTGATGTACTGCATATGTGTATGAATTAGCAAAATGGTAAAATATATAGTTTTCCAATAATTTGACAGTTTTACTTGACTGACGCATAAATAAAGTGACCAGCTCCATGGCAATGTTAATTTTACATATGGCGGAAGTATACAGAATGTGCGTACAAGTAGATCTTCAGCAGGGGTTTCAAAAGTGCTCACTTGATTGTGAATAGCCTTTACTGGTCAGAACGACGGCCAAAACACCGATCACTTATTCCTTGTGGTGTAGAGTGCCGGTTGTACATCATCTTAACTTGCAACATGTACACAACAGTGGACACAAGGACAAACTGCTAGAAAATAACATTAAAAGTGCTCACTTGATAGTGCCTTTACTGGTCAGAACGACGCCCAAAACACCGATCACTTATTCCTTGTGGTGTAGAGTGCCGGTAGCACATCATCTTAACTTGCAACATGTACACAACAGTGGACACAAGGACAAACTGCTAGAAAAAAACTTTAAAAGTGCAATTTTTTTTTAACATATCTGATATTATTATCTTTGAATGTATTTAATAGCATATGGTGAAACCTTTCTATTCCACACTAACTTATAATTTTTGGGGTAGAAACTAACACAATTTTTGAACGGTGCTGTACTTAACATTGCAACTTAATAGTTTCCTTATCACAGTAAATAATCTGTTGCGTTTTGCTTAGATATCAGTGATATGAACCAGTCATAACGTTGGACAGTTGAGGCTAGATGCCAGAGTCGTTGATGCTAGAGTTCAACATCCTATTTGCACAATTCGTTTGACTATTGGCCACTTCTATTTGTTTGAAGAGAGTATGTTACATGAGTGAGCCAATTAAAATTAATATTCTCCGATACTGACAGTCCGTGATTCGAGGGCAAAATGGTTCTGAACTAAAGTGTTCTAGAATACATGATTCCTGAATTTTTTTTGCAAGGAAAAGTGCCCCTGGTAATCAATTGCCCACACCTAATATCTCTGTGCGCTGAGACACACAGAGTACAGTACTGGTCAATACCAGCTTCTTGTGCAACACGTTGACAATTGTATGCGACACTAGGGCTTGCCTCGCTAGACGTCTTAATCGATTACAACGCTGAGCGGTGGCTTGCTCTATGCTAGGCTCGGAGCCCCTCTCCTTTTCACACGGTTCTCCATCCTTTGATTTCCCCTCTTCTCATGCGTCATAATTGTTTGTCATTGCTACTGTATATTTAATCGGTACGAACCAAGGAGGATGTATATAGTTACACATCTGGAGAGGCCCTGGTGTAGGGCAAGGAGGATATATACAGATACACATCTGGAGAGGCCCTGGTATAGGTCAAGGAGAATGTATATAGTAACACATCTGGTGAGGCTTTGGTGTAGGACAAGGAGGATGTATATTGTTACACATCTGGAGAGGCCTTGATGTAGGACAAGGAGAATGTATTTAGTTTCACATCTGGAGAGGACCTGCTATATGGCAGGCTGCAAAGCGACGTGAAGCCTGCTATCGGCATTTACTCCCTGATTCCTACTCTGGAGACAGCGAAAACAGACAGTGTTGGCCTCGCGCTGCCGAAAAATCTTTCAAACTAAACTCTCTAACACTCAAAAGCTATTCAACCGAATGTCTTGAAATTTATTCTGGCAAATTGTCAAACCTTTCGGCCTATGATGTCTTTATTATCTTCTCCGGAAATTTGAGTATTTTTATTTAAAACAATTATACAGATTCTTGTTGCTGATAATTTCTCTAAATGCGCAGAGGAGAAAGTAGCATCGTGTAAACTTTTTGTTTTTGTTGTTAAAAAAGGGGGGGGGGAGGGTACGTCGCGTATGTAATGGAGAGGAAGCATCATATTTTATTTATATGCCTCTCTCAAACCATTTCTCCTCGTGCTTATATATTGGCGGCGTGTTAAATTTGAGAAATTTTTCAGTCCCTTACGACAGTGGCAGTATACACTTCTGTTTAATGTTAGGAGCGCGGTGCGGTTACAATAAGAACTCAATGAACTTGTGATTATGAATATGTTATGGCAGGCGTATACAAAAATATTCAATTTAATTATTTTCAAAGTGAAATACATTCTTACGTATCTGTAAATTAATAAAAAAATAATAACATTCTTACCTAAAACACACTCATGTAATTTCATATAATCACTTACATCGCTTATTTTAAATCAACGATGTGTTGGATAACATACCACATAAACTAGCTTGTATGTGTTTAAATTCAAGCCGTTTTATTCCTTTTGGTGGCCTGTTACAAGCTGGGAAATATTCCAGCGGTTCAAGGCAGCACAGCTTCTTTCTCTGTTTAGTTGTAGTTACAAGGAATTCGTTTTTGTTTGCCGTTAGTCACAAATTATACATTATCTTAAAGCATATTTACAATTGCTGATGTTGATAATTTATTTGTCATAATTTGACTGTTTGAAATCACTTGCGTGATATCATATGCATTTAATAGTTCTTTTAATTTCGTATTGCATTTATTATTACCAACTATTTTAAATGAACACTTGGCACTTTGTAAAGTGCAGGTAACTAATAATTTGCTATGATTGTTTTTACGTCGTAAGTACCCTGGCAATGTTAACGTTTACTCATTTTGACACTTTCTCACATGGAAAATACCTTCAGTCACGTGTTACAATACATAACTGACTGAATAATCTTATGTGAACACATATTTTGGTTCATACAAAGCGTTATAAGGCTATTATAAATTATATATGGTTACTTCAAAATTCGCAGCACTCACTCAGACCAGTTTAAAGAGTGATGACAAATTTTAGAAGTGAAATACGCGAGAGTTATTTGAAGTTAACTCTGTACACATTAGAAAGACTGCACTCTGCCTAACCGTGTCACATAAAGTGATCTATATAATGGTTCCCACAACACATAATAGTGATATGTAATGAATAAGTGCTCTAGGTACATATGCTCGAAGGAAAATAATGTATAAAAACCTGTGGAGTGTAAAAATTTTATTACGTACCTAATTAATACAATATTATGTTTAACATTTAACTTATACATATATGTACACAAATATATTTGTGGAACCAAAATATTGTGATAATTCTATTTATATCCATAATATTTAGTTGCATTTTACAACTGCGTATACTTAATTAACATTTCCGATTACTCTAAATTATGACAAAATTGTAAGACACTTGTTGACTTCGCACAACCACAAAAATACTGCAGTCATTGACATACACACTAAATAAACTTATATATTGTGTAATGGTCAGTAATCTAAAAATGTTATTATTATGAGTTTGCACAGGCAGCAGAAGAATATACGCATGAACAGAATTTGCACAAGCTTCAAATAGTGTAGCAATAAATATTATCAGTATATTGCGTCCATATATACCTACATACATATATGCATACATTTATAAAGTATTGTGAAAATTCGTTGAACATTACAGATGTTAAAAAAAAGCTGTACATAAACAGACTTTTACAATATTAAAGATTTTCCAAAACATATTAGTACACCATAAAATTGCTTCGAGTTGTCAGCTCCGTCGATATTTACGTATCTCGCTTATTATAAGGTGTTCAGGGATCTTCAATGTTAGCATTATTTACAACCATATAATTTTGTTAGCTGGATATGAGTCCCACATCTATAAAGATTTATTACGATGTAAGTTTTGTACCGAGCCCAGAATACAATGAACGCTTCACTGATTTTTGAAATTGACAAGTCTGCTTAAAACTGAGCGTACCGTTTTCACTGTCAATGCGTGATTGCGTTCTTTTGTTGCGTGATGGAGTCTAAGATCAAAATAACACTTGATAATTTATTTTACTAAGTCATGGCTGTATCCTGAGAAAATACTGAAATTCCTGCTGTGCTGGTCAAGATTATAAAAACTTCTTCTTTTGCTAGCAGTTCTTGCTGCAGATAAACATATTTGGGCTCTTAGATGTGCATATAATTTTTTACTGTTTTTCTGTGCACATCTAAAATACGCTTCTGTTATTCTACATATTTCTACATCATCTTTTGAGGGCGATATCAAGCCCCCTTTAGTTTTTGTCTCAATAAGTAAGCAGTGTTCGTCGTTGTCAAACATCACATTGGCACAAACATAGGTATGGGATAACAGTTTCAACATATAAACTTAGACTTGAGAAATCCGCAGGAAGATTCATGTCGCTTTCTTTACTAGGTTGTGTAGGTTCTAGGCCTCGAAGTTTGTTTGTTGATGGGAGAGTTGACATATGCAATATTGTTATGCCAGAATATAAAGAAATGTTTCCTTTTTCTGAAAACCGCAATTGAATTTTTACTAAACGTTTTTTGTATGCTGACTTAAATTGCCGAGCAGAATTATTATTGTTTGAACCAAACTGTCTTCGGATACAGCCAAAAAAAATGTTAAATATGATCTTGGCTCAACTTGTTTGTCAGGTTATAGCTAAGAATATTTTTTTCTCAGCAGCTAAAATATCAAACATTCTGACGACACTCTATATACAAATAAGGAAACCAAGAAGCCCAGTTTCACGTTGTGACTTTAGAATGCCTTTGCGCTCAGAGCCATGAAGTCCTCAACTGTACGCCTTTGCTTCATTTAAGAACTTCAGCCAGAAAGTTTTATTGGTTTCCTTCAGAGGCGATTTATAGGTTCTGCAAATAGGACTGGATGAATTAAGAGTATCAAACAGTCTGTCAAATACCCTAATGAATTTACTGTGGCTAATGCACCTAGAAATTCTGGAAGTCCTAAATCTGCTTCTCACATTTTAAGAGCATCTGCAACAGATGAACTTAGCACTTGTGCTGCTGGCCGAACTTTAATTTTTTGCGTTTCCCACTGAATGAGAGCTTTAGGTAATTTCATTCCCATTATCAGACCATTTTTGTCATGCAACCTCTCCAAATCTAGTTTCGAATCCCAACGATTTCTCCAGCCGCACGCACTACAGGAAATGACCATTACAACACACCAGACATACGTTGCTCAAGTCTGTCTTCCCTAGAAATGCGCTCTCGTCCTCTACGCATTATCCTTTGTTCACCTCCGGCCAGCTTCACCCCCACCCGAGCCATGGCTATTCCAGTTATTCTATACATCCTCCTTGGTGCATACCTATTGACTGCCAGGTCGTCACCAGAACGAGTCCCTGAACAGTTGCAAGATGATTTAAACTGCAAAAATTTGTCTTCCTTCGGACGTTATCGCTTTGATGAGGTACCTGTATTTTATTTCGTCTCCTGGGCTGCCGAGATGTTTGAGCAGTTCCGAATCGTGGACTACGGGTTGTGTGTTAACTGGGTGTTTTTTAATTGTCTTACCGTTTGTGTGGCATATATGCATTGTCTTGTTCATGTAGTAAGTTACTGTTTTTCAAAATCGTGGTATCAGTCGTCAGCTTAAATTAGGTTTCGATTTAACTAAAACCTGGCATTGCTATGAGGTACCCATTTTAACGTGTTGTGTCTAGTCTTGTTTGTTGGCCAAGAATTTATCTAACTTTTCAAAATGCTTCGTGTCCACGACTCTCGCGTTGCGGTTGTACATTTAATTTTATTTTGCTGGAGATTTGGCAGGTCACTTGGATGCCTCAACTGAAAACTTAATTTTTAAGTAGCCTTTAATTCAATATTTTAACATCTCATTTTATCTAAAGGAGTCTTCACTGGGCTCATAAGACTGCTCTCCTTCTTAAAAGTTTTTAACTAACTTGACTTAGTGTCTGTCCCTCGCTTAGCGTTGCCTTGTCTAACACGTTATGCAAAATTGGGAGAAGGGTGGAAACAGGCCTACAGGGGATCGATAGTGGCCCTTGGGGAAAGGGCTGAGTAAGGGTGCCCGATCCTCCTTTAACTTAGAGGGGGGAAGGTTTTTTGCGCAAAAATAAGGCTCGTGTTTACACGTGCTATAGAGACGCGACGCTAGGTGTCACCGAATAGTTTAATAACTCTTAATTACTGGCCGTTCGTGCGCTTCTTGGCCTACTCGCCTCCCTTCTTAGTTCTCCTCCGATTCCCTCTCCTATACCCTCTCTCCATTCCCCGCCTGGTTTGGTCTATATAAGACCCTAAATTCCCCTTCTCCTACTTCGGCCAGTGGACTCCGTGACCTTTCCATTCCGATCGTCATTCATCACATTATTGTCATCGGGAATACCTCCACTGGACAATGTGTCTGCTACACCTTAAGCGATGAGTACCTGGACAACCCTTACTTGCCGGCACTGGGCCAACATATTAGGCAACACCACTCGTTAGCTGCAAACAGAGTCTGCTACTGCAGCAATTACGACGATGAGTCATGTCGACCTGTAGGCGAATTAATTTTAAATAGGGACATGTCTGACCGTAATTTTCTGGCATTAATTTTCTAGGGTAATGCCTTGGTAGCCTTTTCAACATGACTATGTGTCATGAAGTTCTGCTGGCAGCCCTCAGTGAATTCAATCGTTGTGTGCTGGGTTTTGTTGCTTGCAGTCCTCAGTTAACATGACCTACGTGTTTATTAATTTTGTTAGTGGCTGGTTTCAATTGATGATAAAGGCTTATTCGCGCATTTGACACTTTTGCTATCCCCAGGGTCGCAGCTCAAGAAAGGAAGTATTTTGTCGGGGACAAATACATTTTCAGGTTTGTAACTTACTGTGACTTATCATCTGGCAGTCAGCGTGCGTAATATGATATTGCTTTGTTATTTAAAGCTACAGAGTTGTTGTTAAAACGAAAAGGTCGGGAATATTTATTTGTGATTACCATTTACCTGTGAGGCTTATTGTTTGAGGAGATCCTGGTTAATTAGGAATGTTACGGCTTTCCTCTCAAAATTAATATAGAATTTTCATATGTTTTGCTGGCTCGCAATTTTCCATTTCTTTATTTAGTGTGGAGTACACAGTCTCGTTAATCGTATATACTGGGCTGGAGTCCTATATTAATTATTAAGTCAAATGTTTTGTTATTATTAAAATAAAATAAAGTCGATAGTCATTGACGACACTGCGCTGGCAATATTGAAATATATTAAAGGCCGTAATTTTTTTAGCCCTCTTCAGAAATATTTTAACACTAGTGCACATGTAATATTGAAATGTTCTTATATTTAAAGGTGTGATATTATTTTTTTCCTAATGATATTGATTTTAATGGATATTCTTATTATATGCGTACCAGACAGTATTTGATCCTTGATGTGGAAAACGAGTAACATAGCATTGCTAGCAGCTTACTTTGAAAGCTGCTCTTGATTAAAAATAGTTTCAGAGAATTTGTGGTTAGCCACGCAATTGTATATTCAAAGGCGGATTTTGTTTTCCTAAAAAATCTCTTAAATTGATTTTTAATTTTTCCAAAATGTTTATTTTTTCTGAATGTTGTCACTGTGTTTGAAGAGGTATAATAACCTTGTATATTCACTGGTTGAAGGAATTTAAATGACCTTGATTATTCCAGATGTTGTGATTCACCGCAATGTTTGAAAAATATTGTACTCCACGAGTGTTTGTCAAATGAACATTTTGTCAGCAATATTATCAATTTCAATATCCTATAGTTTTGAAAGCTCGTTTATTAATTTAATGAACATATTAACCAAGTACGTAATGTCGATGACATTAGACTGGATGCTCTATGTCAACAATTTTCCTATATGAGTATTGTAATGAAAGAAAATCTTTGTATAATAAAAATTGTTGACCTTGATTGGTGTTTGACATGCTGTGTACAAAGGTTTTCCTTGAGCCATTGATTTTACGGCACAGAGATAAGAAGTTTAGGTTAATGAAAATTTGTATTAATTTTGAAAGAAAGAAATGCAATTTGATTAGGTTTAGATGTTACAATTGCAAAGAAAAATAAGCCTTTATGAAAATGGTTAAAATAATAATAAGG